>JAGFZM010000231.1:233312-267541 GCA_017657215.1 Limnothrissa miodon
AGAGAGAGAGAGAGAGAGAGAGAGAGAGAGAGAGAGCAATCTCATGCTCTGTTTTTCCCTCTGGTGCTGTGACATTTATTTAGTTAAGTCGGTGCATGGAGAGTTGGACCTCCTTCGCTGCTGTGAGTTATGTGTCACCAAGTGCCAAGAGATGTTGCTCGTGACTCCCCTTCAGTCTAGATTTGAACATTCCTTTATGTTGACAATGGGTGAGAAATCAAGTCAGCCCAGACAGTTTCTTCTGATAATGTGTAATTTCAAGACTTGATCAATTAATCTCAAGTGAAAACAGCTTTGACTGACTTTTATTTCTTGTTTTGGAAATCCTATTATTATTTCAGTCTGACTGGGGAAAGATTGCTGATAAAATAGCCCCTTTTTCTGAAGCTGTTGCCATGGTGATGGTATTTTGGGCAAACTTTTTCACTGTTGATGTAGGCCAACAAATGATATTAAAGAGACGAGCAGTAAAACATTTGTTAGTAACCCAATTCCGGCTATGCTTTTTGGGTCAATCTTGTTTCGTTAAAAGCAGCCAAAGCTTTCCAATATCTTGTGCCTATATCATATAGATTGGAGAAGGGTAACGCAACATGTATGATATGTGTAGGCTGTGCAATGTGTATATTTGAGTGCTCCTTTTTTCTTCCTCTGGTTATGCCCAAAGGTGTAGTCCCATCACAATTTCCGCCAGACGTTGAGATTATCAACATTTGACTCTTCCTGTCAGTCTTTCAGCATGGTGGGCTCGGCAGCAGCAGGCTAATTAGTTCACTCAGTCACTGATGGCAGAACTGATGGAAGCTCCTGTCAGACGGTTTGCTGAATCAGACTCGGCTGAAACATGGGGATTCTTCCCCGCAATGAGGATTCATGTCCGGGGTTCGCTGCTCTCTCGACTGGAACCTCACCAGGCTTTAGCTGTTAAGTATGTTAAAAGGGGTCTCAAAGTCTGAGAGGAAGGGGAGAGGACAAGGCCATGTCTTATTTACGGTACCACTGAGACCTGGTGAGGAATGGACTACCCTTTTTGCTTTTAAAAGGCACTAACAAATCCTCTGTGAGCGCCGGGCTCTTGGGAGGGACGGTACAAAGCCTTGGGAAGCGGAATAGCGTCCATAACATACTTTGGAGTAAATGGAAAGGACCATAAGGTATGTCAGGTAGTGTTTTAGTTGTGTCTGTCTGAGTGCATTTAGGGATTCAGGATAAGCACCACACTATGACTGATTACCATTTATATGAGGGCATGTTTAACCACCCAGCCACGCACGCACACATACACACACACACACACACACCTTTACTAGCAAGAGCGGAGGGCTGTGTTTTCCTGCACTGTCAGTGATGGGTGTCCTGTCTCTTTTGTTCAGACGGGCCTGGTGCAGACAGGGAATGACAGCTTGTTTATTGAGCCAGTCAACATCGTCGAAGACTCTTTCGCCGGGACGGAGCACAAGGTCACGCGGCGCAAACGATCTGCCAGAGCCAGCTCGCCGCCACCCCCTGCCGACAACCACCCACGCTACTGTGACCCTGTGCAAGGTGAGCGCCGTACCTGTGTCAGGCTCAAGCACAACGACCACAGGGGGATCAGCAAAATAGACTTTCACAAGCGGGGGGTTATTGAGTAAAAAAGACCATAGAGGCCAGTTAAGAGTGCTTCGGCTCTTCTGCCAAATGACATATCTCTCTCTCTTTAAATTGCGTTTGGATTTTGTCAATTCTTGCTCATCTGATAAAGCCTGTCCAAAAGTCCTCTGGTTAGGTTTGCTACTGAAGAATTCACTTCAGTGTAATCCCCACAAACCACTAGGTCAGGTGGTAGTCCAAAGGTGTTATTATGTCACAAAGTCTCTTTATTTTTTTTTTCTCTCTCTCTCTCTCCCCTCCTGCTGTCCTAAGGGGTTTCTTACTATTCTGTCTCAATAAATCATCAGTTTCATAGCAACGTTTATAGCTGTTTGCGATCCTTTGATTTTTTTTTTTGCTCTCGGTTTGAAATGTGATGAAACATTAAGGGGCTGAGCAGCTGTCCCGCCTCATTTCCTGTGATGTGCATCTGCAAGTGTCGGAGAATCTAATGTGCATGTTGAAAGCTAGCGCTTGTCGAAACGCGCTTTTTCTTAGATAAACGCACTTGTAGAGAAGGGCTCTTCCCATTGACGCTTACATTACTGATGGTATGCATACTTTCCAGCTCTTGTGTGTCGCCTTTGCCAAGATTGCAGACTTTTTTTGCCAAGAGGAATTCACATTTTGCGGTCTGGCTGCCCATTTTCCAGAGAGGCAAACGCTTCAAATTCGGTGAACACCGGGCTCCCCGACGTTCAGGCCGCTGTCCCTCCCGCAATGAATCATTACATTTTTAGTTTTTAACAACAGATTGGGAGTGGAATACATAGAAACTGTTTTTTTTTTTACTTGATTTGGAACCCACGATAAGAACCAAAAACACATATTTCTGTGGTTTTCTCTTTTTCAGATTGCTCAAGTGGATTGGTTCCAAAGTAAATGCAATCTATCCACAAAGCTTAAGTCTGCAGCCATTGCAGCTGAAGCACAATGAAACTCACATATTTTACTGCAATACAGTTTCTTTTCCCGTGCTGAATTATTAAGCAAGAGCATGTGGCCATGAAAATGCACACCACAAAGATTACATAAGTCCTGTGAAGGGCAGACCACCGGCACATTTGACAACCTATATAAATAAATTCTTTCCTTATGTTCCTATCTTGCTCTTGGGTAGTAATTGAAACCTCCTCTTAATAAAAGAATATGTGTTGGGCTTGGTCGACTGCTCCGTGAGCTTTAGAAGAGTCCTTTATGGCTAGGGGTCTGCAGAGATGGGTGTCTTGCGGCCCTCTTACCCAGCCCTAGTGATCTCCGTGCCACAGTCACCCGGTCAATAAAAGCACATGCACCAGGTGCTTTAGCCATTCCGCGGAGCCTAGCACCTGGTGTCTCGGAGCGGGGAAGCGCAGTGCGGCGCAATGCAAGGTGCCAGATTTGGGGGAAATTCTTTCCCTTGCACTCACGTCTGCCGGAGCGATCCGCGGCGGGGCCTGGCAGATTCCCCCCTCCCTGGCGGCACGCTGAAAAGCCTCAATAAGGAGTGAGCACTGGATGCTTCCCCCTGAACCACAGGCATCCCAGGAGGAGGATACTGACTGGGACAGACTTTATATCCATTAAACTCCTATGTCCTGAATACTTGAGACCACTCCACAACCCAGCCTTCACCCCCCCCTCCCCACCCTCTCGCCTCTTTCACAACCCCTACTCCCACCCCTACACCCTGCTCCTCTGTCTACAGATGGCTCGAGCCCTTTCAGGAGCTCCGTGTGCATGTGTAAAATGGCATCATGTTACCCAAAAGATGGGAAGGGAATGTTAAAGGCGATCAGAGGAAGTAAGCTGAGATCCCTCCTCTTTCTGGCAGGTTACGGCACATACGGGAGCTTTGACATGCCATCTGCTCAGACCCTTTGTACTTTTACATAACCTCTGTCCTCTTCTACTGCAGCACCCGAGCACTCCGGGGTTGCCTGTTAAAACCGGCGGAACAGTGAGACCGAACTGTGGATGTGGCGTTGCTCCTCCATTGTGACTGACAGAGGGGTCAGGTATCCTGATAGCAATGAGACCCAAAGTCTGTGGAAAAGTTGCAGACTCCGAGAAGGATCAGAGCGCAGAGGAAATGGGTGTGAAATTGGTTCAGCAGATCCAAGCAGCGCAGCAGACCGACTCTTGGGCAAACTGGGCCTCAGTTGTGCCCCGGGGGAAGCAGCTGGAGTTGAGAAGACGGAGGTTGAGGGTCCCTCTGTTTATTTGGAGGGCCTCGCAACACGGCTGTTGTGGGCAGACGTTTCCCAAGCAACGAAAGACCCCCACCACTGACCCGCACACCCTTCTCCCTGAACCACTGTCGCCAATAAAGAAAGAACACTTGTTAGGACAAGCGGGGAGTTAATTTCTCAGGCTTTGATTAGAACTAGGCCAGTCTGCGGTCTGGCTCTGACTGCCAGGGAATCGGAAAAATGTTAGAACCAGGCAAAGTTCAAGAGAAATGACTTCCAGTTCCTAGACACTCATTCTTTTCACATTTGACTTGCGCTCTTCCGGCATCTGTCATTTTTTTTTTTGATGCCTTCGGAATTTGGGAACTTGGCAAATAACACTGAGCCCCGATGAGTGAAGGAAGTTGGGGGTTAGACACCTAGCTGTATGGGTTTATATTTCCCCCGTCAAGAACAAAAGTATCATTTAGAGAACGCTTTTTGGAGCAGAACCTTTAGGGTGGACAGCAGTACTGGGGTCAGTGCAGAAAGGTACAGGTTGGATCTCTATCTTCTCTTCTGTTCTGTTGAGAATACGGCAATGGGCCATTATCATAGCAGCCATTTTTTCAAAGAGTTGCATGGCAAGCAACTTCCTGCTTAATGACAGACAATAAGATTCTGGTTCTGTGTAGTGGAATCAGATAATTATTGCATGTCATTAATAACACCTGTGCTTGCCTTACAATGTTTTGGAAAAATAGCTGCGGTGATTAAGGTCCATAGAGCCTACTAAATCATGCTAGACCAGGTCTGCTCAATGTTAAACAATTCAAAGCTTCTGTGTTCTGTGTGCTCTGGAAATTTGTGTAGGCTGGGGATTGGAGTGGGGTTTTTGGCCACATCACAGTGGAAATATAAGGAAAAAGAAACACAAATTTGTAATAAAGTGTGAGTCTTCTTTCATTTATTTCTTCTGTCCTTTCATTCTCAGTTTTATCCCCCTTTCTCCCCTCCCCTGTCTTTCAGTTGCCTCCCTATCCATTAGATGACACACCACAAGATTATAGATGCAGCTCCGTCATTTCCAGGGTCTAGCTTCCGCTGTGCACCTGAGGAGCTTTGAAATCAGTCCTGTGCTGGTGGAGGGTGGTGGGGGGGATGTGTTTGCAGGGGCCCCATGGGTGTCTGGCACTCAGATTTTAAGGAAGTAAACTGTTTGCACGACCAGTGGACATCCTGGCTCTAAGATACGCTCAGATCCCATTGTTGGCTCTCGCTGCACTAGGGCTCCCAGATAGCACTGATGAATGACCTTTTTGTTTTTTTGTCTTTTTAATCTGAAACAGCAAAGGTCAGTGGCTGCCAGTATATCTAAGGCCATTACACTATCCATTTACTTCCTCTGACAGCGTCTAGGGTTGGTTAGGGCATGAACAAATAACATCTAAAGGTGTACTGCTGTCAGAACATAATTTACAAGCCATAATTTACAATTTACCAGCTACATCATTGTTATCATTTGTGCCAATGTACTATCTGAAAGATTAATAGAAAGACCCATAATAATTAGCTGTTACTCCTATTAATTAGCATAATTAACTACCATCCGTTAGGTCTCTACTAAACCTTACTGACTTCATTTCAGTTCTTTAACTCTCAATATGGGGGTCTATAAACACTGGTTGTTGCGTGGTGGAAGTGCTTCCCACAGCCTAAATAGTCCTAATGAGGAGCAATTACTTGCAATTGGGACCAGTTAGGGCCAATAACTAAATCACAGTAGCTCAGCATCCTGTGTCAGCCTTTCTGCGCCGCCGAGGAAACTGCTGAGCTATCAGATAACAGCATGCCTTGATGCCAGTGCATTGGAAAGCCTCTGCACAGCCTTCTCTCTCATTTGGAGGTCATGTCTTACCTTGTGGACATTCTGGAGCTCTAGGGAGTTGGATGGGGGGTGGGGGGGTGCATTTAACATCAACCCTTTTATCAGTCTTTCAAGCAGAGCTAAAGAAATGAAACTGCATCTATGTAGCCTATTTACAGCAGTTTACTTTATTCAAGTTACAGTTTGCGATGTTTTCAAACTCACTTTCATTGTACATTAAGTAATTGTGATTAGTATTGAACAAAATAATTACGTTTATACATATCTGGTCATAATTAAGTTGTCCTCTTGCTAGGGCTGCTGCACTCAGGAAGTCTCCTACTGGTCTGATTCGAGAGGACCGGACAGGTATTAATGCTCGGACTGCAGCTTTGAGTGGAGGGGATGCGCTAATGAGAGCCCCACTTAGTCCTGTCTTGAGGTTAATCCTGGTTCAGAGCCCTCAGTGCTTTTGAATTAGACTCACTAGGAAATCAAAGTCAGCACTGATTTGAACCCTGTGCGTTGCCCGCTTTGAAAAGGAGAAAAAAAACCTCTTGCCTTGTTGCTGGCAGTGTTTAAAGGGAAGACACAAAGAACAGGGAAGAACAAATGCGCCGTGATTTCATGCTTCCTGGCAATCTCTTTGTAGATTCTCTTTGTCACACATTCGCTTTTCCATGAATTTGTTTAAACTTTCTCCACATTCCCTGTACCCATGACTACAGCGTCAGCTGCATGGACATGGCGTATCTGTCTGTCTGTCTGTCTGTCTGTCTGTCTGCTCAGCTTTCTCGTCAGAGCTGTGCTTGACTTTCACTTATCTCATCCACCATATGGCTCTGAAGAGCCTCCTCCTCAGCAGTCCCTCTTACAGGTTTTTGGACATTGTAGCTAAGGCACTCTGGCCTTATTTGATACTGGCAGGCTTTTTTTTTGAAGAAGAAGCAGGTATTTTGCTCATCCTCAAATTACATAACATTTTGTCCAGAACCCCCCTCTGAATCGAATGTTCAGTGAGAATGAAGAAATATCTTTGTCTGCAGTGAAATATTTTATATATATTAGCCATGTTTTAATGAGAGAGAATTTTATCAGTTATCTGTAGGGGATAGGTTATGCTCTCTCATCATTTAAATCACCAACAGGTGAACTATGGAAGTCTATTGATTGAAAAAAAAGTTAAAAATAGTCTGATGCAATGATCGACCAACAAGCCTGACTGTTGGCATATAACAGATTGCAATCTAGAATGTTCCAATAGAAGCTAAGCAGGAAAGCAGGAAACAATTAATGATTGTTCTGCATTTCACAAAAGGTTTGATGTTATAGTGCAATTGTTTTTGTTCCACCTTTGAATAAAGAGGCCTATTGAAAATGTGTTCTGATTCATCCAATTTCAGTCATTTTAACAAAACATTGGATGAAGTGGAACTGGTCAGTTAGTGCCGGATAAAACCAAATGCATGTGGGGAAACTTTGTGTGTGTGAACACAAATGCTACGCAGTGGTATCTGGAAGACAACTGTTGTTTGTTAAGAAAAGGGTGAGAAGAAAGCAGAGTCCAAATTCCTTTCCCTTTTTACCAGATGCACTGCTGCCCAAACACTTCAGCCAAGCATGCCTGGCTGGAGTGGTTTCCTCTGGAAATGTTCAGAATGCTCTCCGCTCATTCTCTCTTTCTAGCTCTCCATCCCTCCTACTTGGGATTTCCACAAAGTGTCTGAATCCACCTGTCTGTTTGTTCCCCTGCCGTCTGTCTGCCTGATGAGTTCCCCGCTCCTCACTAACTGCGTCTGATTTGGCCTGGTGTAGGTAAGAAGAAAGAGCGGAAACAAAGGCCGGCTGAGGAAGGCAGGGGTCGGCGGAATGCCATCCGTCTGACCCAGGCGTACACCGTGGAGACGGTGGTGGTGGCCGACTCCGACATGGTGCAGTACCACGGGGCCGAGGCCGCGCAGCGCTTCATTCTCACCGTCATGAACATGGTAAGAATCCTGGGTTTTTTGGGTCACACTCAGAGGCCTAACCTCTTACACACTTACAGAAGCCTACACACACCACACAGACACAGTGAGAGAGAGAGAGACTGTAAACTGTGTCAAGTCTTAAATTTATGAGGACAAATTACAGCCAAGTTATTCATCTGTATTTTGACACAGGTTCACATACTTAAATGTTCAGATAAGTGCAGACCACCATAAAGCTTTGGATCCCTCAGCTAGTCTTATGTCTGAGCTAGGCTAACCGCTTCTGTGTGCTCATGGTCCTTTAAGGGCCTGTGACACTCATGTAAACCCTCAACCACTTTTTTGTTTCTTTTGATGTTCTGCGCGTAGTGCTAACGCTAAGTAGGATTGCAGTGTTGGTCTTGGCCAGCGGCAGTGCCTAAAGGCCATGGATGGGGGGGATTCGAAAAAAACTGTGCCGTTGTTTCACGCCCTGCAGTCTTGGCCACTGGCCATGCTTGACCGCTTACAGCCATAAAGATCTGGGCTTTTTACAGAAGACTGAGCCACTCCCACCGCCCTCCCGCCTCGTCCCAGTAACTTAGAAGGGGGCACGAGGGAAAGATGAGGTGGGCCATGAGGTTTGCTCATGAAACAAGTAGAGCACACAGGCAGTGATCAAAAGCAGCTGAGCGCCAAACCCTGGTAGCGCACCACATCATCAGATCTTTTCACCTCATCTGGACATGTGACATGTGGCCAGACTACAGATGGTCAAACCAATCGGCTCGTGCTCAGGCAATGACACTTAGCCTGCTTGGATTGGGCCTTACTTGTTGCATAAGCTTCCAGCTGTCGTCGTGTGTGAATTTCACCAACCACTGACTGAATGGTGTGCATTGAGTTCTCTAGGCTTAGGTTAGTGTCTTTAAAAACAAAGAGACTCAAGATAGAATCTAAATAGAGACAGAGGCGTAGAATACTGTGTAAGGCACCTAGGGTTAGGGTTAGGGTAAGATACAGTCAAGTATTTCTACAGAAAACATTTTCACACCATTATGTGGTTGATTTTATATTTTTTATGAGCTTTTATTGTTTAACCTGCCTTTGAAGCCCTCAGGTCCTACCAGAGGGGTACGTTTCATGAGCCGGTGTGTTTTTACTAATGGCATTCACAGACTCTTCATCCTAGCATTAGTGATGTCGAGCATTCGCTGGGGCCTGACCCCATTGGCTCACGGCGCTCCCGTCCAGACGTCAGCAGCTGTGGTCAAACCAGGGAACTGTTCCAAAGCAAACTCTCCTCCCGCACCAATCTCCCTTCATCAACACGCACCCTTTTTCTCCAGGCACACCAGAAGCAATATAATTGAGAAGCTCTGCTCTCTCTCTCTCTCTCTCTCTCTCTCTCTCTCTTTCTCTCACTCTCTTTCGCTCTGTGCCTTCCTCTCATTCCTTCTTTTTCTTTCTCTCTCTCTCTCTCTCTCTCTCTCTCTCTCTCTCTCTCTCTCATTTTTTCTTTCTCTCTCCTTTTTTCCCCCTCTCATTCTCCCTTCTCACTCTTCTCTTTCTCTCACCCTCTCTTCTCCCTCTGCAGGTGTACAACATGTTCCACCATCAGAGCCTGGGCGTTCGCATTAACATCCGGGTCACCAAGCTCGTCCTCCTCCACACCCGGCCGGTAAGTCCCACCTTGTGCCCCGCTTCCTGCCGAGCCCGACCCCATTGAACCTCGGCGCTCTAAATCTTTTCAAAACGGAGACCCACCCTTCACTGCTGTACTGCTCCTGTCCTGAGGGCTTGTAATGTTATCTGCCCTTTGTGTGTGTGTGTGTGTGTGTGTGTGTGTGTGTGAATGTGAATGTTAGTGTGTGTGTGAGAGAAAGAGGTTGTTTTAAAGACCATTCCCCCCCTCTGTTTTATTGTTGGCTCTTTCGTTCTCACTGGGCCCCGGAGATCCAATCTAAATTGCTGTGAAGGGTATATTTCTTCTGGAAAAAAAAATCTTTACTTTCCTTTGTATGTGTCCCAGCTGAATAGCCTTGTCTATTTCCCCCACTAACAAAATATACACAACCAGGTTCTCACTCTGTAAGTAAGTGTGTGTGTGAGAAAGAGAGAGAAAGAGACAGAGAAGGAAAAAGCGGAAGGGAGAAATGCTGCTATTCTTTGTGAACAGAAGAAGCTGAAGGTGGGCCACCATAGAGGAAAGTCCCTGGAGTAGTCCAAGTGTGTTTGTGTGTGTGGGCAGAGAGAAACATTAGTGTTTCCTGTGGCTAATGTGAAGAAGCAGTCTGTGGTCCCTGCAGGGAAAGCTGAAGATGGACCACCTTTGGGAGAGGTCCTTGGAGTACTGTGTGTGTGTGTGTGTCTGTGTCACTGTGTGAGAATTGGTTGAATTGAAAGAGTGTTGGGTCAGCTCCTCTCTGTGGTGGGCCACCATTGGGAGAGGTCACTGGAGTAGTGTGGTGTGTGTGTGTGTGTCAGTGTGTGAGGTCTAATGTGGTTGATGTGGAGGATCATTGAGTTATCTCCTGTCTCTGTGGTCCCTGCAGGAGAAGCTGAAGGTGGGTCACCATGGCGAGAGGTCCCTGGAGAGCTTCTGTCACTGGCAGCACGAGGAGTTCAGTGGGACGCGCTACCTGGGGACCAACCACGTCCCTGGGGGAAGGGACGACCCGCCCCCCCTGGACGTAGCCGTCTTGGTCACCAGGTACAGACTTTGGCCTGTCTCTCTTCCCTCTACCACTCTTCCCCCCATTCCTTTCTTCTCCTCTCCTCCACACTTTTCTTTTTACTCCTCTCCTTCCAACCCATCCATATCCTGCTCCCTCCATCTTTTAATCTCTTTCCCTCTATGATGTATGAACCAGAACTGTCGCACATCAGATCAGAGCCCACATTTTACATACTTTATTTGATTCCACCTTGCAAACAACTTTCATCAGGAATCAAATCTATAGAATAGTCCAATAGACTCACGCAGCTTACAAACCATGTGTTTTCCTGGTTACAGTTCATGGATACAGAAAACACCTCCTTTTCCAAATATGCATACTTCCTATTGCAACAAACCAGCGGTGTGTGTTGTGGGGTAGAATCCAGGACATTCCAGCGGCGGCTGTAGATTTTACCGCTTTGTAATGCCTGCTTAAAGGCGATCTTAATTGTTGTTACCAGACACATCAGTATTAGTACTCTGCATAAAATCATATTAGACAATTCTCTACTTTAACGACAACAGTTACGACGGGTGCATTGCAGGGCCTAGTGTGGCGTCTGGCACACACACACACACACACACACACTCTTCCTGCTTGAGGCTGAACCATAACCTGGAGCCCTCCCTTCATCTCGGGTAATGGCCGATCCTAACGATCTGACCATTTGCATCTCCGTCATTAAGGGAGGTTTGTTCCCAATTCCCCCGCTCCCTTTACTCCAAAGGATTACTGCTGGCATTGCATTCCTAATTCTGGATTAGGTATTATTACCTGATATGATTTTTTTTTTTTTCCCTTTCGGAGGGGGAGAAGGAATCCTTTTGTTGTAAGGAGGGCTCATGTAGCCTGGCTGATGGTATCCATCTTGCCGGCCCTGAGGGGAGAACAGGGGACCGGGTAGAGGGAACAGTAGGCTTTTGTTCACGTGGTGGTCGCTCGCTCGAATATGATCCGGCCGAGGCACATAAAAGGCCTCCTCTATGAAGATACAGTTTAGAGGATCAACATCTGCCTGAAGATGTTAATGCCAAGATCAGTCAGAGCGAGGTGGGGTGGGGGTGGAGGGGATGGGAGGTTCTGTGTACAAATTAAATCATGTCAAGGTGCACTCCGGGATACTTCCATTCTGTTTTAGCTGTCATCAGACATGAGCTACGTCCTACCTCCTCCTTAAATGAGAAACGTAATCCATTCCTATTAATAATACACTCCACCCCTCTCCTCCCCTCCACATACAAACACTGTCTCACACACACACACACACACACACACACACACACACACACACACACACTGATGACAGTCTTACATCTGTGATGTGGTGATAAACTTTCTCCATTTGGCAAGACTCATGATAATATAATTGAGCTCTTCTGTCCTCCCTGAGGTTGCTTTTTTCAATCTATCCTTCTCCTTCTTCTTCCTTTCCCTCTAATGTGCATGACCTATGACGGAACACAGTGAAGATTACTGCTTTTGCATAAGAAAGTTCTGTTCTGCCGCAGTCTCAGCTTGGAGCAGAGGCAACTGGAAATGCCACCAGCGCTCCGTAGAAAGGCTGCCGCGATCCAACGGGAAAATAGCTCACTTATTTTCTCTGGATTGCTCTTTTTGTTAGGCTGTGTCGTGGCTTCCAGCCCAGCTCACAGAATTATGCCGTGTGTGTGTGTGTGTGTGTGTGTGTTGTTGTTTTTTTTTTTTAAGCAAGGCTATTCTGGACCCAAGCAAACAGAGCCGTCAGTTTGTCTCAACTAATTGTGATTAGGTCATGGTCGTTGGAATGGGATGGGCAGCATCTGGTTTGGCGCACTGTTGCTGTCAGTCCCACTCCTCGCATCTGAGATGGATGCCATCTCGTGACAGTTTTGTGACTCGAAATCGCGCCGGCCTTCTCACACGTGCTGTGGCTAATCGGAGCTAGCGTTAGCGCCTCTGCTCTCCCAGACACAGCCTGGCGCTTAGCGGCCCTGCTGCTGTCGCCGCGGCTGAGCTATCGCCGCTGGCCAGCTGTGTGTCTAATCCAATTCGTCTTGAGGATGTAATGGCAGCAGTGCTTCACGCAGAATGTTTGTTAGCCAAGGTGGCGGACCAGGAGGAGGGATGGAATGTGGTATTGCAGTGTGGGTGTTTATGTGTAAAAGGTTGAGTGTATGTAGTTATGTTTTTCCTCCTTGCATAAAAGGTTATGATTAAGACATAATAATCACATGCGGTTATGTTTTAATTCTGCATGCATCTCACCAAAAGTATGCCATGCATCGATCCCTAATATACGTATATTATATGAGTCAGTGTTTCCCCTACGATGTCATTGAAGGTGCGGCGGATGAGAAAAAAAACGGAGGCAAGGTGCTCAAAAAGTAACGTGAGGACGGGGGGGTGGTTCTGAAGGTGCAGCGGGCCGCCGCAGTCGAGTGTACATAGGGGAAACGCTGGGAGTATAGAAATATAATTTTTCAAAAAAACATTTTCAGTGAAAGGACGCACATCATTTGCGTACTCACTCAATGAGGTTGAGTGTTCCCACTGGACCTCTTTTGATTTGCCTACTGGTCTGTTTCATGCAATTAGCATTGTGTTCTTTTACTACCAGTCCATTGAGAAAGGATGCCTTTTAAGGAGGCAGGCTAGCATAGCAAAACAAACTCATGTGGTGAACATTTGTGATAGAGTGCAGCAATTTGACCTGATTTTGCAGATCAGTGGTTTGTTGTATAGGGTTTTAGAATTGAAAGGTTGTTTTAAATACGTGGATTGAAATGTCAACATGGAAATAATTCCACGATGCTTTGGGTCTAGTATGCAGTAGGTGCCACGACAGGAAATCACCAACACCACTAACCCCCTTCATGCTTTGTGGCTTCACAATACACACTTTGGATTCATTACGTTTTATTTATTACATTTTAATTTATTTCCCGTGGCCTAAAACGGGAGTTCAACATCAGGCCCCTAATCAAGAAAGCCCTCCTTGCGTCAGCAAAAGAAGTGCAACTTGCCCATCCCAGTGTTGGTGCGCTTCTACTCTGCAGTTGTGGAGTCCATCCTCACTTCTTCCATCAGTGTCTGGTATGCTGCCGCCACAGCAAGGGACAGGGATTGGCTGCAGGGCATCATCTACTCTGCTGAGAGGGTGATTGATACAGCCTGCCCACTCCAGCACTTGCACACTTCCCAAATGGTTCTTGTGTGTCTGTGTTTCTCTTTGCAATGCACTCCTCAGGAGCTTATGGTTCCCCTGCCCTCTGACATCCATGGTCCTGATGGGGGGCTAACATGGTTCCTTGCTTTTGGGGAGCTAATCAGCTCAGGGTTCTGGGTGGCAGACCTCCTGCTGAGGTCTGCTGAGCTGAGCTTTCGAGCGATGCCCAGGTACTTTCAGCCTCAGATGGGAACTCTCCATGGGCTACAACTTTTTTCATCTTTGGGCAGATCATTACTCTAATCCTGTGTGATGTGGCCACTGTGCCTCAGTGTTGGAAGCTTCCATATTGTCCCATTAACATTGTCCCTGGTCATCACATTTATAGTCCAGACTGCAGTTCCCTTTCCTAAGCTCAAGTGGTGGTTGCTGTTGTGACCTTTGTCCTACCCCTTCAGCACATCTGACAAAACAGCCTCCATTTCTACTCCAGGGTGCTACTTAGGTTAGGCTGGCATGTCCCCTGGGGCCCACAGAAGTTTACAGAAGTCATGCAATTATTCCAGCCTCACAACCTGCCATTTATTGTTCACAAGCTGCTATTGCTTATAACCACTTTGCTGACATTGGCCTCAGTCAAGCGCGTGTGTAGGTGACATTCTCCTTTGTCCAACTATTTTGTGGGCTGTGGCAAGAGTTTCCATGTACGGCCCTCTCAGCCTCTCATTTCTGATTTGGCTCCAGTGTGCACCAACCACAGTCAGGCTATTTAAGACGTGATGGTACATGGTGGTGGTCCTGTGTCAAGCAATTTAATTGAAAGGGAACACCACAGCACTCTGAAGGAGAACATGAGATGTCAACACAAGTTGCCTCAAGTCACCATGTGCTTCTAGGCTGTTGAATTATGTGTACTAAAAATCACTTAATTCTACAAGGGGAAAGGCACGCAACAAACTGTGTTTTATTCCCTTTATCACATCGTGACACCAAGATCTTGCGAGATGGCGGTGGAAGTGACCATACAGGTGCTT
Organism: Limnothrissa miodon; assembly: GCA_017657215.1. NCBI lineage: Eukaryota > Metazoa > Chordata > Actinopteri > Clupeiformes > Clupeidae > Limnothrissa > Limnothrissa miodon. The sequence goes on from JAGFZM010000231.1 coordinate 247,810, forward strand.
GTGGATGTATTATTCTGAATCCATGTTCTTCTTCAGAGAACCGAGGTTACATAAGTAACTGTTACAATAAGACCATGTAAATTGACTCACCTTTTTTTGGTTTTCCATTACCTGGTACCTTACTAATAAGTATTGTGTGATCTTTGAGAAAATTCATTTTGAATAGTTTGTTTCTAGGTACAGAAATAAACTGTGATATATTTACTCTGAAATGCCACCCTTTGGTCATCTTAACCTATTAGTCATTGTTTTTGCAATAAATAAGGTTTATTTTTCCCCCGAAAATTACCAGCTTGGAGACTCCTTCAGTGGGCATTATTTCTGGCTTAGCTACATTAACGAGAGGAAACAGCAGATGGATTTAGCTGTGGATAGCTTGTGGCGTTCGCCCGTGGCTCTCTGGACATGGAAGGCACACACACACGCACACACACACAACCACCAGTCCTTTCTAATTTGCCCTGCCCTCTGAGCCTTGGCTTCAGCCACTTAATTGGGAGTTCAAAGGCGTCTCTTGTTTGAACCATGCATGACCTTTGGGATGGGCCATTAACAATGTTATGGTAACCAGGGCAGCAAAGGGAGGGCCGAATCTCAAAGGCTTTGGCTACTCAGTGTGTGTTTTTGTGTATCCGGGTTGAGGTTCTTGTCTGCCTGAGAAAGCAAACAGCAAAGCTTTAGATGTCTAGATTTAGGAGGTCTGCCTCTCAGACGTCTTGGCTCTGTCACTCTTTTTTTCCGTCTCTCTCGTTCCATCTTTTTCTGTCACTCTCACTCGGGTGGTGGACATTCTCTTGTGAAGTTGTCATGGTGTAGTTTCTCATTTACTTCTGCGTTACAGTGTGGAGTAACACAGTAAATGGACTCCAGAGGTAGTTATACATATATTCCCAGCCAAAGACACATACACACACATACTGTGGCACCAGTCCGCTGCAAAAGCCATCCTGGCTGGCAGCCAGACATCAGCTGCGTTTTGGCCCTGCGCCCCAGAGGATGGATGCGTGACTCTGCGTCTCTTCCGCAGACACCACGTCCTCTGGCATGCTCGCCTCTCCTCGCCTCTGCTGGCCTCGCTCTGGTCATGGTTAGCCTGTGGATCCCAGATGCTGACACGCAGCTGTTGACACCTCCCGCAGTCACGGGACAAATCCATGGGAAAAAGACACTTGTGTTTTGACTCTTGCCATTTCACACCCCACAGGAGATTGGGGCGCCTTGTATTTATTTATTTATGGCCCTGACCCCCACCCACCCACACACACACGCATGCGCACACACACACACACTGAGAGATATTGTGTTTAAATCACATAATGGCGTCACTCATTGTAACACTGATGGCTTTGATTGTGCTCAGGAAATCATCTGGCCTAAAGGTTAAAGAAAAAAGAGAAAGCATATCAAGTTCGAAGTGAATTGACAGACCTGTCTCTAATAATGTGTGTGTGTGTGTGTGTGTGTGGGGGGGGTGGGGTGATTTTTTTCAGGATGGCTGCTCAGTGGCAGGAAGCTCTGACAAGTCGAATAAGCTTTTGAGGTCTCCTCAAACTTCTCTTCTCTCCCAGCCAAACGTCCTTGTGGAGAAAGAAATTGGCCATGCTAATTAGAAGTGAATGCAGTTCAAACTCGGTTCAGTTGGAGATGAATGTTTATCAGTCATAATATTTGAAATGACTGGATCACTGGATTTGAATCTATTTAGTGTCAGTGATTCTCCATGTCGCCTGTTTTGTTGCAGAGACGCGTCTTAATATTTTGTCATTTCTTTCTTTTTCCATCTCTCTTTCTTTCTCTGTCTCGTTTTCTGTCTTCAACTTTGTTTTTCAGGACGGATTTCTGCGTCCACAAGGATGAGCCATGTGACACAGTCGGTGAGTAATGACTGCACCTCACCACCCAAGCAGCTCTCAGACCAAGCCAAAAACCTAGCCAAAACATCTCAGCACACAAAAGGCTTATATTTACAAGGCATCTTGCTTGTGCATTATATCAGGTAGATGGAAAAAAGTTTCGCAAAGGCAGCAGGAGAGTCTGTTTGTGTGTGTGTGTGTGATGAGACAATACCCAGTACTACTTTGGTAAGTTCGGCCACTTAGTAGTGTTTCAGGCTACTATGTTGCATATTTACACAATACTTTCAGTTTTAAGTCATTTAGAACACACATTTACACTTGCATTGCATTTAGGACAACCACACAAGGTACAAGCTGTCATGTAGCTAGTGAATTACATGCTAACTTGAGAGAAAATACATGATGGTGTTTATTCTCTTGGAAGTTATTTTGGGATGTTTTTAACCTAAAATGCACTACATAGCTCCTTTAAGTCTGTGTCTTGGAACCATCTCAGGGGGTATTTCTTTTTAAATAGTTACAGATCATGGCCCCCTCTGACCCCTAAGAGTCCTGTCTGCTGAAACGTAGTGGCAGATGATATGTCAACCCCAACTCCCACACCACTTCTGCACTTCTCTCTGCCCAATCCAGGGAGTCCTCGTCCAGTCCTGGAGGCCACTTATGAAGCAGATAGCGGCCTGTTGAATTGTCGGGAGCTGTAAGATTACTGTAGCCAAGGCAATGGGCTCATCTGGCATTTGAGCCAGGCAGGCCCAGTCGATTGCCAGCTGACAAAAACCTGCTGCCAGAGGTGTGAAGTCTGACACTGTTTTAACCCGCCTCTCCCATGAAGCAGGACTATGTTTCTGTGTTTGATTTTTGATGTCTCCTATCCTGCAACTTTGTAACCATAGCTGTGTAATGGCAGCGACAGCATTGTTGAGGGGTTTTTGCTATCTAGTGACTGTGGCATTAGCCTGACAGTAAAGACTATTCTATAAAGGAGTCTCTTGGGCTGAAGTGCAGGTACAATGCGGGGAAGCATCTATTTTCCTCGGGGATGCTATTTCCCCAAGATGAAGCATCTCCCTGAATTGATGTGCTTATGGGTGGCCAATTCCTTAGGCCATTTGTCTGCAGCAGACCTTAATCATGCCCCTGTCTCTTTTCCGTGTGGTGAGCCTCATGCCCCAGTCCAGCCAGCCTAACAATTAGAATTGCATGTCTCCTAACGGTGACCTGTATTAGAGATATAACTACATTTCCAGGCATGTTGACTGTATATGGTGAAAATCCTAGAAATGTTCCTAGAATAGCAACGTGGTTGGCTTTAGTGGGGCTGTGTTTTTTTTTTCTTTTTTGTTCAAGTTGTTAGACTGGGTAATTGTGTGTGTGTGTGTGTGTGTGTGTGTGTGAGAGAGAGAGTGAGTAGTCCTGCTGTGAAGCTGGGCCATAGCAATGATCTCATACATTTCCAAACCACTTCAAAATTCTACGATAATTGCTAAAGAATAACACAGTTCCCCACTGTAGCGTTGGAGAGAGACGTCCATCTGTGATAGCAAAAGCTGAGGTAATATGTGGTGTCAGATGAATGGATCAAGGCGAGAAGTTCGCCTTGGAGCTGGTAGCTGCATCTTAAGAGAGCCAAAACCTATAATACAGGACAAATATTTAGTGACATTGTGGAGTTGAGGATTTGGATTTTGTTGATCCCTAGTGTTTTTGTTTCTTCATTGAAAAATTTGGGGATTTTATTTGGACAAAAGTGTTAAAAGTGTCAAATATAATACATAATTAATATTTAGGAACATTGTTGAGTTACCACGAAGAGATGATTTAGAATAGAACACAATAGTGTTTTTATTTCTTTGTTCAGATTTTTGGGCTTTTAACTGGCTAATAGTGTTGACACTTTATAACAGACTCATGTCACCCTTATGTAGACTCCTACAAGTAGACATGACATGAATCATGCACCTCATTCATGATCATGACTCTTTAAGTGTCTTTGGAAGATCAGTGCAGTGCAAGATCAGTGGATTTCTTATAATATCTAAAAAAAACAGACTGACAAAATATTTACACGCTGTTTATCACAGTCAAGAATTACGTTTGTTTGTAGTGCTGCTCCAACAGCAACCCAGGAGGGCATGTGTGTATCAGACTCAGAAAATGGGCTTTCTGATTTCCAGCTATGTTGAAAGCAAACACAGCTATTGCATGAACTCTATTTCTTAAAATGATGGACCTGGGAGAAGTCTGGTGTATCGCCGAAATCAGTACAGCGAAGAGTGTCTTTCTAACACCTGCAGGTGAACACCAGAGCCTTATGGAACTTGAACAGGGTTCAGTATTATTTGCCAAAAAAGCAGTAGCCAAATCACTTCCAAATCAGGCCAGAGTGCTTTACACCGAGCAGAGAGGAGATGATGGATAGATAGATAGATAGATACTTTATTGATCCCTAAGGGGAAATTCAAGATCCCAGCAGCTTAAAACACCTTACACAACATATACTACAATGTACACAGGAGGATAAGAAGCAAATCAACCGTGCATGGTTGAAAGTCTAATGACCAGCAATAAATATGTGCATAAGTAAATATGGGCAATAAAAAAATGTCAGCATAGCAATATACAGTTCCAGTATAAATATCTGGACAATAAGATAAAAATAAAATAAAAATAGCATAATTATATAAAAATGACAGCATCAGTGCAAGGACATTGGTCAAGTAAGATGTGATGTGTGGCTGACCACATGTCATTGTTGTGGACCCTGCCATTTCAAAGTTTGTAAATAGCACTGCTCTTTTTTGAAGTTTAATCGGATTTTTATTTCAGCAGCGTGATTTATATTGTTTTACAGTTGGACTGAATGAGCTTAGTCCCTTGGAGTCCTTGGAAGTCCGATTATATAATGTTGGAAGGCGTCCATCTCTAATTTTGATCTATACTTGAGGAAGCCAAAATTGGCTCCATGTCTTTTGACAGCTGAATCAGCAAGCAGTTTCTGTTTTCCTCTTTGTTTTGTAACGGCCTGAAAATATTTCTATTATGAAGTATTGAGTAAAAAAAACAAAACAAAGATGTTTAAAGAGTCGCCTTTTTAGGAAATAACAACGCTCCAGAAAAGTAAAAAAAAAAAGAAGAAATACATAGTGAACCCTTCCACCTCTTCTCCGTCTAGACCACCCTCTCTACTGTCCATCAATGTCCTGTTGGGGTGAGCCATTTCCATTTGAAATTGTTCTATTACCAGTGGAGTGCTGGGCTGGAAGGAGTTTCCTAGCGGATCTTTTATGGATGCCGATTCTGAAGGGTGAAGTTAGAGTGTGCCCTCTCTCACTCCTCATCCACTTTGTGAGCATCTGAGGAGAAGCCTGTGATTGAGGCAGCGACACAGAACGCCCCTCTGGGCAGATGTCGCAAGGACAGCAGGTGGGGGAGGGGTTGGTGGGTTGTTGTTGGTGTTGGCGTCCTCATTCGCACCCTTTTGCCATGTATGTGCGTCCTATGCTCCCGCAGGATGTCTCTAGAACCTTTTTGCGTGTCATGTGGGCAAAGGGATGAACTAATGAAGCCATGGCTCCCAGCAGCATCTTTTCAACAAGAGAGCAGGCTCAGAGGTACTCAGCACTCCCCGTCTCATCTCTCTACTCATGGAAAAATGACATTAAATTGGATGCCTGACAACGATATACGATACGGATAACTCTTATTGTATATTCCACATACAATACCTTTTGTCCTCAAGGTTCTATAGAACATGAAGTGAACCAAAAATAAAGCATGAACAGAATCGGATGCATTGTGTCCTGTGCACTCAAATCCATGTGCTTATAGTCTGTTTGGCATTCAAGGCATCAACTCGGTGTGACACAATTTGGTAGTATATGAAACCCAGTGTAAATGGAAGTGTGACTCAGCAACCTTATTCAGGGGCCAGCTGTTGTCTTTGAAGTAGAGTTCTGCTGAATCAGCACAATCGTACAATGTAAAGAATATAATTATTGCTTCTTGACATGATGTTACACAAAACATCTCATCACATAGTATTCTGTACACTACCAGAAATAAGTAGCAATGTAGGAGTTTGTCTTGCTTGCCTCCTTTCCATTGTCTTCAGACTAGATCTGGGACATTTCTCAGGATCCCCTTCCAATTTTGACACATCTCAGGTAGGGACTCGGGAGTGAGGAGGGGATGGGGAAGGGTTATGGGCTGTCGCGACAAACAAACAGCAGCAACTCAAGAAATAGTCACCACAGCGGTCGTACGTGCTAGCTGTCTCACATGGCCTCCGTGAGAAAGAACACTTGTGGCCTTTGTGCTATCTGCACCAACGGCTCTGACCCACTTTCCGTCAGCCACTAGCTGCTGAAGGGTCTAGCGGCTCACAGAAGAAAAGAAAAAGAGAGGCACGAACAAATTAACACTTCCAGGCACTCTGAAGAGTGTTTGGTATGTACTGTGTGCCTGAAAGCTTGATTTTAGATTCTCTCTTAAAATACAGCAGTGTCTTTTAATGGGTACAAGCTCTGTTTGCCTTATTCTGGTATATTTTCAGGTTTGCTTTCAAGTTTCTTATCAGTTCAGAGGCTGACCAGCCAGAAGGGTGATACACTAGTGTTGTTCCATTGTTTAGTATACCTACATGTACCTACATGGAGGGGTTTTGACACACTGCTAACAGATTTTAATTTTACCTGCAAGTCTATCTAGCTACAAGGCTAATGCAGCTCTTTTTTTATTCACCCAAACACACCAAAACCAAACACACAGACATTTATCCAGCATTGTATTTCCTAATTGAGTAAACAGCTGCAATTACAAAAACTTGATGTGTGTGCATCACTTCTGAAGACTGTTTGGTCAGAGTTTATTGCTTCAGTTTAACTTCCAATCTCATGCTGGTCACACCACTGAAAATAGGTCAGTCACTTGTTGCCAGACCCTATATCTCGATTGATGTGGGTCTGGTCCCTGGCCTAGTCCTGTGAGAGGCGTCTCGCCTTGCTTTCATGAAGCGACTTCCCTGCTGGACTCTTGGCTTGGATGCTGTGAACATCAGCTGATTCGTCGATTCATTAGGGAGGCAGAGAGGGGTGGTGTGTGTCATGCAGAATAAACAGCTCAGTCCAGAGGGTGCTTTTCCTGAAAGCGCTGTCAGGCAACAAGCATTGTTAAAGGATGGGGAGTCTTTCATTTCTCCCTCAGTAACCCTCAGCGGTTGTTCGACTGCGCTTGCGGCAACTGAATTCTGCTGAGCTGGCCATCTTTTTCTTCCTTTTTTTAGGATTGTCGAGCTGTTTGATTCAAGCTCGTTCTGCGAGTGGATGAAAGTGTCTTTTTGTGTTGTACTGGATAATTGTCTGTTCTCTTCAGCCGGTTGTGGTTGTGTGTTTAGATGTAAGGCAGAGCTTTCAGCCCTGTCCGGGTGGCTGTTTCAATGCCGGCTGCTATGAAGCCCCTGGATTTGCATCTGCTCAGCAAGGCCACCATGCCCCTCTGCCCATAACTGCTGAGTCAACCCCCTGACCTCGGGACAGTAGAGCCGGGGCTGAACTTTCCTCTTTGTCCCCTCGGAACGCGTGAGGCATCAGAACTGCTGGCCTCAGACCCTCTCTGAAGCTGCAAGTATTCCAGTCATGCATTACCTCACGAGTCCCCACATTTATTGGGCCAGTGGCTGTCGGGACATGAGTTGGTTCTCCTGTGTGCATGACGGCTTAACCCCAACCCCCCCTTACACACACACACACACACACACACACACAGCACTGGAGTTACAAGCCTGCGGGCGGGAGGGATAACGGACTCCAGAGCTTTACCCCTTCTGTTGACCAGCCCCTCTCCCTCTCCAGCATGTTGAGCGGTTCAGCTGGTCGCTACATTTCCTCATCAACTAACTTTATATGACACCCATATAAACCTGCAGGTGGCAATTACAGCAACTCCTCTGGGACAACGGCAGTACATTAAACTTTGCCAAATGATTATGAAGAAAGAGGACCTCAATGTAAATTGTTCAAAGATTCCACATTATAAGTCTGGGGGATGATAGGCATCGCACAGGTAATTGCTGCTTGTGGCAGAAAGAATGGTTAGTAAAAGCCAAGGCGAGTGGAAAATCAGTCATGTAAGAATTTAGGGGCACATCTGTTTCCAGATAAGACTGCTGGTTTGAGGTTGTTAAAGACAGCCCCTGATGTGCTATTCCAACATCTTTTGCATGTTACGCTATGCCGGGAACAAAACAATTCTTTGCCTAAATGACTCACCTGCTGTAGTTTAGGAATGGCTTGATATCTCCCAAGTCCCTTAGGAGATGAAAATAAGCCTGCTCCATTTTAAAAGGTAAACATAGTTTATATATAGTTACAGTGAGAATTCTGTATGTTTTCTGCCAGTTTGGGTCTGGCTGTGTATTGATTTGGCATTATGTGTCTCACTATAGATTTTATCTTACTCCCTAATGCAGTGCTTAGTCTATAGATGGGATTTTGTGTGCGTGTGTGTCTGTAATGGTTTAGAAACATCTACATGGACAGAATGTTTTAAAGAGCACCAAGACCGTGCAGAAAGCTCTCCTGGCGTTAGAGGAGCTGAAAAGCACAGCACAGCGGGGCACTAGCTCACTCTCTGCAATTCCTGTTGACCTTTGACCCGCGTAGGCCGTGTTTAGGCTAGGGTTGTGTGGTATGCTGAAACACAATCCCTACCTGCTCACATGTCTACCTTTTTAAATGTTTGACTTTGAGGAAACTATACCAGCCATTCATGTTGGTTGTAAAGTTACCCTTCTGATAAAACAGAATCCTCTTCTATAAATGCTGTTGTCTTTAAGTGATTTAAGTGATTTAGTCAGTTTCATTTAGAGATCTTTTTGGCCTATTATTTTTTCTCCTCCATGCACTGAGTGGACCCTAGCCAAATGTGGTTGGCTTTGTCGTTTTAATAACCCTGTGCTTCATTAGGCAGTAATTAGGGCTTTAATACTGTAAACTTGCTTCAGTGAATTATTCCCTTGAAAAATATGGCCCCAACAGAGAGGGTGCCAAGCTTCCGTGTACGTGAGCATGGCTAGCATTATGTGTTTTGGATCACGGAGACTTGGTAAACCTCTAATACGCTACTTTACACAGAGGGGCCCAAGCACAACCTACACTTTTCTTTAATGACTCTCATGTTATGGCAAGTACAGCACTGGCCCGGCCTCTTTTCAAGGGAGGGCCGAAATGCTGTTGCGTCTCCAGATCCTACACTGACTTGGATTTTCATAATAGAATGGTTCTTGAGTGACATGTTTTGTTTCTGGTTATCTGGAGGCCTCGTGTTTACAAAGAGATGATGTATGTTTATTTGACATGTGAGACTTGTGTCTTAAATTGCTTGCTTTTAACCAAAAGGTACAACAAAGGCATAAAGGAAGTGTCAAATCAAAACATGCCATGGCCTTTACAACAACAAAGACGCCAATGTTGGCACTCTAAATCTTTAGAAAAGTTAAAGCAAATATTTTCAAGAGGTGCAAAACAAAGTTTCAGCAGGTGCAAAAGTAGGACGAAAACCATTAAGAGCTGAGTCTTGTGTTTAGTCACAATTAATCACATCACAACTCATTGCAATGTTCCAAATTCCTCAATATCAAAACATGATTTTGTCTTTGCTTTTGAGCCTTTGTTAATAGCTGATGATGGGCAAAAAAATCCTGTACTTAGAGGAATGATTTCAATGGAATCCAGGCTCAATAAGAGGTTAATGTTGGACTGGGAATTTAACTGTGCACTCAGAACCTGAACCGTGACTCAGTATTCGCATATTTTCACCTTTTCTGAAAGGGCTCCATATAAGGCGCAACAGGGTTTTATCAGTAAATACGGAGGTGCCAAGTTGGTTCTCCTGTTTATTGGAGTGAGCGCGTATCTGGCGCATATCATCTGTTATCATCCCCAAACCTAATTCCAGGCATCCCCCCCATTCAAACCCCATCTGGGCTTAATTTCATTCTCTTGCCACTGATTTAAACGTGCGTCTGTCCCGCTCCAAATGAAGCGCTCTGGAGAGCGTCCAGCACAGGAGAGAAAACAGGTGTCCGAGTGGGCGCCTAGGTAATATCTATCGCTGAGACCTGTCGAGTGACGTCACCTTCCCTGGCCGGGGCCGTGATTGATTGCTTTTCAAACATGTAGGATGCTTTGCTTAGTGTAGGAGCGACTCCAAATGATAGATTTTAACTCTTGCTTTAACTCCCAGACAAGTTCCTGTATAATCAGCCTCTTTCAGTTCAGACTCTGTCTTCCATATCATCAACGAATCACCCCCATCTACGAGTATCAGTGTTATTCCCCCACTTTAACATGCATTAATCATAACCTGCTACCCAATAGCCCGATAGGGGCTTGTGTTTTTTCTGGTCTGGCGTGGCTGCCCGGGGCATTTTCCTTAGGTGGTTTGAGGTTAGGGATGCTGGAGCTGTCACCACACAAATCAAACTCAACTTGCTGCATTTATGCTGATTCGATTTGAATGCGGTCGGAATGCATTTGCATAGAAGCGAAACGCGAGCCCTCCGTCTCACTGTCTCTCACATGCCAGTGCCGGCACGCCAGCCCTCTGCTGGGTTATTTTCACAACCAACATCCCCCCCATGCGCACACACACACACACACACACACACACACACACACACACACACACACTAAAGCATACCACCAGTTGCACGTGTGCATTTTTGAGTTTTAAAAAGTCTGGTTCTCCTCCCACTCCTCCAACCTCTTTGCATTCTCTCCAGACCCACACCTCCCCAACGCCCCCAGCCCCCTTCTGTGCATGTGATTGCCCTGTGGGGGGGATGAGCAGCGTGCCGTTGACCCTTGTTGCAGGTGCAGACCTATGGTCTGACGGTCTTCCTGGATAAGTGAAGGACTTTCACAGATTCTTCCTCTGACCTCATCTGGCTCTTTGCAGCTCACGCTCATTCAAGCTCGCTATGTTGGGTACATCCTTCCCCACCCACCCCCAACTCTGCTGCTTCGGCTGTTGCTGCTTAAAGCCTATGGCTGTTTTCACTCATTTGTTTATTTGGCTTTTTTGTTTGCCTGCGAAAGTTTGTCTTAATTTATTGAGCAGGTCTGGTGTCTCCGGGAGTGCATGGGTTACTACGTAGTCTGCTGTTACTGACTGCGGTATCTGTGAATCATGCAGATGCAATTTCCCTGGATGAATTGGGTCACTATTACAAATGTTCCTAGAATGAGGGAAGCCAGAAACAAATAACAAAAGGCCCAGTTCCAGAATCCATAAGGGAAAAGTAGCTTTTATTTGGATCGAACTTAACAGACATTAGCAGCCATGACCTTGAAAATTGGCTCCTTCTTTAAATCAATTTAAATGCATCTGTGCATTAGTCTGGGAGAGAAAGAAAACTCTAGAATAGACAAACTAGCATATACACATCTTAAATCCATAAACATCAAAATATGAATCTGTTTAAAAAAAAAAAAAAAAAAAAGTCTAAAAATATTTGATTCGGTCCTGTCCCTTCAGGAATCGCCTATCTGGGTGGCGCCTGCAGCTCCAGGAGGAAGTGTGTGCTGGCGGAAGACAACGGGCTCAACCTGGCCTTTACCATCGCCCACGAGCTCGGCCACAAGTGAGTCCTCCACAGCATCGTCTCCCTCAATATTTTTCTTTTCTTTTTAGTCGTCTTTGTCATTATTTCTTTTTTTCTTGTTCTTTTCCCTCTAGACCTCTCTCTTCCTTGTCTTCTCACAAGTGTAGCTTTCTCTCTCTCTCTCTCTCTCTCTCTCTCCACCCCCTTATTCTTTCTCTCTGCATACCTTTGGTGTCTGTCTGTACCATGTCATAAATCTCTCCAAGCAAGCCTCTGTTTGTTTTGATATATTGGGGGATGATAGGATATGTCTGATTAACTGTTAAACAGCCCTGAGCTCTATGCAGTAGGCTGCACTTTTGAAAGTACGACATCCTCAAATTCCGCTCCTGCCCCCATTGCTGTGTAATTGATTGGCCTGTGGGACTCCCGGAAGGCTCACACACAAGCAGGAAGCAATTCAAGATTAAGGCTTGCAATATCAGGAAAAAAGTGTAGACCTTTCCTCTGTAATTTTAAGATGCATTTCTGTCATCTGGTTTTCTGTGATTTTTTTGGTATCGAAATACCTCCATTTATCTGCCATACATTCAAAATTCCCATTCAGTGTTGTGGTTAAGGAAACAACAGTAGCTAGCATGCTAGTAGCCTAGAAATTGTGATTTCAAATCCTGGCTGCCACTTAAGGAAAGCACACATCCCTAAGTTGCTCTATGAGACTGGACCTGAAGTAAGTGATAGTTTAGTTGCTTAAAAATTGCATACAATTATCAGCTAAGTGCATACATTTAAATTGAGTTTTTCTTATAGGTCTTTTTGCAAAAATTTGCAGCAAATATAAAAAAAATGCTGTATTTGTTTTGGGGAAATCCTGCGAAATCCTGGGAAATTGCGAAAAACTGTCCGGTGGTGTACTGCGGTAGACGGATTGACTAATTGCATACACAGACACACACACACACACATATGCATAGAACACACACATACACACACACACACTTCTCTCTTGTATAAGAGTAGAACTCGTTGCTCCTGCACACATACAGTATAAGGCCCACATTGATAGAACAATGACGGAGGGCCAACACCAAATTTGTCTGGAAACACAGCCAAACGACTTTAGCGTTATGTAGCAATGGCAGAGGCTTTGTGGCCCTGCCAGGCCTCCATGGAGTTATCAGGCCGGTCCTTGGCGCGCCTTGGACGTTGCGAGGCGGACAAGGCCGGGTCGCAACGCCGCAGCGTCCAGAGCAGACCAGTTTTGGAGGCTTGTTTAATGGCAGCGAGTAATGAGCTGGCAACCTGCGCGCCCGACTGGTGCCGATATGCTCTGTGTGATTACGTAGCCGGTGTGGTGCCACACAACCTTGAGAGCCTTGTGAAAGCCCTCATTGTACAGAGCGTATAAAACACCTATTAAACAGGAACATAGGAGGTTTAAAGTGCACCTTGATGTTTTTTTTTTTTTTTTTTTCATAAAGTCTATCGCCTGGAGTGTCAAAAGAGCTCCTGTTTTAACGTGCTGCAAAAGTTTTGCTGGGTGCGCATATCCAAGCGTCCAAATTGTTGAGCACACATTCATACATCCACAGCACACTAACACAGACAGACACACACACACACACACACACACAGACAGACACAGACACCCACAGATTCTAAATGCTAACTTTAATATTTAAACCTATTTGTCATTCATTTAGTTTTTATTCCCAAGCTGCACAATCAAAAATGTATTCCACATCTTACAAACCACGTAGATAGCATGTTTATGATGAGGCAAGCTGTTTAAAATGTCTGTGTGAATGTGCACAGTTTGTTCCTTGCTAAGATTAATGTGGTATTTCAGTTTTCCCCTGAGTCCAGGAATCGTGATACGATGTATTGAAAAGCACTTTTTTCCTCTGGGCAATTACACTGTACGTTAATGGCACTGCTCAAAGCCAGATATGCTGGCAACAACACAGCAAATAACAACAAAAGTGCAGGCTGCAATGTGGAACATAATTTGAAAAGAAATATTCTGGCCTAATGAAGAGTACGAGAACACATTTTAGGCATGTTCCTCTCTGTTACTTTGCGACAGCAATCAGCCGTTGATCTCCCAGGCTAGTCACGAGAAACTTGACCTGCAATCAATAAACAAACACCTTTTATCCTTTAGAGTCGCATAAAAACATCTTGTGTTGTGTGTATGTGTGTGTGTGTGTATATGTGAATATGTGTGAATGTGTGTGTGTGTGTGTGTTTGGGGTGGGGGTGCATGGAAACTTGAGGAACTTGCAGAGAGGATTTCCTATTAGTTTCTAAGCAGGTCTGAAAACAGTAGTTCCTTTATGTGCACTGATGAATTCAAGCACTTTGGCCCTGACACACTGAGGTAGATGAAAGCCAGACTTGATGTCCAATGGCAGACTGATGGCCATAATCCCCTTCCCAACCACCACAGCCAGAGCTTCCCTGGTGCCGAATTCAGTGTGCAACTCCATTGGGTTTGCTTTTACCTTTTTTTTTTGGTAAAAGGTAGCCATATTGCTATCATGGCTGCTCAGAGCAGAGTGGGTATACCACACTGGAAGACTGTGTTATTTCTGAAACACAAGCCATCAGCACCAGCACAGACACATGGTCATGTGCCCTACGGAATGTGGCTCTTGAGGGAATGGTGTGTACATGTGTGTTTGTGTGTGTGTGTGTGTGTTTGTGTATGTGTGTGTGTGTGTGTGTGTGTGCATGTGTGTGTCGGAGGGCGTGCTGCATCAAGACACAAACAGTAGGCAACGTAAGTGAAATCCATGGCCTGGGACCAGACCAGGTGCACTGCCAGGCCCCTTTCCTCTGTCATCCAGCCGTGGAGGAAGAAGGCTGATCCGACTGCGTGGAAAGGTTCGGGAGTAATTGCACGCTGTCCGCATATTTTTCCGCCAGCGAAAATGCCAGAGGAAGGCCTCCGCAAGAGTGCGTCACGTCACGCTTCTTCGGCGGAGAAGTGAACGCCACGGCTATTAGCAGCTTCTATACAAACAAGGGCGACGCAGAGACACGGTGCAGACTCTTTCCTGGGTCACTGGGCCCTGTTTATCGCTCCCTTGCAGCCTTTGCATTCTCATCCGGACTTGATCTGGAACAGTGTTTATGTCCTTGTGTTTAAATGAATATGCTTGCGTAACCGTTTATGGCATGTGCCCCGTTTGTTACAACTGTAATGGCAGATAACAAAGATGGAGAAGGTCAGAGCACTTATTTTAAAAGCCAGAATAGTCATTTTAACTGATGGCTACGCATTTACTTTTTTTGCCTCCTGGGTCACATTATTGTCCTTTTCAGAAATTGAATCAGAGTTCTTGTGAAAGTTTTCCATCAAGCCAGAGATTTCCAAATAATAAAAATGGACATATATAAAAATACGTGTTCAGATGTTTTCATGAAGCCAGCCAGTTGTGTGTACTCTGTGTGTTCTCAGTGGATCTCCTCGGTCCGTTTTTATTGCGTTCATTAAGGACTGGGAATGGAGGACTTTATGCTGGAAGTCACTGTAATGTTTTTTTGTCTTATTAGTTCCTGTGTTAGCTGCTTCTAGTTCATTCTAGGTTGTTGTTTTTAATTTGCAAATGTAGGTCATGGCTTTAGAAGACGAGCACAGCAGCAGCGCAGCAATGCTCCATAGTCGAATCCTTCCTCCCTCTCTCTCTCTCTCTCTCTCTCTCTCTCTCTCTCTCTCTCTCTCGGGCTGCCTGCAGCTGCTGCGCCTCTCGCTAGCCCACCCCCTCGCTCTTGGGAGGACATCCTTGCCGCTGCCGCCGCTGCCTGTCCGAGGTGGAGCAGACATTGTTGGGACCCTTCCTGTTCAGGCAGCCCCAACAGATGCTGGCGATAGGCCTCCCCTGTCCTTCTCCTCCATGCCAGTGGGGCTGCTTGGACGCCGGCCAGGCCGAGCTGCCACGGGGGGCCGGGGTCCAAACAGTCATTCTTCGGCACTTGATAAAGATATCAGGAGAAACAGACATTCTTTTTTCGTGTCCTCGGAATGCAGGCGGTTACTCAATGCGTTTTTATGCCACGTGGCTAGTTAAGATCTGTGAATGAATGCAAAGTGAAGATAAGAGGTTTGGGCTGGGTGTTTTATAGTTTGTTTTTGGTGGAAATGTGTTGAAATTTGCAAGATGTTTGAGATTTTTTTTCCCCTGTGTGGGGTTAATGATCGGTCCTGTGCTTTCTCCAGCATGGGAATGAGCCATGATGACGACCACGCCACTTGCACTGGACATTCCCACATCATGTCTGGCGAGTGGGTCAAAGGGCGCAACCCCAGTGACCTCTCCTGGTCGTCCTGCAGCCGCGATGACTTGGAAAACTTCCTCAGGTAACAACTTTTTCAAGATGCTCGTGGACTATAGTGGTATTTTGCTGTAGCTCGGCTCTGCGTGTGTGCCTGCCGCCTGGAGCTGCTGCTGGTTTTCCACGGTTGGGCACAGCTTGGCCCAAACTGCCATTGTCAAAGTCATATTTTCCCTACACACTCACTCTGCGCTTGGGAACAGCTGCTGTTAGTCTGCTCTCGACCTGCCCATCTCTCTCCACTTCCCATCATCCCTGGCTGCGCTCCGCAACTCTTTGACACGGCCCAAGCCCCATTTACCACCACCACCTGCACTGTCACTCTCAGCAAACACCCTTAGCCCCAGCCCCGTCCCAGCCCTGTCCCAGACCCGTCCCAGCCCCGTCCCAGCCCCAGCCTCTTAGACGAGTCCCAGCAGTGGCCAGGAATCACATACTGTACGCAGCAGCAGTGGTTGCAGCTCAGCACCAGTCTGAGCTTCCAATGAGGAAATTCCTACAACTTCTCTTTCTGTACACACACACACACACACGCAACACACTCTCTCTCTCTCTCTCTCTCTCTCACACACACACACAATCACACACACATACACACACATATATATAAACACATAACACAATGTTATGCGGATGGAAAAAACGCCTTCTCCTTTCCGAACAGAGGGGTACCATTTTCCAGCCTCTCCAATTGTGCTCCTGTGCTCATGGCAGCGGTACAGACCATTTCAAAGGGCCTCCTTTTTTTCAGCCCGCTCCCTTTGGAGCACAGCTAACTGGCGTTGCATGTCTGTGGCTGAATGCGCCGTTAATAAAGAATGGCCAAAAGCAAAGGCTAGCTGCGGCGGAGAGACCTGGTTCTACGTGGATGAGAAGAAGAGAAACATTTGTTTATGTTTGTACTTTTGCTTTGTGGCAAGTTTCTGTTTCTAGAAATGTATAAACCAAGATTCATGCAACAGCACTTTTTATCTCTACTCTGATAGACCTTCCAGCTCTTTTTTTTAACACATGCTTCCTCTCTATAGCTCTGATGGTGGTTTAGACGAAAGAGAGATTTGTTTCTTTGTATTTGCTTCATGAGTCACCTCTGGCGTTTGGCGTCTTGTTAGGTCATTGTTTCACAACTCAATATATCTGTTGTTGAGCTGCGCTGTTGAAATGATAAATGTCTCGGTGATAAACCAGGGTGTTAAGTAATGTCGCTCGAGGCTTCTTATGGGGAATGTGATATCATGCATGACATAACCCTGTGTTTGAACAAAGAAAACCCCAACTTGCCCTCTGAACGTTTTTGGAACAGTAAGTAGTTTGATTAAAGGACTCTAAATTTGCCTATTATGAAGCTATATCTGCACAATAGCACATCAGTAACAGTCATTAACAGCCCCCCAAAGCCCAATGGCAAAACAAACAAAAACAATCTTTAAACAAGGCTGGTGGTAAAACAGTGCAGCTTTGTGCGGGTGTTTGTTTTTGAGTGGTTTTCTTGTGTTCTTATTTTTGGCCTCCCACCCCCCACAGGTCGAAGGCCAGCCTCTGTCTGCTCCACACGGATCCGCGCAGCCGCTACATGGTCCGTCTGCCTCCCAAGCTCCCCGGAATGCACTACAGCGCTGACGAGCAGTGCCAGATTTTGTTTGGCACCAACGCGACTTTCTGCAATGATATGGAGGTACTGCGGGACTGGTCTGTTGCTTTGGTTTCAGCTGCTATGTGAGGCACTCAAGGAGCGCTTTCAGTTTCCAGTGGCCTTGAACTCTGCTTTGCCTTCTTCTGCTTTGCATTGGATTGAAATAGCAGTAACACATGGGTGAATAGCCTGCCTAATGCTAGTTTAGATTTTCACACTGATGTCTGAGCATATCTGGTGCTACACACAGCCCATAGAATAGGCCATCTCCTTAGGAAAGGGCTGGTGGAGTTCAAACCTTATGACCCAGACACGAGGCAGCACTTGTATATTTGGATAAATCGTCGTGGAAACTCCATATGCCGGTGTTTTATGTGTCGATGCATTGTACTGTATACAGTACGGACCTGTTAAACCGAAATGAAATGTGTTTAATAACCTACCCCAAGGAGTTTGCTTGCGTAGCTTTCCAAATGAATGATACACATCAGATTTCTCTCCACATGAGCGGCTTTCTTTTGTGTGTAACCACTCGTGTCCTTGGGCCACTTGTGCTCAGCTACAAAAGTCCCCCCAGTTGCCATGGTGAACCCCTCCAAAATATCAATACATATTGCAGATGCCGACAGTTCAGGTTTGATTTTACATCGCTGTCTCTCTCTCCTTCTCCCTCTCTCCTTCTCTCTCTCTCTCTCTCTCTCTCTCTCTCTCTCTCTCTCTCTCTCTTTCTTTCTTTCTCTCTCTCCCTCTGCTTAGCAAGGAGAGAGAGGTAGACTTTCACTGTGCTCACCACACCAATGTTTCCACTCAGCACCCGCTCTGCCAGGCCTTGTAAAGACCCGGTGCCGAGGCTGGCCAAGACATGTGCATTGTCTAGACAACACCTCTCAGACCCAACAGAAGCTTGCGGAGTTTCACACGAATTCTTCACCTCCCTTCAACAAAAGACAAATTGTTCAGCGACAATAGACCAGAGGAGAGGAGACGGCGGAGGTAGAGTCTCTTAGTGACACTTTAATGACAACAGCCGTGCAGTGCCAGGCACTTCCACTCGACAGATTGGAAAATGTTATTGAATAGCGGTGAGAAGTGAGCACCTCTGAATGGCTCGCCCGGTGGTGCAGAAAGTGAACGGCTCAGAAATGGGCTCTTGTTCACTGCCAACGAGGGCACTTGATGTGTGAGTGATCGTTGCACAGAATCCCTCCGCGTTCCGTTTGCTTGTTTGTTTGGGAGCCAAGATGTGAATGTAGTTTGTTGCCAGTGCCTAGTCAGAAAAGAACACTCGTTCTGCCAAAGTACTATCTTTGCTCTGTGTCAGTTCTTGCTAGTGTGATGTCAGTCATTCATTCTTCTTGCAGTCCCGTGGCGGAAAGCATGTGTTTCATCTTCCTTTAAAGGCCGGGTTGGTTAATGGAACGGACAGTTGGATGGAGTCTATTAAGTCTCGTTTTCTTCCAATGATGAGGTGAACACTAGGGTTAGGGTAGAGTGAAGGAGGGAGAGAGGAAGAGAGGGATGGAGGAAAAGAGACAGAAATCTGGCTACTGTTTGCGCACGGACAAGGTAACTGAGCAGCTTGAATAAACAACGGGGGGATCTAGGTTGTGTGTGCCGTGCGGCGTGAGGAGTGATTTAGTGTGTGTGTGTGTGTCCTGAGCTGGCCGCGGCAGGGTGATGGGGGGGGGGGGGGGGGGGGGGTTCCACCTCACATCTCCACCATACCTTAGGCTGCGCTACACTGCACTACACCCTACACCAGCTGCATGGCGTGGTGGCAGGAACAGGAAACTGCTGCCAGTTAAACCACATCCATTTAATTGCCCTTCCTACCAGCACGCCAGGCCGAGGCGCACCATGACCTGTGAAACGCAAGGGGAAGATTTGTCAGTGAAACCCACACCATCCTCACGCCTCTTCTGGTGGTTTGGTAGCTGTGAGGTTTATAGCCACAGATGTTACTTAAAGATGTGTGGCTGGATGATTTGCTGATGGGGCCTACAGTAGACAAGACCATAAACCTCCATGGTTTGGCAACAATTTTTTTTATTTCTTTCTGTTTTTTTTTGCCTTGTTGTGCAACGTCCTTTACAATGCTTTATTTGGGGAAAAAAAGAGAAAAAGCTGAGCGGGTGGCCTGAGAATGTCATTCAGCATTCTCCTCTCAGTCAGTCTCCATTCTGAAAGCACTTCCAGGAGTGGAGGGGCTACAGATTCTGCTCATTGTACAGCTGCCAGTTAGCTGTGTAGTGTTTTGTTTGCTATGGATTGAAATATGTGTGTGTGTGTGTGTGTGTGTGT
>JAGFZM010000231.1:271107-302867 GCA_017657215.1 Limnothrissa miodon
ACACACACACACACACACACACACACACACACACACACACACACACATCCTGCTCCACCCTTGATTATGCCAACACACCCTTTGGCTGCACTGTTTACAACCCAGAGATCCTGACATCAGAGAAAGCCTTTATAGGAAATTGTCAACCCAGTGTATGTCAGGCCTGTGCCAAAATGCCTCCACAAAAGCAATATAAATCAAGACATTTCCTTATGCTCAGAGATTTGTGGAATGACTTAATAGCATGCCTCCAGAGGATAGACATGGATTCAAAGATATAATGGTTGTTAGGCAATGAATAGATATTTAGCCATGACTGCACATGTGCCATAGTCTACAGTATGCATGATAATCTCCTAACCTAGGAGTCCTTTACTGTATGTTCAGTGGCCTGCTAAGAGGTGACTTGCAGTGGTCGATTTTGTTCTGTCATTGTTCTTTTTCTGAATGGTGACTGTGGGGCTTTTAATTTTTTTTTTTTTTATTAATTTAATTATTTTAATTCTATAATTCTATAATTTGAAACTTATGTTTTCTTCTGACATTCTGCAAATATACCGATTTTTAGGAGTCTACAAATGAGATGTGTGCGCATAAGCTGGGTGGGTGAAAGGGGTTTTGTAAGAGGGGAAACATCATTCCTTGAATTCCGTGTTTGTTTTTTCACTCGCTATGTGAAACTTTTTAACTAGGCCTTTCTCAATTCATTGTCACTGGTCAGGAGTATTACAGCTGCTTGCCAAATGTCTTCACCTCATTCAGTTTTTATTTTTTCAAAACAGGATGTGGAAATGTTTATCTGACGATGGTGAAATAGCCATGTACCCCTCCCCCCCCGTTTCCCCCTTTCCAACCACCATTCCACACCCTGTCGTTCTACACCAAGACAGCCAGCGTCGTTTAAGCCAGGCCGTCAACAGGACCGGTCTAATGTGTCCAGCATTGTCCTCCATGAGACCTTTAACCCAGACAGAGAGCCTTTTTGCAACATTCCTTCTCAATGAACCAAAACATTGGCCATCATCCCCTGGTGGTGCGTAATTAAATGAGGCTTTGCAAAAGTTTTGGTGGTGTTGAAATTCAGCGGCAGATGTCGGCACTCTGAATGAATGCTGTCTGAGATGGACACACCTCCAGCTGAGAACAAAGGGGTGTTTTGAGGTTTCTCTGTTTGGGCATTTTAGCCCTTTTTTATTATATTATTTCATTTGTATTTATTTTTCAACAGAAATGATATTTCTGTCCATTTTCTGTCTCGAGTGGCAGCTTGTGTGCTTGTTTTGATGTCTGCAAAGGCTGTTTCAATTCTCACATGCTGTAATCTTTCATCACAGCTCCTACTCAAAAAACAAAATGACTCGATAGAATCAGAAGCTCGATGTCTGTTTCAAGCTTCACTTGAATCAATTGGGTTCATCTATATTTCACGCCGGCCCTTCATCTCTCGTATTGCCCAGAATCGTAATAAAGCGAAATCCCTCCAGATCCCATGCACCATCACCACTGCCTATCAGGAGCGTCCATCTCAAAGAGTTTCTTCTCCCCTTCCCTCTCTCCTCTTCAGTGGAAATAACACTTAAATATCCTTTGACTTAGTATTAATGGCTGCAGACTGTTGCCTTTATTGAGGTGGCCTGCTATACCAGATCTCCAAGCTCAAAGACCGACCATACTGATCCTTTGTGCTAGGAGTGGAATGACTCACACACACCGCTTTACATTTGTCTCTGTCTTGTGTGGCGTCTTTTGTAGAGAAGCCGTGTGCCCTCTTCTGCACGCCAGTCGGACGGGATGCTCCGGTGTTGGTAGCCGACCGGGTCTTGGACGGAACCCCCTGTGGCCCATACGAGTCTGACCTGTGCGTGAGCGGGCAGTGCCAGGTAAGACCTTAAACCACCCCCACATTCTACCCAATCACCTCTGGGACTGTCTACGAGGAAGCAGGTGAAGCCCTTGTCTTCCTGCTGGAATGGCAGTAGCCAAGCAGTGCAGAGGTGTGATGGTACATCAGCTGAGCTGTACCCCGGGCAAGGCCCCTTATCCTTACTGGGGTAATTGGGTCCTTGCTGTAGTTTTTGAGGTCGCTGCAGGAGTTTGAATGCTGCCAGTGGAAACTAGACTGACATTTGCACCTTGTGTTTTATGTGTGTGTGTTTGTGTGTGTGTGTATACGTGTTTGTATACTTGTGTGTGTGTGTGTGTGTGTGAGAGAGAGAGAGAGAGAGTGTGTATGTGTGTGTGTGTGTGTGCATGTGTGTGTTTAAATACTGTTTTTTATGCTGTGTGTGTGTGTGTGTGTGTTTGTCAAGGTTCAGGCAGGGCCAAAAAGTCCTGCTGGCTTGGCGGGCCTGGGAATGAGGAGGCTTAATTGGCCCAGGAGGCACTCGGGGTCAGAGAGGGAGGGAGAGGCCCTTTCTTCCTTCTCTCTCTTTCTCTTTCTCTCTCTCCCTCTCTTTCACTGTCTCCTTGCTCTCTATCTCCCTCCTCACTGTCTCTCCATCTCTCTATCACTCTCTGTTGTTTCTCTCTCTCTCTGTCTATTTATACCTTGTGTGACTTTTCCCTGGGACGGAGGAGATGTGCAGACTGAGCCAGGCATAGATGGACGCAGGATGGCAGCCAGCCTCCTCTCTGGGCATTAGGAGGAGGGCTGTGCGGCTTTAGGTTGGCCGCGGACCGGAGGAGCCGACGCTCCCAGGGGAGGCACTCAACAGCAGGGAGCTAATGACATGGTCCCTCCTGCTGCGCCTCCACACTTGCGGGCCCCTTGTCTCTCTCTCTGCTCTGAAGCACAGCTTTCAGACATGGCAACACAAACACAGGCACCATTCCACGTATATTCCTCTTTCTCATAGACACAGCCACTGATGCACAACGAATGCTGGGATGCACGCACACGCAAAGGGAATAAAACTGTGATAGACATGCTTTGTAGATTCCAGTGTGCACACAAATGGTCTTGGAAATCTCTTACACATAGATATTCAATGAGTGCTCAAATTTACACACACAAACACACAAACACACACACACACACACACACACACACACATACACACACACAAACTTACACACATGCACACAATCTCATACATGGAGATATAGTACATGGTATGTATCGAGTACTCTGGACAAAGTTCATAATTGTATACACAAACACACACACACACACACACACACACACACACACACACATACACAAACAGTCTGAGGCCTGTGCCTATTGGAATGACAGCTCTGATGGATGGGGTTCCTACTTGACACTCCTCAGGGGCTGACTGACCTCAGGTGGAAACTTTTATACCTTGTAGTTATTGGATGCTCTCAGGAGGTCAAAGTTCAAGTTCCTTTGGCCCCACCCCAATGCTCGTGGACTGTCTGGCTAAAACAGAAGGAGAGAGTGAGAGAGAGAGAGAGGTGAAAAGAAAGGAGACTGTCTGAGGCAGGAATTTTTGCTGACTTCAGTCCACAGATTATGGGGAAGTGGGCCCCCCATTTCTGGGTTACTGTTTCTCAGCTAATTTGTGTGTGTGTGTGTGTGTGTGTGTGCATGCGTGCGTGTCCACTGTATAGATGTGTGTGCAAATTAGTGCATGTGCGCATTCCCTCTCTCTCTTGCCTGGACCAGACTAACTTTGTTTTCATAGCGTCTGCGAGTTTCCATAAAGCCGGCTTAGCATAACAAGGAGATCTCCTTGCTCACTGCTCTGCACAGCTCCCTCCACCGCTCCTCTCCTTTCTCTCTCCTCTCCTTTTCTCCTCCTCTTCTGTCTTCCCCTCTTCTCTCTTCTCCACTCTCCTCTCTACTGACCTCTCCTCTATCCTCTCTTCTCTCACTCCTCTCCTCTCTTGTCACCAATTCTTTCTTCTCCTCTCCTGCCCTCTTCAACTTTCTTCTTTTGCCTTCTCTCTTCTTCCACTCCTCTCCTCTCCCCTTCTCTCCTCTCTTCCACTCTTCTCCTGTCCCACTCCTCTCCTCTCCTCTCCTCTCTGCTCCGTTCTGTTCTGTCATCTCAAGTGAAATGAATCACGTTTGGAGCTGGGCTTTATTTGGCTTTAATTTGCTGGCCCTAATGATGTGTCTGGCTCAGACCTGGTTAATAAAGCACAGAGGCAGCCGTGGACGGACTGCGTTTTTTCAACGCATTCACAGATGATCCAAATGCTGGGAAAGATGGTCCACCAGAGTGAGAGAGAGAGAGAGAGAGAGAGAGAGAGAGAGAGGATGTATGGATGTACTGATATTGATGCACCTATCATTTGTATGTTATGTTATTGTTATATCTGTTACTCGTATGTCAAGTTGTGTTTGTCTAAACACTGGCTTTGGCAATACTGTAATTGCAGTCATGCTAATGAAGCACCATTTCAATTTGAGGGAGAGAGAGAGAGAGAGAGAGAGAATGTGAAATAGAAGGAAAGAAGGGAGGGGAACAAGAGAGAGAGAGAGGAAGGGGGTCTGGGGAGAATCAAAGAAGAGAGGATGGGGGGGAGAGAGTCCTCCTGTAAAATGTGGGCCACAGAGAACATTTCATTGACAATCTGGCTGCACTGCCTGAGACTCCAATAGGAGAAACGCGTTGTCAATGGGACAATTAATCTGCTTAGGCGACGTTTCACACTGGGCACATGGGACAAATTAGCACGCGTCACATAGCTCAAAGGACGAGTCCACGGATTTAGGCAACAACACACACAAGTGCTCACAACTGAGCTGGCCCTAAATCTAACCATGACGTACTGTCATGAAGCGTTCATGTGTTTTTGTCTGAGACATGGTAGAAAAGTTTTTGAAAAGCTCTCTCTGAATGTTTCTCTCTCTCGCACACACACTCTCTCTCTTTCCTTCTCCTGCTGCCTCCTGTGGGACTTTTGGCAGTGCGAGGACAGTGACTGATAAGTTGTCACATAAAGCTGAGGAGTGTGAGGCGCTCCTGGGCACTGGGCTTGCATGTCTGGCTCACGTTCATCTTTCAGGGCACAGCATCAACAAATAAAGACTCGAATATCAGGGCTGCTGGAGCTACAGCCCAGAGCGCTCAGAGTCTAGCACTCGGGATGAATTCTGTGAGTCGGTTGTCTCTCTTTTACTCTCTCTCTCTCTCTTTTTATTTCTCTCTCCAAATACCTCTGCTTTTGTTTAGTGTGTGCTTGGAACTGTCCTCTCTCTCTCCCTCTTTCTCTCTCTCTCTCTCTCTCCCTCTCTCTCTCTCTATCTCTCTCTCTATCTCTCTATCTCTATCTCTATCTCTCTCTCTATCTCTGGTTTTGTTTAGTGTGTGAGCTTGCTCCTGCTGGAGTGACACTGGTTTATGGGGAAGTGGTTCCAGACGTTTACTGAGACATGCATGCAATATATATTTTTTTCTCCCTGACACTTTAACCAGTTGGTGTTGATTAAATGGCTTGGATGTATAATTCATTAGTCTGTCTATAGGCCTTCTTTCTAGAGGTTTTGAGAGTGATTATGTGTGTATGTGCCTTTATGTCTGAGTGTGTGTTTGTGTGCACACGGGTGTGTGTGTGAGTGAGTGTGTGTGTAAGTGCCCTGTTTTTGTTTGACGAGGCGTCTGTGAGTGTGTGTGTTTTTCTCTGTGTGTGTGTGTGTGTGTGTGTGTGTCTGAGACTCTACCCAGGATCTGCCGGTAAAATCACTTCCAGACCCTCACACATGCTGGGGCTGCTTCGCATTAGAGTGCTTCCCCCTCCTCTCAGCGGCTCCACGTAGTGCAGATTGATCAGCGCAGCATTTGGCACATTAGCGCGTAGAAGACACCCCCTCAGAGTTCATTCACTCGGTGCAGGGGACCAGGAAGAATATGCAGGTCTTCACATCCCAACGCCCCCTCTCACTACCCTGTTATGGTCCCCATACCGTGCATGTTTGTGTGGGTGTTTCTGTGTGTCTGTGTATGTGTGTTTGTGTTTGTATGTAGAACTCAGTTGTGTTTGTATGTCTGTGTTTGTGTGTGATCAGCATTTTTTAGCCACTACTGAGAGGAAAAAAAAGACTGTAGTCCCTCTTAGCCTCTGTCTTGCATAGTGAAGGGCTCCAACACAAGGATTCAGGTTTCCTAGGCAACTGGACTGTATTTACAGGAAGATACTCTTTGGTTGGGGAGAGCTGCTTAGTGACTTAACATTCTAGAATTCACAAGGCAGAGAGACAGAGAGGGAGCCAGAGTCCAGTCCAACCCTGACAAAGGCTCTGACCTTTGTATGTGAGTGTGTGTGTGTGTGTGTGTGTGTCTGTGCACATGCTTAAGACTGCTATCAGCTGTTGCGAGGGAGAGAGAAATAGAGATGTTTTTCCAGTTAGCCGCAGAAGTGGGTCAGAGCAGCCGTCCAAAAGCGGCCACAAATTCACACTATTTACTCTGCTGTCTCATTGTTCCTGCCCAGTCTCCAGAGGACCATTGTCCCACTATGTGGAAAAAATCTCATTTTGATGCTCTTCGTTCACACCTCTTCCATGCCTTTTTCAGAAAACACAATCAGAACGATGCAGTAATTTGATATAATCCATCTGAACTGTATGTACAAATGGCTGTTTGCCAAAATGTTCTTTCTCTTCTTCCGCTTACTGGAGACATGACAAAGGAGTTGTATTTCCCCTGCATCGCGTATACTATCAGGCTGCACATCTCCTCTAGTGTATCTTAGCAGTGTTAATAGTTTTCCAATAGTCTGATGTTGTTTAGAAGAACACAGCTGGTTCAGTTCAATAATGATCTGCTGGATGAACAGTAATGCTTTTTCAAGTGATATATGGGGGTTGTGCTTGACACCAAGAGGCTGATCTAAGTCTAATGACCTTAAAGGAACATTAAGGCGAACCTCTAGGCCTAACTCTGGTCTGGCTTTAATTTATGCGTCTCTTGTTATGTTGAGGCTAAGTGATACCAGTCAGTCATTCACCAAAACGCACACAAACACACTCTGTTTTTTTCTCTTTTTCTCCTTCTCTCTCTGTTTTTTTTTGTGCTTTCTCACTCTTTCATTTACGTAATTCAGTCACTGACATACATACGCGCACACACACACACACACACACACACACACTAACATTGGTTAGTACAGTCCGTCTTGACTGGACATCTGTGGTGTTGTATCTTTAAACTCTAATTTGAATGTGTATGAATGTTTCTGTGTTTTCGTCACACCAAACAGTGGTCTGTTTCATACCCTCTCCCTGCAGAAAATTGGATGTGACGGCATCATCGGCTCCTCAGCAAAAGAAGACAGATGCGGGGTCTGCAACGGGGACGGCAAGTCCTGCAAGATCGTCAAGGGGGACTTCAATCACACAAGAGGAATGGGTGAGTTTGACTGCCGCTGTCAGATGGTGGTCTGCCACTGCCTGAGAGGATTAGGGTTAGGGTTAGCAGACAGCCCTGAGCCCTGGGGCACAAGTGGAGGTTAAGGTTAAGTGTTAGTGTTTGGGTTAGCGCTTGGGCTAGCATGCAGCTCTGAGGTCCTGAGGGCTGAGCCTGGGGGGTTATGGTGAGGGTTAGGGATGGCTTAGGGTTTGGGGTCTCCCTCGGGGCAAAGAGTCCATGATGATAATGCAGCTAAAGGCTTTGTCAGCATAGATGGAGGATGGATGGAGTTTCCAAAAGCCGTTTTCACTCTGCACACTGCGGTTTCAGTCTGGGAGATAACTTCTCTGCAGGTTTGGGTAGCGCAAGTTGAGTGGCCTTCCTTATATTATATATGGCCTTCATATACATTATATATTAAGCACTCCTTCTGAAGTTCATGACAGTGTTTACGAGCAGTTTCACTGTTTTGTCCCCTAACTGCATTTGCAGCTGAAGGGAGACATGGGCTTTTGGCATCTGGTGGAAGCTTCTACAGTACAGGGAACTTGGCATTGATCTGCCGTTAACATAGCTGCCTCCACTTAGAAGGATATTGATCATTCCAATTCATGGTGCACCTACTCTGACTTCCCCTGCACTCATTCGTTTGTACGACTGGTCGAGATGAATGTGGCCTCTGATGTTAAACCTTCACCTTTAATTGGCTTTTTGACTGATTATTTATCTGTAGGTGCAGGATCTGTAGGTGCTGTCATTATACTGAAAGTACATTGTTGTAACAAGGCAGGTGTCTCTGGATGAACAGAATGGAGGTGGTGGGGGTGGAGGGGTTTAGTACAGTCAGTACCCGTTACTTGGAGTTCACAGTTGGGGTCGGGAGCTGGGTGGCTTTGGGGGGAATTGGGGCGGGAGGTGGCGCCCAAGACAGTAAATGGTATTTCTCCTCAGGCCAGAGCTGGAGTCTCATCTCTGACCTCTCGTGAAAACTTTCCCAACTACCAAGCCTCGAGCCATGCCTTCCCCCTCCTAAATCACGGGCAAGTCGATCGGTTCTAAAGTGTAGGTTCACGCTGAAGATAGAAGCTTAGTTGAGTCCAGGCCGATAGATAGACAAAGTGTGCCAGCACGCATCGAACAGCCTGTTTGCCATTTTTACTGGAGGTGGACTGTGCCAGAAACTCGGGCGGCCAGACATTAATCACCCCACATAAGTCTTTCATTCCATTTTAATGGCTTGCCCCAAAGCTGCCCCTAGCTTCCCGCTAGTGTAAACTGAAGAAAGATGTCGATCGGATCGCAATATCTCTCACTCTTCACTGACAGAAGCAGCCTCTGCTTTCTTTATGTGGAAATTCATTATCTTCAAAGAAAAATGTCTTTCACCCTGTTGGACAAAACCTATTTGTTGCTATTTGGAGAGGATATCTAGGAATTTGCCACACAGTTGTCATCTTGTGTATGTGTGTGTGTGTGTGTGTGTGTGTGTGTGTGTGTGTATGTCCATATGCATGTGTGTTTGTCTTTGATGGGGTGTAGGAGAGAAAATTCCCATAAATATCTTCTCAGAGACTGTTTATTAGACTGTAAGAGCCCAGTGTCTTGACCACACTGTTCCCAATAGCATTCTGCTCTCCATTCAGCTCTAGTCATTGTTGTGAGTTTCGTCCAGAGAGACAGAGTGTGTGTTTGTGTGTGTGTTTATTTCACTTTTGATCATGTGCAAAGGAAGAAGGGTAGAGGGTGTGAGATCACCATGTGCAAAGGAAGAGGGTGTGAGATCACCATGAACCCATGCACATTACCAAAGTCTACACAATGACAATCTGATCCTCTGTTTGCCATCGTCATTGTTAAAAGGTTCCTACATGTTTGTTGTCAAAGCCTGAGAGCTAGTCCCCGTTGTGTTTCTCTAATGTGATTCTTCGTGGTGTCTTTTGTCTTTAAGTGATGGCAGACATCCATCCCAGCCTTTTCTCTGGCTCCTCATGGGAACTGGCGTGATGGGCAGAGCTGCCGGTGTATCAGTGCAAACAGAGCGGTTACTTAACCTTACTGCTCCCGCTTTAAAGAAAGGAGGGAGCGTTTTTTTCTATAGTTTTTTTTTAACAAGGGGCTCGCTACCTCGGAAGAGCCTAGATACATCACACATTAAGACAGCTGGTTTCCTGGCAGCCAGACTTGATTAAGGGCCTGGGAGGTTTTCTTTTTTCAGACGTTGCCAGCGCACCTCGTTTGACTCGAGTAGCTTGCTTATTGGAAAAAGCGCAAAGCCCCGGAATCAGATGCGGCCCAGCGTTTTTGTAAGGGAAGCGTAAGTATGTGTAAGCGCACTGCACACAGCTGCTGACTGGCTGCTGACCTTTTACTTCATCAGCAAGAGAATCCGGAGAATGGCTCCAGCGACAGCGGAAAACAGCAAGCGGCCACTGCAGTCTCTTCACACGTGGGAAACAAGCAATTAACCAGTTCACATCCAATGTAATATAAAGAGGCTGAAAGCGTCTGCTGGTCGAGGAGGCCTTTTACTTGTTACTCGTAGTACACTGTTGGTTACGTAACGGAGATGTGCAGTGACTGTAAATGAGGGTGGGGGAGGGCTGACTAATTGTTTTTTGTTTTTATCTCACAACAAACCAAAATGTCATGGCGGTCAAATCAGATGCTGCTGAAGCAGTATGAGGAGTCATCTGGGCATGTGGTGATGCCAGTGGAGTGCCAACGGAGTGAAACCGTGGGGTTGGGATGTTTTAAACAGGCCTTTGTGACATGTTCCCGTTTGCCACTTAAAATCAGTTACAGACTGGTAGTGGTTTGCCCTGAGGTGGTTGCAGTGTCAGTGAGTCCAAAGATGGCACTGGCCACGGTAGGGGGAGGCTTTGGGTCAGTGCGAAGAACAAAGACTCTGGGAATGGAAGAATGTTTCACATTTGTCGACAATTCAAAATGTATGGAATCTCTGATGTTTTGATCTAAGGCTGTCCTGTAAAGGTCAGTTCCTAGGTTCCTATAAGATCTTTAAAATTCAGACAATTCCACTT
The DNA here is from genome assembly GCA_017657215.1 of Limnothrissa miodon. Taxonomy (NCBI): domain Eukaryota; kingdom Metazoa; phylum Chordata; class Actinopteri; order Clupeiformes; family Clupeidae; genus Limnothrissa; species Limnothrissa miodon. The sequence continues at coordinate 281,468 of JAGFZM010000231.1, forward strand.
TCCGGCGGCTTGGCATGCAGAGAGGTTCGCTGGTCCACAGCATTCCTATTACTCAGAGGTCAAATTGGAATGACCCTGTTCTCTAATAGAGCTCTCTTTTGAAGCGGTGTCATCCTTTACCAATTACTTGAGGCCTGAGTGAACGAGCCGGATCTCTCTCCTCTCCGCCCCTTAATCTTTGTTTACTCGGCTCTTTTTGGTTTGTCTGTGATTGTTCCAAGAATTGTGAGTATTTTTGTTTTGTGTGTGTGTGTGTGTGTTTGTCTGTGTCTGGCTGTGTTTGTGCTTGTGTGTCTTTGTGGGTTTCATTTAATTTATTGTACACTTAAGCCACATGGGCTGATTTAAGAACAGCTATAGCCGCTAAAGCATTGCATAAAAAAAAAATCTTTGTTTTATCATGACTGTCGAGACACAGAAAGGCAGCATGCCCCTGTTTGTGTGTATGTGTGTGCATGCATGCGTGTATACATATGCACACACACAGACATTCATACACACACACACATATTACGTCCATGTACATGTATGTGTGTGTGTGTGCATGCATGTGTATGTGTGTGTGTGTGCATCGGTCTGCTGCACAGGGATCCTCTGGGTCAGTCCTTATGTATGGACTCTCTACTCCTGCAGAGCCTTATATGAAAGCACCCCTCCCCTGCCCTCCCCTCCCCTCCACAGCAGCACCAAGCTTTTAGCTTTCAGCCAACGTGCGCACGCTAGGTACGTGATGAGAATGGCAATGGCAACCCGGCCCCGGCTATCAGGACTGCCGGTTCTCGGTGGCACAGTCTCCTGGTTGCCGGTTGCGGCACTTTCATTTCTAACCTTTTTGGCAGTCCCTCCTGGCACCGAGGAGCCTCGGCTCGTGTTCAGAGCCAGACGATGAATGATGAGCCGGGGCCCCCGAGGGCCTCTCTAACAGGGCCCGGACTGAGCTCTGAATGGACAATGATAATGATTGAGACTGGTTGGGCTCTGATAGTACAAGAGTGGCCATGCCCGTAGCCCTGCTCTAGTAGCATTTCACCCTGGCATAGTGACACGCACGTGAGCACACACACACACAACCACACACAGATTTACTAGAAAACACACACACAGCTTGACACAGACTGACAGAAATGCACACACACACAGATACACACGCACTGCAGATTCATACAGGCTATTACGCTTTGATGTCTTTGTTATTGCTGCCCCCTTTACCCCTTGTGACCCTGGCATGAGACATTTGTGGGAACACACACACACTTACACACACACACACACATGTGCACACACACAAACATGCTGTGGGAGAGATAAGGGTTTGATACTCACAGCAGAAGCTGACAGATAGCCACACAAACACACACACACACACACACACACACACACACACAAATACTGTATGCTCTCACACACTCATAAATATATGCACACACATACACACACATACACAGACAGACAGACACACACACACACACACACACACATACACACACACTGAATATTCATAATCAAGACCATGACCCATTAATCTCTCTCTTCCTGCTGCCCCCCATATTTCTACAGGTTACATTGAGGCGGCCATCATTCCAGTGGGCGCTCGGCGGATTAAAGTCGTGGAGGACAAGCCATCCCACAGCTTCCTGGGTAATTACAACTCTGGTTTATGTTCTACCTCCCTCAAGCTTCAGAAAGAGTCACAGCCCCCACCGCAAGCAGCTCAGTCTGATAGCCGTTCATATTAGACAGGACAGGACCTCTCCTGTGGCTCTTGGATGACTTGGCTGTCTGTAGGTGACATGAGAAGCTGACGCTCATCACATTACTGTTAGCACCCCTGACACAGGGCTCAGGGATGTGTGTGTGTGCATATTTGTGTGTGTGTGTGTGTGTGTGTGTGTGTGTGTATGTGTGTGTGTGTGTAAAGCAGCTCTGCATGCATAGTTCTGTGATGCTTTACAAGCATACTATGCACTTATGGGGCTATTACTGTATGGGGCTTACCCGGGCATGATTCCTAATACTGTAGTGTCTAAACAGTTAATAATTAGTTGGTTGGCAATGAACAAAGGAAATGCAACCAGCAAGATGGGTTGAATGGTTTTGGGAAATACACCTCTCATTATTAATATTCTTGTTTACATAATAAAAATTAGTGGTCTTAATACTAAATTATACTGTTCTAACCATGTTGTTCTAACCATCTCAGTCTTGTCTTTGGTTCTACTCAGTAATACATCTTTCATAATAATAATAACCACTACCGGGTGTTTACATGCTACAGTATCCTAGTTTCTTTCAGAGTAGTCCACCTAGCATAACTGGATTTCTTAAAATCACATCAGGGCTTATCCAGGATGCCAAATTGAGCATAAGGTTTTTCCATGAATCAGAACATAATGTGTTTTTATTCCACACATAACCTCCCCCCACACATACACACTCATAAACACACCCACATTCACACAGCACACTGCTCCACACATCTACCAGCTCTGCACACATGCACACTGCACTGTCCTAGATTTTGTTACTGCACACACATGGATAGCAGGCATAGAGCGCTACTGAGCGGAACTAGCTTGTTAGTTAGTAGTGGCTGTGGGAGGACACATGATCCCCACATGCATTCAGACAAGTATGCATGATTGTTGAGGTGCGTGTTAAGCTCAAAATGCATGGCACCTGCACCCCAAAGCCATCCACATACTGTAGCTCCTGCCCTTTCCCTGTCCCATCACCTGTACATCTTTGCACAGCCTTCAGCCGTTACACCCCCTACCCCATCAGCCCACTGCACTGAATGCCTGTTTCTTACCTGCCCCCCCAACCCCCACCCCCACACAGTCTTTTGCCAGACAGCAATACCCCTCATCCCCCCCACCCCCTTGCCCCCCTTTCCCCTCTAAGGACATTTTAATTGAATCTCTTTACTTCTTTACTGCCTGCCTGACCCATATCAGGGATGCTGTAATGGCCTTGTAAGTACACTGGCTGTACATGCCTGCATGCCTCTGTGAGAGTGCAGCGGGTTCACAAACACGACGTTATGAGGCTGCTGTAGCTCGACGTTTTGAGGCTGCCGTAGCTCAGCGCAGATTTCTGTCATTGATCAATCTGTTTGGGTGGTGAGGTAAGCGGGGGAATGTTTGGGAATGGATTTATAATGCCGCTGCTCTTTCCACGAGCACATTCCTGTTATCCTTCCTCCCTCCCGCTTTTTTTCCGGTGCTGTTGGGTGCGTGGTGGTGACGCACTAACGTGTAAACACGCGTCTGGCAGTATCTGAGACCTGCATGTGCAATGACAGGACACAGAGCGCTCCGTTGGAATCGGTGTACACATGGCTGCTGGAAGTGACTTGAAAGTAGGCCCCTCCCTGTGCGATGGGAGCATCTGTTTCACCGGGCGCACAAACACTTCCCTCTTTCACGTTCCTGTGCTGTGCATGCTTCTTTTCATGGTTCTATCTCTCTCTCTCTCTCTTTCTCTATGTCTTTCTCTCTCACACTACAACAGTAAACAGGTAAACAAATCTGCTGTGCAACATGGATATCTGCCAACGTAGCGATGGACTAAATAGGGTCTACCACTATTGTTTCCTGATGCAGCAACACACTGTGGTTGAATGCATAGTCCCTCATTCCTTTAATAAGGCATCTGCTTAGCTGAACTACAGTACAGCTGTAAGCTGTAGGAGTTCACTTGTACAAATGGAAGTGAATAACATGTGGTCTACATTTAAATGGGTTATTATGTGCTCTACATCCATACTGATTGATAGGCAGTTTGATCTTTTTGAAATATTTTCAGAATGTTGTCTGATTAAAAAAAATTATATTTTTTTAATCATTACTGGATGGATGAAGGTGAAGGATGAAGGTGTTCTTATGTTGTGTGTCAGTTTTGTAATTTTTTAAATAAGATGATAAATCCTCAAATAGAAGAGTCTTTATTGAATATTAAACACTAGACATCTTCAATGGTGAATATCTTTGCCTAGCTCTATACTGAGGCTATGCCCCTGATTGTCTCTGGATTTATTATCACATCAGCTGCATTACACACGGAGCCCCCTCTGCTGCTGAATCATCAGTCAGCCAGAACAGTTACAGGGGAACTGGCATATCCCACGACAGAGCTTTGAGAACAAAGGTGTCAAGATGTTGGTCCTGATAGCAGCATTCAGATGTTCAGTGACGCTCCCGGTGTTCTGGTTTCCTCTTCACAGCTGTTTGCATACACAATTACACAAACATGGCATCCACAAGCCACATGTAAATGATTCCAGAAGGTAATAAACTGTTAGATGTATAGATATTACATGGTTGTACCCAGAGCCTGTGAAGTCATATGGAGTGCATAGATTTTATATGTGCCTTTTAGTTACAGCCACAGCAAATTGTTGGCATATGCTTTGCACATAAAGCAGAATTTTTCATCCTCTTTTGATAATGACAGTGATTCGTTATCTGTAAAATCGCAATGAAGTCATTGTGACGCACTGCCTTAAGTCTTGCCGTAAGCCAGGCTGGATCTGTTAACACAGCTGTAATCTTTGTGCTTTTGACCGACGCAGCGCTGAAGGACTCGAGCAAGAGATCCATCAACAGCGACTGGAAGATCGAGCTGCCGGGGGAGTTTGAACTCGCTGGCACGACAGTTCGCTACGTACGACGGGGACTCTGGGAGAAGATGTCTGCTAAGGGGCCCACTAAGACACCTCTGCACCTCATGGTAAAGCTATTAGCTTTGGGTGGGTGGGGTGGGTGGGCTTTGGGGACGGGTGCTCAAATACGGACGCATGCCCTCTCCTCGCTCGTTTTGCTTCTGATGTTGCAGATTTCCGTTTGTGTACGTTAGCACTCGTGTATAGTGGAAAAGATATTTACGCGAGGGAGACGCTTTGAAAGGCAGAGGGAGGGCCTTAGTGTTGAAGGGAACCCTCTGACCCGGTGCCAACTGAGAGCTGCATGGAGCACTGGATGGCCAGGGCTCGGGCACACATGAAGGGCACAGATGCGTGCACTTGACCTCTTGGACTTCAAACAGACATGCGCCGTGCGCAATTGCACTCTCTCTCTCACACATACACACACACACACACACACACACACACTCACATAAATGCAGGCTTGTCTGAGTCCAGGGTAAACAGGCGAAACATCACAGCACAACATCAGACATCACAACCTCATCATTTTGGGGCAATAATTTAAAGATTTCAAGCCAGTCCCATGCTTGAGCTGGAACCTTCCATTCCAAGGGAAAAATCTGGAACAGATTTCTTCTGTTCCTCATGATATGTATGTAAGTTTCTTTGGTTTCATGATGACATCATGTTCCTTCATAGTTTACTAAAACCTGCGCATAAGAAACTGGGTAAAGATGAAACCGAATCCTTTTAGCACCTTGTTTCACTTAAGAGCGTCCTTATAGCTGGACCTGGTCAAATGTAGGGGATGAAAAATCCATTCTCCTTTCAGTCTCACCCACCCCGGCCCTACAAAAAGAGCCTCAAAGTACGTCTTTCAAATGAAGGAAGCCCCAAGGCAGTCAAAGAGATTAAAATTAACCTAATTAAGAAACGAAAGCAGCCTTCAGTCTCTGCCAAGTAAACGGGGGGAGAAAGCCCTTTGGATCCCAGTCACTTCACTTCAAACAGCTCAAGTGTTTTCATCCCCGCAGAATAGTTAGCTAAATTGCAGGCAAGCCTGGAGGCCCTCGGTGGAAGCGATGACGCTAAAGCCCGACCTTGAATGAATGCTCAGGTTTGTGTAGGAAAATCCTCTGTTCCTTGTGTCCGACTGCATGTTAAAATAAATAAATAAGTAAATAACTAGCTGTAGAACCCCGTTAGGGCTTCCGAGAGTCTGTGATGCTTTACTGTAACTCTCAGCTGGGATCTGAGCCACTCCTCATCTGTGGGGGAGTTCTCAGATGCTTTAAGACATGTTCGCTGGGCTACAGTTGGAAAAAGCTACAATTGGACACCACCTACATGTACAGGGCAATAAGTACACTGACTTATTATAAAAAATAGTTGTTTTGTCAAGTTTTCAGTTTTCGGATTTACTGTCTGTTCACCTTGCTACCTTGATCTCCTGCCATTTCTGAAATTGCTGTCAATGCAGTTTCTTTGGCTGAAAGCGTAGTATTTTCTTTATTAAAGATGCATGCAAATATTTTTGCAGATATAATCATTTTTTTTAACATTACTGTATTTTGCGTATGAGCTATAAAATGAGTACGAGCGATTTACCCTTTAACTCTGTTTGCGTGTGTCATTGTCATTGTCCAGGTGCTCCTGTTCCACGACCAGACGTATGGCATCCACTATGAGTACACAGTGTCTTTAAACCAGTCCCAGGAGAACGCCAGCGAAGAGCAGCAGGAGCCGGAGCACCTTTATCTGTGGACCCACAGCAGCTGGGAGGGATGCAGTGTCCAGTGTGGTGGAGGTCAGCTTGCTCTTGGCAGCTATGAGCTCACAAGTCCCCTTCACCTCCACCCCCTACCCCCACCCCACCCCCTCCACACACACACACACACAGTTTGATCCCTACAGACACATACACCCAACATAATACATGGGATAAAAGCATCTGCTGAACACCAGCCATTAAAATGCAATGTTACAGAGGCTGCACCCAAGTGAGACATTAAAATACAGTTCTGAAGCTGATTGAACATTTAGTCGCTTAGAGGTCCATTCGCATTGTGAGAATGCACATGGTGCAGTTCACACACATAGCAACAAATCTGTTACGTGATACTACCAGATCATCGGGCAAATAGAAGTAGACTGCTAGTAGATGGAGCTGTGAGTTCTGTGAGGTTCAATCGAAAATCATGAAACCTTTGGCGTTTCTCCACAGAGTAAGTGTCCAAACTGTATTTTTCCCCATGATATTGACTTACTGTTGATGAAATTATTTGGGCGTCGGGCAAATGGAGATGGAGAACTGGAAATATAGCCATTAGCGGAATGGTTTCCCTTGCTATCTCAAACGCCTGGCTCCAGGAGTTTATGGAAAAGAATGGTTGCTGTCCTGAAGCTCGTGCTGTTGGATGGGTTTCCTCTCTGACTGCTCTTGTGGTCTCGGAGCATCTAGCGACTTAATTATTTGTTTATGTATGATTCAATGCCTGACTTCAAGCTGATCTGAAAAGCTAAATTCTCATGCAGTGTTCTCATTAAGTCTTCGCTCTCCGTAATTAAATCAAGCCGCTGCTGATTTGATATTGGATTTAATAACTTTGGATTGAATCCTGGCTGGATGTGGGCCCTTTGTCCGCTGGCCCTCATGGGTGTGACTGGGCTTGAATGACTCTCAGGCAGACAGCTGCTCTGTGTTGAGCTTCCCAGACAGTTCAGAATTCATATTAAATTTATATGCGTGTCTTGCGAACGTTTGAGAGGGAATAAATGATTTTTCTTTTGATAAAAGTCAACAGAGCGCCAAGTCCCCACTATCCTCTCCACTTCCAAATGAAATGTGCTGCCTAACCAATGTTAAAATATTCATTCTGGTGAGGACAGAGGCAAATAGATTGTTCCTTCAGTCTTTAAAGACGTCTCTGCATGACCTTGACTGAGTCAAAATGGAGAGAGAGAATAGATGTCTTGGGGAGAGAGACACTCAGCAAGGGTTGGCCATGATTGTGGAGGTACGTCTGAACACAGCACTTACTGGAGTCCCTTTCCTTTCCTCATGGGATGAGGCTGCTGTAGTAAAAATACCTGTTATAATTTTTAATGCGTCACGTCGCAGGGGTGCGTCGCAGGGGTGCAGTAATCTGGGTCTGCCAGCGGCAACACATCAAACATGGCAGAAGCAGGATGGGCACAGGGGGGTGCAGGCAAACCATAGAGGAAGAAAAAGCTACAGCGGCTCCAACCTCATCGTTACTCCTGTGCCATCATGCATTACTGCCACCTGCCCATGTTTTGTGCAGGGATGGATCTGCTCACACCCCATTTGAATAGATGCACAGCTAGTTTGCTTTGAACCAAATATGAGGTGTCTAAAAAGTCTTTGTCATTAACTTCACTTGCTTTGAAAAAGATTTGTTGTATCTTCAAATCTTAAGAGCAACATATACTATTGCCACAAAACATCTTCTGAAAACATCTTTTAAAGTTAGCCAGCTTGATGTTGTATATGAGGTGTGGGGAGATATCTAATTGCCAATTGATTTAATATAATAGGAGAGAGGAAATGACTCTTAAAGGAAGGGAGACAGCCTTGGGAGTTGGTCATAGCAGTTCTAATTCTAATGTAAACTGCACTGCGACATCTCAGATTTCCTAAGACCCCAGTGAGTGATCGTCCTTATACTTTTGAATGGGGTTCTCGGGATGTTTAAAGATTTCATGCAGGCGTGCTTAAGTGTTGGCCAACAGCAACTTGTCGAGACGGAACATACTTCTGAGTTGCCGTGGTTACCATAAATCTTTGTTCCGTTTCAGTAACATTTCAGACGTAGACTAAACAGCACAAAAAGATCTCCCTTTGAATGGGGAGGACAACGATTCACTCTGTATGAGAGAGGGGAGCAGAAGCCTAGCACTGCTACTCAACTTTGGGATGTGGAATTCATTTTAATCCAGCTGTGCTCCTGGGTCACCAAAGCCACTTTGAATCCAAGTTGGTTTGCCCCAGGTAGCTTCACAGTATGGAGACATGATTTTGACTGCTTGGTTTGGCTTGGCACATTCATCACAACAGCAAATTAATGAGCTAATCCCCCAGCCTGGCCCACTGCCACTGTTTTAGGCTAAGAATGCTTTAAAGGCCCTTATTTGAGCCACAGCTCACATTGTGCATGGAGGGTCAGCGCTTTACTCCTGGACTAATTTGGGCAGTGTCCAGTTGACCGCTAAAAATAGCCCCCCACCCCCACCCCCCCGTTTGCCATTGAAGTCATTACTTCTAATTAACTATGTTTTATTCTGTAATTGCCTCTCAATTAGACAGGCCTGTGTTGCAGATTATTGCAAAGGTTAGCTGAGGCTTTGTTAATCCTGGCCACAGAGTTATTTGCAGTACATGATACCTTGCATTGTCTGAAGCAACACGTGTTTGGTTCGTCAGCACAAACTGTTCCATTACCTCAATATTATTGAATGGCTTTAGGAGATGAGAACATGCAAATTGACAAAGTTCATTCAAACGGTCAAAGCCTTCAGCCATTGCTTATCCTTATTGGCTGTTTGTTATGAATGATTGTATTTGTAATGACAACAATGGAAATAAATTCTTATGTCTTACGTCTGCAGGCCAGAGAAGGACAACTGTGTCCTGCATGAAGCTGCTCAATAAGACCATGAGTCTGGTGAATGACAGCCACTGTCTGCCCGAGAACCGCCCAGCGCCTCAGGTCCGCCACTGCAACACCCACCCCTGCCAGTACCGGTAAGAGCTCACCTGGGTGCCGAGACACATCCAGAACCCCTCCCAGACATGCAGAGCTGACACTTCACTAACAGTTCAACAGTTCACTTATTTGTGTGTGTGTGTGTGTGTGTGTGTGTGTGTGTGTGTGTGAGTGAGAGAGAGAGAGAGAGAGAGAGACAAAATTCCCCGAATTGGAGAGAATATTTTTGTCGTTTTTTTCTGCTCAATAGACATAAAGTAATAAATACAGTTTACAGAGAGTTGTAGTGGTCTCACTCATATCAGGGTTTGCCTTTTGCCACTTATTGAAGCATCTTGTCTTTAATAAAACTAGCTGTCAGGAACATTATTTCAAAAGGCCTCTGCAGACTTAATCAAGTGTGCAGAGGGCTCTGTTTGCCTCCATATGTTCCGTGTTGGGGAAACATGTCTTGAAATATCTGTTGAGCTCAGCTTTGATGCAATTAATGAATCAGACTGCTCATGCACAAAACTTTGATGTCTGGGGCATTGTCAAGTTGTGCACTGCATTTTATTTTAGGCTGTCTAATGGTTAGGAAAAGCTTCCTGACAAAGTGTGGCTGTCAAACCTTAAGGCCATAAGCGTTGTGTTTGTGTGTGTGTGTGTGTGTAAAACCATTTGCTCTAGTCCACAGCATCATGTGGGCCTGTGTCCTTCTCTTCATCCCTTCTGTTATCCCAAAGAGCCACTTATACTCACACAAACCCTCCCACTCAGACATACACACACACATACACACATACACACACACACAAACACACGCACACACACACACACAGCCTGTGAGTGCATCTGCAGCACACTTTGGCCCTGGCGGCGTGGACGACGTAAGGAAAAGGAAACATAAAAAGTCTCATTTGAGGCTCTAATGAATTGCAGGAGTCGGCGTGACTGCCGGCGGTCCGGAGAGAGAGATAGCAGCCTGATGGAGGAAACAGAGAGATGACGAACGAAGCAGCGAGGCCCAACCGCTCACTTAACTGCTTAACTCGACAGCTCTTCTTTTTCCTCCCTGCTCGTGTTGTGTAGGGTTGCAGGAGATCACAGAGAGATGTGACGGACATTGCTATAGGCACATTCTGTAGGAGTGAACATTCCCATGCTCTCCCAGTCACTCAATGTTTGCTGGCCTTTGTTGGTGGGACTAGTGGTTTTCAGAGGTTGTGAAGTGCTGAGATAATGCATAGATTCAAACTTGTAAGATTGCTTGGACTTACTTTTTCCTGGTTCTGAATGAGAACAGTCAGGGTCAACTCCCAGCCAACCCCCTACTATCTTAATTGCATCTTAAGACTTTAATGTTCGAAGTGATTCAGATAAAGGTGTTTACCAACGGAGATAATTTCTATTTCTCGCTGTAGGATTGCTTGTTGGTGTTTTTCAGGTTTGGCTGTGTGCAGGCAAAGACGTGTCCCAGCTGCCGGCTTTCTCCCTCTCTCCTCAGATCTTACGTGACAGATGTGCGCGAAAGCTTCCCGGGTGTAGCTTAGCCAGTCAACCTTATTCATGTTTTCCTTCACAGAGCTGCCGAAACCGCTTAGTCTCCATGCTTCACGCTCATCACAGGGGGACTCGCAGATGCACGCGATTTGCGCCCTACGTTCTCCGAAGCCACAGTAATGAGACAAAGCATCCCGCAGTAGCGGTGACAGAAGCTCCCAGACTTAGCATGGTCCTCGGGAAGGAATCAAAAGAAAACTTCCCAGCCTTTTTGTAGTTCCAAGACAGCTTCACTGTATTTGCAGATTATCCCTCAGAGACACAACTCCCCCCCCCCCCCCCCCCACACACACACACACACACACACACACAGACACCTCTACTAACATCTCCAACAACAACATCATCTGCATCCATCTAACATCTTCCAGAACAGTCGGGCATATCCGCACTTTCAGCTCCTCACAACTTTTGCATCAATTAGCGTCTGGTTGAATTGCTCTTGAAAAGCTTCACGCTAGTCATTGTTCTCTGCATTTTGGCTCCTGCTTATGTTTGCGTTTAAGCGAGTGTGATTAGCACTCTCTAGGCACCGCTGGCCTCAGTGGAGTTGGGGGGGGGGGGGGTGAGGCTCCACGGAGGTTATTTCGGAGTCCGACGCCTGTGTTGGGTCTTTTGTCTACTGCCCCGCCGGGTCTGCCACGGGGGACGGGCGTCCGGGAAAAATGTGCTGCATAAGCGTGACATTGTGAAAAAAGTCTGCTGCTGTTGTATGACTCATTTTGTTTGCGTGTGTGTCTTTCTCCTTCTCTCTCTCTCGGACTCTCTCTCTCTCTCTCTCTCTCTCGGCCCTCTCTGTTTCCCATCGCTCAGCTGGGTGACCGGGGACTGGGGACGGTGCTCGGTGACGTGTGGGAAGGGCCTGCAGCTGCGCGACGTGGTGTGTGTGCACCAGCTCCAGAACGGCTCCTACGTCAACACCAGAGACCTGTACTGTGTCAGCGGCAAGCCCCCGGCCGTGCAGGGCTGCGACGGGCGAGACTGCCTCACCGTGTGGGAAGCCTCCGAATGGTCCAAGGTACCTCTCAGCCTCCATGCACCAACTTCTCTAACCCCACAGACAAACCCACAATAGAATTTTCTGCATATGGAGGGGAATAGGTTTGGTTTAAGATTGCTGTTTGCCAGCTCCCCTGGTGAGAGCAGTGAGGTGGTTTGTGGCAGTTGTTGCTATTCTATGCTTTTTCTTTTTGCTGTCTCTTTTTTTCTCTCTCTTGTTCTCCCTCTCTGTCTCTCTTTCTGTTTCTTTCTCTATGTCTCTATCTCTTTCTTTTCTCTCTCTCTCTCTCTCTCTCTCTCTCTCTCTCTCTCTCTCTCTTTCTCGCACGCTCTCTCTCTCCCTGTCTGCCATGTGCTTGATTCAGTTTTCACTTCATTAGAGTTGATTGCTAGAAAGTCTCTAATGAGCCGCCACAGGAGCTCCCCTTTAAATCCCTCTCCTCTCCTCTCCCCTCTCCTCACACACACTCTCCCAGTGCTCATCAGACTGCGGGCGTGGAACGCGGAGACGCACCGTCACCTGCACCAACCCCCAGGGCCGCTGCGACCCAGTGTCCAGGCCCACCGAGGAGGAGCCTTGTGAGGATCACTCCAAGTGCTACGAGTGGAAGACTGGAGAGTGGTCTAAGGTACTGTGTGGTCCACTCTGTGTCCATTTAGCCCGCAGGGAATGCAGCAAATTTGAATTCTTTTCCGGATCACATTTGAATTCTTACTGCAAGTCCGTCTAGGGTTGAGCCCGTTTCAGCGCATTTCTAAACCAACCAAAATCTAGGAACCAGTCAACACTGCTTCTCTGGTATGGGGCGGGTTTTATATGATGCACAACCAATTATGGTATCTGCATTACTGTTTGTGGATAAGTAATATGTTGTTCTTAGTTTTGGGTAGATAAACAATTGAGAGAGTAAAACTTTTGAAAGAGGTTAATTTAACATTTTTACATAAAATTTTCACCCTAGTTACACCTCTTCAAAATAGGAAATTCATGAGTCAACTCCAGGTTTACTCTTAATGTCGATTGAGTTACAGTACAGTGTGGGTTTACTTAGGCTACTGTTGATAAGGAATAGAAGGCTTCCCACTTCCATACCCCTCCCTTGCTTAATAGCAGAGCTACTAAGGCAATGGAAGCACCAGAGTATGCTGTATGTATACGTAATCAATTCCGACAATTACACACTATGTGTGTAATGTCTACGGTTGTCAGACACACATGGTCAATCAGCTTGTAAAGTGAAGTGGACTCAGCAGGGACCAAAGACTGACAGTGGACCTGAAATTGATGTGAAAATATATGAAATACTCTGTATGTTCTAGGGGCCATTATTGGAACATTTGTTTCTCTGTGACAGCTTTGGCAACGATACCGAGTGTCCTTTCCCAATCACAAGTTTGTCAGCTCGTATGTGGGAAGTTTGTCTCTCTCCGTCTATCTCTCTCTCTGAGGAAAAAAATGAAACCATATATCCCTCTTCAGCTCATTAATCTATGTTTTTTTTCCTTAATGTAAAACATTGAAATGCAGAATGAAAAAATGAAAAAAATCCATCCAGCCAGATGTCCCTTTCCACACAATTTATTCTCCCATGCTGCGGTGCGCCCGGACATGGTGCCAGTCCTGATGCGGGCATGTTGACAAATGACTGCACCTGACTGCACCTGTCTGCTGCGGTAACTGGCTGAAGGAGTTCCTCTCAGGAGCCTCACTCTGACTGCCTGCTTCCAGAGTGTCTGCCTTTGAAGTGACGTCTCAACTAGACTCCTCACTTTCTTCTTATTTGACATGCGGGTTGCCTTTTCTCCCCCATCGCCTTTTCAGCCCCTTTGAATGATTGTGAATGAATGATGAGAGCAAGCATGGATTTGATACTATAATAGGGTGGCTGGTTTCCCCAGCTGTAAGCTGTCAATTTGTGCTAGTGCCACGTCCTTTGCCAGTGTGTCCCCATTTTATATGCTCTGTTGTTGATAGAATAAATAGTGCACCCTGCACTGTTTCACGAGCCAACATCTAAGAGATCTAATAACGGCATTTATATAGTGCACTGATACTCCTACAAGCCGTTTACAGTGTTTGCCTCACATTCCCCTTTTCACACACATGCGTTCACAGAGGTTGCCATGCGAGATGACAACCTGCCACCAGTGGCAATTTGGGGTTCAATATCTCGCCTGACACTTACTGTACTGGTCAGGTGGAGCAAGGCTTGAACCTGCAACCCTCCAGTTCCCAAAATGGCACCTCTCCCACCAGCGTCCCTATCACCCCCGACAGTCTGATATTCGTTGAAATTTAATTTTTCGAAAGGTTCAGGGTATTGTTAAAGTATATTAATTGTGTGCAGTTGCACAAGTGTTTTTTAACAATAAAATGTGGCACTTGTGTGTTACTACTAGAAGGCCTGATATAGGCAGCATTAGCCAGGATTACTCGCTCTAGCCAGTTTTCTGGCTGCAGATGTATTGACAGTGGGATGCAGTAGACTGGGTCCCACATCTGCGCTCTGTGTCTATGCCTGCTGCAACCACTGTGAGTGTATTTTTGGCCAAAAGCTGGTTAACTCCATTCCTCAGAGCTGGTCACCAGCTGCCGCCTGCGCCCGCCACTGATGCCAGGAGCACAGATCACGCCTGCTTTTCCCATCTCTCCCTCGCCCCCTCGCTCACCGCACCCCTGAGGATTCTGGGTAATCTCGTGAAACAACATGGCAGAGGCCTTTCTGCCGCAGTAATGAGCATCTACTTACTACGCAACCCCCCCCCCCCCCCCCCCCCCCCCCCCCCCCCCAGCACACACACTGAGAGAGGACAGTGTAAATCCAATTTCTCAGTAAAGCTGTTAACCAAGGCAGGCGCCAGACTCTCTCAGCACAGCCCTGTCTGTCTGTTGATGAGGGAAACAATGCCACTTGCCAGCCATGCTTAATCGCCCAGCCATTCCCACAAGTTACTACATTTGCTCAAAAGGGGTTCAGGGAGTACAGTAAGCAGAAAATGACCACAACTAATCTGCAGTGTGTGTGTGTGTGTATGTGTGTGTGTGTGTGTGTGTGTATGTGTGTGTGTGAGTGTGTTTGTGTGTATGGATGGGTTTAAAGTGATGCGGTTGTAGTCATCATCTCAGGTTATTGCCGGCAGTAACTCACTGACCTCCAAAGACCCCCTAATCTCCACCAGTCGTTGAGAGTGCTTGACCTGACACAAGCGGCGTGCCTGGAAAGGCCACTAACGGCTTGGCTGGATATGCTCTTAACTTTATCACCTGTTTTTGTTGTGCTTTTTTTCCCAGAGAGTAATAACAAACGTAAAACGGTGCACGCAGAGAGCTTGTTCTTCTTTGAAATACGGCAGCTCATCTGCAAACCTCTTAACCACAGTGCCAAAGCTTTGTAAGCAGATGTAAGCTTCAGCTGACGATGTGTTTTGGCAACTGGCTCTGATTAAATCCCTCATCTGCAAGCACTGTATCAGCTCACGGAGTCAAGTCTCTCAGAGCAGACATTTGATAATCTTCTTCTCATTCTCATACGAAGATTGCTCTCGACTCTAATGTCGTCTTCTGCCTGGCGCGAGATTTATTTTTTGCATTCATGTTTGCTGGAAACTGTTTGCTGAGTACTGTTTAGAGTTTGTTTTTTTCCCCGCATTTTTCTGTTTTTTGTGAATGACTTTCAAGAGCCGGGGCAGGCATGAGCCCCAAAGGTCGTCCTGACAAGTGTGAGCCGGGAGTCATGAAATCCCCCTGCCAAAAAGGAACTGGAAAACTCTGAGCTTTAATGCCTCCCCGTGCAGGCCGGCCAACCATGGGTGCACTCACCTTTCAACCTGCCGCCTCGCCCGCACATCTGCTAAAGTCATACGCCAGTGAGACTGGGAGCCGGGGTTCCTGTGTCAAGGCTTAGGGGGTAGAGTGAGGGGGAGAGAGGAGGCGCAGGCTGAGAGAACTGCTAAGAGTTAATCATACTGTGCAGCCAAGGCCCGTGCGTGGCGTCAGCGGCGCTGATTAAAAAGCCCAGCGGGTTCTTGTTTAGGAGAGGGACACATATGGTTCTCCCTGAGCAAAATCAAACCATGGCTGTCACCATCTCCAGATGACCAGCGCAACCCTTGAGTTTAAACAAGTGTGTGTGTGTGTGTGTGTGTGTGCATGTTTATATGTGTGTGCGGTGAGAGAGGGTATGCCCTCCATTTAAGAGAGCTTAAGAGAACTCTTCATGAGTCTCCTTAAAATGGAAAGCCAGGCAAAGATCAACCTTCAGTATAAGGTGGCAAAACTAACGATGTCTCTCACCATGAGACCACAGGTTTTCCTTTCAGGCTGATTTCACAGCACAGAGTGGTGGTAAAATCAAACCGTTTTACCACAGGACTATGGTACAAACCAGAGCTTCTAATCTGAAGCCAAATGCGGTCCATGAAATGCATCTCTTCCCGCCAGCGCCTGAAATTGGCCCCCTTTGGTCGCATGTCTTGCAGGCCAGCTCGGGCTGGATTGAACCCTGTAATAGCAGTGGTATTAATGATCCCCACGAGAATGCGCTGGTCGGGGCTTAGTGGAGATTACTGCACAGGGAATCGGCATTCGACCAGTGTGATTTATGCTGTGGTGAATGACCTGTCTGCAGAATGGAGATAGTCAAGTTGTTGTGGGAAATTAAAAAAAAAAACAGTTTGGACCTCTGCAAGTGCAAATAGGATGTTAAGTCACTCTTTTCCATTGGATGTTTCTGTATTTATAAGTCATGGTGTCTGGGCCAGCAAAGTTCATTTTAAATTCAAACTGTCAAAATATTATGAATTTGAGTTGCTCCAGTAGTATGTTCCATCAATCCCTGTGAAAAAAAACAGCCTGTGTAAGCAAAGACTGTATTGTGTCTGACCTTCAATACTAAGAGCCTTCAATTGAGCTCTCATTGGTGCTCGCATCCATCTCTGACTTTGACCACTGAGCCTGTTTCAGCGCAGGGCCCTGCTCCACCCTCGGCTTTGATGTGCCATTGGATATTCTCACAGAGGCCATAGGAGCCCGAGCCACTCGTGTGTTAGTGTTTGGTGTCATTCTCCATTAATGATGCATGCAAGTCCATAGGAGGGCTGGCCCTTAGTGGCAGGCTATTAGGTTTTTATTCCAAATTGGAACCGCGCTCCGTTCTCCACGGCTGACGTTATTTACAGGACACCAATGGGGGGCCAAGTGCTGATCAGCCCTGAGTTGCCATGACGATTTCATTTTCACCACTCTTGGACAAAGTTTTTTTTTTTCCCTGTTCCCTCTGTCCACTGAAACACTGCATTGTGATGAAAGGCCTTCAGGCTGCTCTTGTCAGCAGGAGACACAGATGCACACTCCGCAAGAAGAAAGTGCATCTGTATGAAATAGTCCTGGCTACTTTTTCCCTTTATCTGGCCTTTTCCCACTGTTGTGGAATTATTTTGCCTAATTTAGATGGGATATATTCAGAGGTACAAACATGACTGAAAGTCTGCCAGTCACTCTGCATGCTTGTGCCTGCCAAGCTTGTGCAATCTCAGCATTCACTCTAAACATACATTATGACTCTGATAAGCTTAATAATAATAATAATGTCGCACAGCAAGTTATTTATGCAAAGGGTGTGTGTTTGTGTGTGTGGGCGGGGTGGGGGGTGGTTGTGGGGGGTTCAGCGGTTTCTTGTGCGTATGAAGATCACAGCCAAACCTTGGATTTTGGAGTGTCTACAGTAGGATACTTAATGAAACGCTAAATTCTGCCAATTGTTTGTTTGTTTTTTCAATTTGTGCCATTTCAGAACTGACAGATATGTATAAGTTAAAACAAACACTAATTTTTTCTTCCTCTAATGCATAGGAAAGCAAAAGCCTTGTTTTTAAAACCACTTTCTCATCATGTTGATATGCAAGACACAAGTCTGTGTGGTATGCATTGTCGTATACAACAAAAGAAGATTTGCATTTTTTAAATCTTTATTCTTGTTTAGTACTTGGCACGTTTAAAGATCTCTGTCACAAAGTGAAGCTCTTGTTTTTCTCTGCATCTAATTGCTCCCATTCAGCTCTCGATCCCTGACCAGTGTAGTAGCACAGAACTGAGACACACAGAACATTCTAGAGTTATGACAAGTCCACAGTTGAGGAGAGCCCCATTAATTTCATATTTATCACACTGAAAGGCCTGATATGGCTAATTACACATAGATTGGTCATGCAAACAACTTGATGAAATTTCAGACAGTTGTTTCAATGTAAATCACTCTAGACCCATTACCTTACAAAAGGGAATAAAAAAGCCCTCTTGTAAAATTGGCTGTAGACATCTTCGATGTACGGAATGATTTTATTTCTCAATGGAATGTGAATTTCAAGCAATGTGTGCTGGGATACTGACTGGGTAGTGCAATCTTTTTGCTTATATTCTCTCTCCCTCCATTTGCAGCAGGTAATAGACAAGCTAACAAAAAAGCATCAAATTAGCTCTCTCCATTTCAGCACAGAGTGTGTGAATTGCTGACTGTGATGCATTGCAGTGCTCCTCCTCGTGTGGACGGGCTCTCCAGTCCCGAGTCGTCCAGTGCATGCACCGCGTGACCGGTCGCCATGGCAACGACTGCCCAGCCGTGCTCAAGCCCCCGGCCTACCGACAGTGCCACCAGGGGGCCTGCAATGAGAAAGTCAATGTCAACACCATCACCTCCCCCAGACTGGGTAGGAGCACACACTCATACACGCACACACACACACCATCACCTCCTACACATGGGGTGAGAACAAGCACAGACACACACACACACACACACACACACACACACACACACACACACACACACACTATCACTTCCCACAGACTGGGTAAGAAACTGTGGCGGCAGCTGACCAAATTCTTTAATGTCTGGGACATGACCAATGAGAAAAAATGCCTTCCCTGTTTTTAATTATAGTTATACTCAGGCACCTGCAGGCACAACATTCATAGAGACATGCTTTCAAAAAAATGGAAATTGGCACATAAGCTGTATGAGATTATTTATTAAAATATTGTTAAATATATATTTAACTACAGATACTATACAGATACTGCACTCACTGTCTGTGAGAGTAAGTACTGAGTATTGATGCAATATTGGAAAGATTGATGTAATGTTATTGTCATCCTTTTGGAACCAACAGGTAGGTTTGGTCTATGTATAGTTTAGATCACTGCCAGCATCAGTATTGCAAAACTTGATTATAAATAAATAATAATATGATATATAATAGCTGTGCTTAATACATGATCTTTAAAGGGATCTTCAAAGGGATTCCTGGCTAGTAAGACAACATAAATTTCTTGTAATAAGGCAAACGACCAAATTTTTGCATAGCATACACTTATTTTGAGTGTTTTTTTTTTTAAATATAGCTTTTAATATATTTATTTATTACTTTAAAGGCCAACATGTCTTACCATTCAAGAGTTCTTTTAATTTGTCATTTTAATTTTGTATCTGAACCGGGGGGCTGAAGGTCCAAGTGACATCCAAAATGTTGTAGTTCATTTCCATGCCAACAACTATTGCATCATATGAGAGCGAATCTAAATTGGATTCCAATAAATAAATAGATACATTAAAGGGTGTGTTGCAAGGTTCAATGAGTAGTGACTTTATTGTTGGTAATAAACATTTAAACAGTAATCCATTGTTTTTAATGATGATGGGTATCACAAACTGTATATTTTATGAAAAAGTGGGTGTTTTTCTGATGATTCTAATTTCCCACCAATGTTCTATTACGTAACGTGGGTAGACAGACCAAAGCTGGCCACCGTGACCATTGAAACTAATGAGTTCGAGATAAGTGACATGGGAAGTTTCACAGTAATATAGCACAGACAAAAGGTACATATCTATACATCTACATATCTATCCACATATAGCGGTGTTTATGACAATCAATCACGAAACATACTTACCAATATCACACTGATAACAAATTTTGAAGACATTGCCAGCCTCTGCGGGGTCAACGTTTGCAATGCATAAGCATACTGTACAGTCTCAGGACTCGCCTAAGATTTTACAGCTAGGCTACCATCAAAACGTAGAAGTACTTAGTTACCAAAATGTATCAAAATTACATTGTAAAAACATTGTCAGTTCAGCGGTTGCATTATCTCCCTTCAGCTTCGTGGATAACGTTAGTTTCAAAGTAGCGTGAAAAGTAGACTGGTAATTATTTCTTTTAAAATAAGAGATTATAAACACATGTACCTAATAACAACAGGATTCATAAATGTCTCACGGCTTTGTGGGTACTTACCAAGTAGCTAAACAGAAAGATGACGTCTCTTTCACTGCCATGGTTTAGCCTACATCAGTGCCGTAGTTAGCTGGTCTACCAGATTTGAAATAACAACATCATACCAAACAGCAAATGATAACGGTGTCTAAAGCATCTCATTAAATACGAACACTCCACTTGCACAAAACTCTTTGTAAAATGAATAACTTTGTAATAACAATAGTTATTCAACAATTTAGGTGGAACTCATTGTAGGCAACTTCAATTTACCACGGGCTATTGTAGACTGGTTCATATCAGAGAAAATATCTTCACTAGTCAGTGGACGTAGCCTACACTGAACAAATAAATTAGCTTCCATATAACTAATGGCAAGTGCAATATTTAACCCATTACACCAGTTTACTCAGCAGACAATAACATTTGGAACATTTGGGTAAGAAGTGAACATTTTGGAGCGCTTTTCGCACTCATTCTCATCTGTCCACACATTTAACTGGCTTTGACGGCCACCAGTTCTTCTTGCCAATTCCTCATTTAGACGCTCATGTCGGACTGTTTAAAAATTGAGAGAGATGTTGAAGGTTCTTGAAAGAGATGTTGGAGGTTCTTGAAACCTCTTCCCCATCCCAGTTGCTTGCCACTGTTTTAGTGCCACCTTCCTCCAAGTATACCCAATGTTACGTCATCACCGAATTCGAATGAAAAACTCTGGTATCACCAACAAATTTACAGACATTTCAAAATTTAAATACATATATTGAGTGTTTTATGTACCTTTTTATCCACAGTAGTGGTCAACCTTGAAGAAGCACTTTAAAGTCACATCCACAGTGAGGGATGACGGGGCCAAAATGCCCCCATGAGTGTTATGCTTTTTCATGAGTCATTGATGGAATGGTGAGAGTGATCTCATGGTGCTGTTTGCCTGTCCCTGCAGCTGCGCTGACGTACAAGTGCATGGGGGACCAGTGGACAGTGTACTGCCGAGTGATTCGGGAGAAGAACCTGTGCCAGGACATGAGGTGGTACCAGCGCTGCTGCCAAACGTGTAGAGACTTTTATGCTAACAAAATGCCACACAACAGTTAATGACCTTGTTGAAAATGTATAGGGATGTTTCATTTGACCTGTTTTATTATTGACATGTTTCATGTGTTATTATTATTATTATTATTATTATTATTATTATTATTATTATTATTAT
>JAGFZM010000231.1:302877-315513 GCA_017657215.1 Limnothrissa miodon
ATTATTATTATTATTATTATTATTATTATTATTATTATTATTATTATGGGATTGTTGTTATGTCCATTAATATTGATTTCATAGTATTGTTTTTTTTTTCTTAAAAAGTTTAATTTACATGAATGGTCGTTTCAAGTGAGATCTGAAGCTAATAGATTTTACTATGACTTGAAAACACTTGTTTGGATTTGTTTTGCTGTAAACCAAAGTGAGTGACTGAGAGAGGTCACTGTTCAGCCCAGCAGGATGGCTGTTGTACAGTGTGAACATTCAGCTGGCCCTGTTTCCCAAACACCACTGGCTGGCCAGTAACCCAGTAACAATGGGCACTGGAATTTTTGTTTATCACTTTACTTCCCAGATATAAAATGTTTACTGTATCTTTCTTTTTTAAAGAGCCACCTTCACACAGTAGTATTTTTGTATTATTATTATTTTTGGCAACCTCGCCATTAGTTTTGGTGCTTTTCAACTTAAAATGTTCTTTTAAAAAATAAGAGCTAACTTTATTTGGTTCAGGAGACTTTATTGAGTTTCATGGTGCAGGTTAAAGTGTTGGTCATGGTAAGCGCTTTCCTATGGTGCTCGCTACTTTCATAACTCCTTTCAGGAAAGCAACTGGTTTTGGAAGAATTGTGCTGAAATTGGCCTTTTTTGTTGAGGAAGTAAAACATGTAGTGTCCTCACTATTCTTCTTTTTCAATGATGTACTTGTTATGGGTGGGGCATTGTTCCTGTTTAAATCCAATGCTAGCTAGAGCTAAGATGTGTGTGGAGAGAGAAGCACAACTAAATCCATTGCCTTGAGTAAACAATTAGTTAACAAACGTTGTCTTGAATAATATTCTGATGACTACCATCAGTCCTGGGTAATTCACACTCCCTTAAAGATGCTCTATGCAATGCTGTTCGACGTCACTTCTGCTAACGTTTCACATAAATACAAAACAAAACAGAGCAAGCTCCCCCCTCCCCCCCAGTGTAATCGTCGTACCTTAGTCAGTAGGTATAGGCTAAGCAGTATAATTATCACCGTCTTGTAATGTTGCTTTCATGAGATGGCTTTGGAGATAACTGTTATTTTTTATTTTTGCACGTGAATGCTCTCACAACAAGTAATCGTAACTTTTACCTGTCCAATAAAAAACGTGCCACCTCTGCATGACTGCATCTGATTGGAAGTTCTTTTGCCGGCGAAGTCCACCGTTCAAACGAATCCCCAATGTAAACCCGGGGCTTATTTCGTTGCTTCTCAATTTCTCTTCTTCACGCCTTATATTCCTCAGAGCATCTTTTCTTCGGACGTGCCTCAGCCATTTTTAGAAAATAATTTACCGACACAGTATTGCTAACTCACACCCGGATTCATGCTGTACAATCAACACTGTCGCATGCGCATTAACCCCCACCTCTTCTTGACGATTGATTGGCCGTTGTCTGTTATTGCTTTGGTGCACAACCTCCTGCCCCTAGTGTTTGTATTGGTATTGCAGCTTCTGTGTTGTGTTTAGAGACCGGGTTTTTCCCCAATGTATTCAGCAGGCAGACAGCAAGCCGATCAAGGGGTGGTAGAAACGGGTTGAGATAAAAATGAAATTGAGCTAAAATCTTGCAAAATTGCATAGAGCACCTTTAACTTCTCCCTTTTTAAGCAGTGTGTGTGTTTGTATGTTTGTGTGTGTGTGTGTGTGTGTGTCTGTGTGCAAGCTTGATCACAGCTTGTCAGAGTCTGGCTCTGGCTAGTCTGTGGCACACAGCTCTGCCTGGCAGGAGACCACCAGGGCTGATGACACAAGAGCCCAGAGTCAACAGCTGGAGCGCGGCGCTTACTGATAAAAACACAGCTCAGCATATAGAGTAAGACTGACAAAACAGGGGTCCCCTCCAGCCCCCAACATTTACACCCCTCACCCCCTCCTCCCCAATGCAAGCGTTCACATTCAGTCATGCTGTTGGCTAATAAATCTGGCCTAATATTGTTTGCCCAAAGATTCTCAGATACAGACGAATGACAGACCACCCGCCGTGCTCTCTCCCTCCTTCCCTCCCTCCCTCCCTCTCTCTCTCTCTCTCTCTCTCTCTCTCTCTCTCTCTCGCGCCTGGAGCCGGCATCACCCAGTGTGAGCTGACCAATGCTGATTCCCAGTGAGAGTGTTCGGGGGATCCTTTAATGTGGAAAGAGGGGCAGATCTAAAGGGCCATATAAAGGTCAGATACTTTTTTTGCTGCCCCTAAGCCCACACACACACACATATATACACACACACACACTCAACTAGTTGGCCTTTGATGGCCTCCTAACCTTCCATCATTTAGGAATTTGTGAACGAGAGCTTTTTGTTTAGGTTCAGTGCAAATGGAGATATGTTTGTTTTGAAGTTCGTTTCTTTTTTTGTTTGTTTGTTTTCACTCAGCATAATTCATCTAAAATGTGAACATTGACTACAGGACTGCTTTTAGGGGTGCAGCCCTGACTCACATAATGACCCAGAGTGTCACGTGTGTAGAGGCCCTTGGCCTTCAGTTCAGAGGACTCAGAGAGCAGTGGTGCTAGACATATTTCAACTCAACGGAATTTCAGCTCTCAGTGTGCGTGTGTGTTACATTGTTACGTTGTTTGTTTGTATGTTTGTTTGTTGGATTGGTTATTTGTTGTTTTTTTTGTTCTTCCATATGTAATTGTGGACAAAACCTTTTATTAGGATTATTTAATACTTAAGATATAGCTACCTTTTTTTATTCCAGATTAACTGTCATTGATGGCTTTTATTTTTTGTTTGTTTGTTTGTTTATTATCTGTAGTGCCAATTTTCTTGTATATTCATGTACTGTATGTCTTTAGTTGCACAGATGTTTTGGTACATAAACTGCCACTATATGCATTTAATGGTGCTGATTTTTGTTCATCATAAATTTGAAGATGTTATTTCTTTAATAAATTAATGTCCTGACAAGGGTTTTTAAGCCATATTTTATTATTTGCTGCCGATTTGCTGTACTTGGTGTTCTTATTCAAATGTTTTATTTGATTCCACTAATCAGAAAAAATAGAAATAAATGGTAAGCGTAGTAAATAAAAATGGTTAATGAAGAGCTAAAAGGAAAATGCCACCATTTGGGGAAATACATTCATTTTCCCTCTCCTCTTTAGTTTTACTCCAGTTTATCCAGCTGTCTGCTGGCATTTCAGGCATAGGCCATTAAATCAGATTAGACCATTTGCATCTTGTTCAAAAGTGACTAAAAATTCTGATATTTTTCCTAATTAAAACTTTGTAGGCCTTTGTAGAACACAAACTGTATACTGTCATTATTGCATAGTTGGACGGAAAGGAATTAAAATTGATAATAGCACTGTTTCTCAAAGTCGAGAAAGCATCCTTAACGGCTGCTTTTTCGAGGATTCCACGTCATTTGACATCGCCAAGTACTGTTCCAATGTCAAGGATACTTCAAAATTCTATCAAGTACTGAGTCCTTCTTTTGTAGATTTTTCGAGGATGCACTGATGGATCCTTGGCATTGTTAAAATACCCATAATCCTCCACTTTTCTTAACGAGTGGGCTAGATTTAAACCAAAGATTCTAGAGTGCTGGGCTTTAGAATCTTTGATTTAAGCACACTTGCGAACCTGTTCCATTTCACCCGATTTGAATGCTACAAAGGAATGAAGCCTCGTCTCCATAGTGTACGGCTTCTAAGGCCAGTGTTCTAGCGAGGAAGCGTTCTTGACTTTGAGAAACAGTGCAGGTCTCCAAATCAAGTAGAGCAAGCCACTCCAATTCCTTCAGGTCAGAAAATTCATTATTATGCAAGAATGTTTCCATGTCACATATCTCTCCCAACACCGTAAGAGACATGCTAGTGTATAGTGAATGACTCCCGGTCTGTGGGGTTGGAGTATCAAGCTCAGGAGTGTGCAGGTCTTAACCATGCAGGATGACACAGGGTAGACTTGGAATACTCTGGATTAGCCAAGGCATCAGAATAGAGGCTCTTCCTGGTGAGGAGGACCATCTGCTTCGCTGTCTCCAGCAGCTGTGCTGCCCCCACTATTGCAGTGATACAGTAGGGTGCATATGGAGACTGCTGGAGGTCAGGGCCTCCACTCTGCTGCTGGCTCCCCATCCTTACTCCTCACTATCTGCAAAGGCTCAAAGATACCCAGGGCAAGTCCAATGCAAAGATCTGCAAGTCCAATGCCAAGCCCAGGTGTACATGTTCTGGAGGTACTGTTTGTTTACAGCACAAATGTTGCAGCCTCTCCGACACCCACAGGATCAAATTCCAAGTAAGCAAGTAAGTTTCGATCTAAACAGATGCTGCCAAAACGCAGTGCTACCCAAAGCAATAATTGCATTTATGCAGAAAACTGCACTAATAATAAAAATTCCTCAAACATTTTAACAAGGCTGTATTGTATCCACGATTAAACATGATTTCGCCATGTGTTAACCACTGATAACAGGCGTAAGACAAACATCTTAAGTCATCATTCTGGGATGTTTAATGGGCTATTCAATGAGTTTGTGGAGTTGGCTCTCTTATAGTGTGTGAGCAGTGGGGTTTGGAGCAGAGAACCCCAGTAGATCTTTGCACTGAAGCCAGCATCCCCAGCTTCACCTCTGACTCAGCATCATGGCCTCTGCTGGAACTGATTTGTTGATGGGACTCAAAAGTAACTATTGTTGGCAGGCAATTCTCTTGTGTAATTGAATGCACTGTTGCTGTTTTATTGAGCAGTTTATGGGACGACAGGCTTCATTTTTCTGTGCAAATGTTGTTCAGGTTTTTGAACCCTCGATGACATAATTCTCAGCTTCTTGTAATATTAATAAATTGCTTGATGGCAGATCCTTCTGAAATAGACATTCTAATTAGTTTACAATTATGAGGAGCGTGATAACAATCGATGCAATCGTATCTTTTTCAAGGCGTTGCTGAATGGCTCACAATAACCAGCGAGGGTGATTAATGGCTAAAACATTTAGCTAAAGGTTTCTGAACCTAATCAGATGTGCTGGGGGTTCAGGACAAAGCCCCTGGGCAGTGTCCCATGCCTGCTGCCGGTCCTGCATGGCCTGTCCAGGCCCAAAGATAATCTCCGATACAAATCAGCTGTCAGTAAACATTTTACATCTCAGTCCTGTCACGGTCTCACACTGTTTTCTCTGTCAAGCCCCAGGAATGGCAACAGCGAAAGTTGCTGCTGAAATGTTGACTGATTACTGTGTGATTTGAAACAGCACCAGAGACAGATAGACCCACAAGACCAAGAAAAAAAAAATAGTCTCCAGCTGCAATTACCGTTCTGTCTTGCAGCCGTCGCCTCTTACATAACCCACCTGTAACTTTATTTTTCCCAACAAATCAGAGACTCTGTGACCGGTGGCTGAGATCCATCTTTTCCGTGTTGATTCCCTCCGCCAGCTGAATCGGAGCAGTTCTCAGAGCAGCAAATCCAGCTCTTGCATTCTGCCACACCTAGCCCAGCCAGCAGAACCTATAATGCCTTGGAATCCATCATGCAGTCTAAACTACAGTGGGTTAGGCAGAAACAGTGGATCCGGCCGTGGTGTTTGGGATTTACACAAGAGGTGATCGCTCATCAGATCTAGACGTGGGCCAGCCAGACAGCTCCCCCATTACCGTTTTTTTTCTTTTTCTAACAAATGAGGTCATCCTATGGTTAATGTTTTGTGGCTCTCAGCCAGAATGAGCCAAGAGAGGAGGGCCAGGAGGGGGGGGGGGGTGGTCTGTAAAGCAAGCCATATGTAGGCTAACTCTAATTGAAATGGTGTGCTATGGGCCGGCAGAGGCTCTCTGCAATGCCTTCACCGCCATCAGCACTGGCCAAACTGTTATGTAACTTGCCACAAGATCCCAAGCTTATTATTTGACATGCTTTAGATCACTGTCATCAGGGTCTCATTGTTGTACTGTACATGAAGTCGACGTATTGTGCCGATGATGGCTTAATAACAAATTTGAATGTGTACAAAAGATGTCTTTTCTTCAAATTTTTTTGTCTTTGCTGGGGTGTTGAATGGTTTTGCCACAGCACTCTATGTTCCATTTTCATTGTTTCACATCAGGCTTCAGACAGATTAATGATCGGAAAGCTTCTCCTAAAAAGGAGGAGGGGGAACTAGAGAGGGAGAGCGAGGCTATGTGTGTGTTTGTGTGTGTGTGAGTGTGTGTGCAGCCTTCAGCTGCTGTCTAGCAATGAAGGAGTCTGGGCTCTCGGTTTGTGATTACATTCAAACCAGTAGAGATCTCAGCTGCCTCGTAGCACTCTATCAGAGACAGGAAGTGTCTGTCTGAAGCGACTGTGGTGAAAGATGAGGGAAGGACATTGTAAGTGTGAGATTAATGATTTTCTCCCTCAAAGGGTTTAAGACCTTCTCCCAGCAGTAAAGTCCAGAACGTACTCAGGGCAGTAATATTTCAGTCAAATTGGACACGAACAAAGATGGATGCATTTCTCATGTCTATGACAGGTGTTTGTGGAACATTATTACAATGACCTACTCTTTGTCAATAAACTGACAGGAAGTGTAAAATGGTGAGCTAACTGTCCTCTGAACATTTGTACTGTTATCACACTCGAGGCCAACTGCTACAACTTTCGGATGTGTCTGCATTGAGTTTCAATCTAATTGATTATCCCCTTGAATGAGCGGCTTTTTGTGCCACCTCTGTGGTGTGTTGTGAGTGTGTCAAACATTATTGACCGCCTGCATATGTCACGATTGATCAGCTGGTGCGCTGGCGGTGATGCCTGGACTGTCCTTTTGTGGCTGTCACCCCGGCTAGTGAGAGCGGGTTGACAGAGACGCTCGATTGTGCTCAGGATCCCAGAGCTGTCTTGTCTCCCACAATTAGGCTTCCCATCAAGGAGATGACTGCGCCCGGGGCCCCCGCTGGGTCCCTGTGTCACCGGATTAATGTCCTCTTAATCTCCACAGCCCACCCCTGCCGGGCAGAACTCTTGGAGAGTGACTGTCCTCAAAGTTGAGTTTACTAGCTCATATTGCAAAGCAACACATGCACACAACACACACTCTTCATAACATTCCATCTAAACTCACCCACACCCACACACACAAAACACTTCTTTTCACTTCCACCTTGCACTCTTAATCTTATATCAGAATGTTTCACTGAAAATGTTTATCTTGCCAGCTGAATCCAGTGGGTTCTTTTTGTCTTTCTCTTTCATGTGTTATTTGGTTATCTTAAGTTTGTTTTCAGCAAGAAAAGGAAATAGTGGTGATGCATGTGTGTGTGGAGGGGAGCTCAGCAACAGGATGGTGATGACCCCCAACACTTCTTTGTATTCACACTCATTTGTGTGCATATTAATCTGCTCCTCCGTGTGTGTGTGTGTGTGTGTGTGTATGTGTGTGTGTGTGTGAACTCCTTCAAAACAGGTGAGTCATCTGTACACCAATGTAGCAAGCTTGAATAGCAGAATCCTGCTCAAGGTTAATGTCGCAGGAGATGTAGCAGATACAACAGACGAGACCTTTGGGCTGTGTGCTCAGGTGGGGAGGTGGCACAAAATATGTGCTCTGATGTTAAGGATCTTACAGGCTTAGGTACTTCATCACACAATGGCACATAACCTTTTGGACTATAACATAGCCATCTCTATCTCCTGCTTCATGACAGGAAAAGTGCTGGACATCGAGGCATTTAAAAAAGACCAAAGGAACATCCAGGTCATGTGAAGAATAGTGTTCATTTAATGCAACTGGACTTCTTTTTGAGTTTAAGGACGTTTCACTTTCCATCCAGAAAGCTTCATTAGTTCTTGACTGGGGATGGGAATGACAAGAGTTTATCTCCCTTGATCCTCACACATTGACTATGCTAATAATGGATGATTCTTCTGATCCTTAATCACATGATGAGGGGCGTGGTCTACAGTTCACACCCACAGGCCAGCAGATATATAAACTCATGGCATTCCCATCTCCAGTCAAGAACTGATGAAGCTTTCTGGATGGAAATTAAAATGTCCAGTTGCCTTAACTGAACACTATGACTAAGGGCTGCAATACTAACAGAGAAACATTTAGTTAACCTGTCCAACTGAACACTGTGATTATCATGACCTGGATACATGAGAATCTTCACAGACATGTTTACCATACCTCTCCTCATTTGAGAATAGGTCACATGAATCACCCATTGACAGAATTACCAATGTGTGGAATTGAGCACTAAAATGAACTGAAGCACTATCCCCTAGCACTATGCTCCTTAAGGTTTCTGCTATGTAGCTTGATTGTTATCCTCGTTTTGTAAGTCGCTTTGGATAAAAGCGTCTGCTAAATGCATAAATGTAAATGTAAATGTAAATGGAATTGAGGTGGTGTGATCACAGAGTTCAGATGGTAATAGCTGCCCTGATATTGATGAGCAGTTAAACCTCCTGGGATCTCAAGGCAGTATGGTATGTAGCAGATAGATGATGATTTAGCCCCCCACCCCCTCCTCTGTTCAAAGGTTGTTGTTCCAAGTAGGTATAAATGGGCTCCCTTTCTCCTCCCATCTTCCATTTGTAAAGATGTGTAAATCAGTGTCTTTTAAAGGTTGTCCTTTGAAACCACTGTTTGTGGAGTGGTTGTTATGTCTCTCCAATATACAGATCTGGCCATTCCTCACTGTATTGTTTTGCATGGACCATATTGTTGAGGTTGTGCCTTAAAGTTTTGTCTTATGGGTGAGCCATTCTCTGTCTGAAAGTGTTTCCTAGCTTGAAGTAGACTGAGATGTTGTTCTTGATGAAGATGCTTTTTAGGCTCTCATATACTGTAGGTTGGGAGCTACCATGCGTTTCTTTCTGTCTGTATGTGTGTGTGTGTGTGTGTGTGTGTGTGAGAGAGAGAGAGAGAGAGAGAGAGGGAGAGAGAAAGAGAGAGGGAGACATGTAGGTGAGTTGCCTGTACACCAATGTAGCAAGGTTAATGTCGCAGGAGATGTAGCAGATAACACAACAGACGAGACCTTTGGGTTGTGTCTCTGGTGGAGAGGTGGCAGAAAAGATGTGCTCTGATGTTAAGGATCTTACAGGCTTAGGTACTGTATTCATCACACAATGGCACATAACCTTTTGCGGCTATAATATAGCCCTTTCTGTCTCCTGCTTCATGACAGAAAAAAAGTGTTGGACATGGTGGCATTGCATAAGACAAAAACAAAAAAAAACAATGAAGATCCAGGTCATGTGAAAGATATTTACTGTGGAATGTTTGTACTTAATCCCAGATTGTTTACCAGAATGGTTTACTAATGATATTTACAATATAATAATCTACTTTTCATTTTTATGAAAGTGATAATCACTTCCATGCAAATTAAAAAGATCTCATACATTAGGGAGTGACATATTGTAGAGATGTTCTGGATATATTTTTACCAATATCAAGTGAGGGGAGAAATGTCAAGAGCATTGTACACTGTCTTGGGATTGTTATGATGCTACTGTATAATAACACCATGGACTAACTGTCATCTGAGCAACTGCAAACTGCAACCTTGCATGACCCTAGGCAATTGGAATAACACCTTAAGTCATGGATCTGCCCAAGGGTTTTTCCTAGATCACAACATATGCCCCTGTTACATGGATGCTCTCTGCGCTACAAGACTCTCTGCGCTGTTGGTAAATAAAATTGAAATTGAATTTGAATGTACCCCTATGACTATAACAGATACACAGAAGCATTAAGTGAAAGTTACGTCAAAATATATTTAGAGGACCAGTCTATTTTGTTCACTTATTTACAGCATATGGTATATGGCTCGTTCCACTGACCATACCATTACCGCACCTTGTAGCCCATTCCACAGATAACCATTCATGCTAATTGATTTAATTGATATTTACTGTATGTGACTTAACATTGCCATAATTTGTATTATATTTTTGGCCTTTATTGATAGGACGGTGGAGAGAGACAGGAAGTGAATGGGAGAGAGATCAGGGATGGGTTCCGGTAAGGACCATGGGGCGGGAATCGAACCCGGGTCGATGGCGTACGGTGCAGGTGCCCCAGCCAGTTGCGCCACAGTTAGGGCCATCAATGCCATAATTTACACAGTTTAGCCTCCCTGTAAAGTTCTGTCTGCCTGCAAGCAAAAAGTATAGTCTATGCCTATATACAATATACTATATAGGTCCTCTATACTCTTTGCTACATGTGCTCATATTGGTGAGCTGTGCTGGATACATATAACCATGAAAGTGGTGCTTTTGTGAAGTGTTCTGTAAAACAGTGGTGCTGGCAGAGAATTTGAACTGACAGGCCATCTTTGGAGACAAGGCAGCCTCATCCCACTCCCTCCCCCATGTCAGTAGGGATGGCTCTGTTGACAGGCATAGTGGGGACAGCAGACAGCTGGCCATGACCTTGACTGTCTGAGGTGGTCCAGAGGTGTATGTGTGTATGTGTGTGTGTGTGTGTGTGTGTGTATGTGTTTATCTCTGTCACTTAGAAGAGACCCTAGACCTCATCCCTGTGCCACTCCTGTGACTGAAGGACTTATCTGTGTTTGTGGCATCAAAATATGCAAGGCTTCAGGGTGGATGTCAGTACTCCCCATCATTTTCAAGTCAAGAGCTGCCCTTGTGATTCTTTTATGGTACCTTTTACCTGTGCAAATCCATGGCAGTTTGATAGAGCTCTTTCCCCCACAGTCCTCATTAAACAGAAATGTGGCACACCGAATACTGCATTCTAAGTAAGGAAACATGCCAGAGCTTCATATGTCTCCTTAAATCACCAGCAACAATATTTCGCTCCCATAATGAAGCCGGGTGCACTGGCTTTATGGGTGGTTGTTATCGACCTCTGTCCACCTGCTCTCTCTCTCTCTTAATTAAAATAACTTAATTAGGCCTCAAGCCACCACTGTGAGGTCCAAGCATACAGTCTATGGGTCCAGGACACCTACCAAGATGTGGCCAAAGTAGGTGACTTGATCCAGCTTGTCCCGATGGACCAGGGAGGGAGCTGGGGCACCTAGCCCAGCTGTAGCTTGCCCTCCTCAGGGAGACTATCAGGACTTAGATGGGGATGGGGAGGGGCAGGCGTGGGGGGCAGAGGTCCAGAACGCCTTGTGCCACTGAGGTCAGTCCAGAGGAAAATAATTCTGTGCCCAGTAATACAGACCTGACTTGAGGTGAGGTGGACAAGGACGGCATGTAAACAGTATTCAAACAAGTTGGCGTATTATTATAATTGCTTTAGGCCTATCTAAAAACATTAGCTATATTTTATTCTGTGCAAGTATCCATCAGAAGATTAGTGCATGCAGGATGCTCCTCCTTCGCTTTGACCCCATATTACCCCTAAACAACTTATTCATGCAAATCAGACATCAGACCTCACGTAACTTAATCTGCAGCATTACAATTCTGGTTTAAAGCACTTCCTCAGCTATTGGCATTTATTTCTCTGTCTGACAGTAGTAATCCGAATGATGAGTATTACAGACATCTGTCGGTGCCCTACCCGGGTGGGCACCCATGAATGTAGTGTTGTGGGCAATAACTATCCCTACCAGATAATTTAGCAAAGTATTCCATCTTTAGAGGAACACTAAGTCTACTATTCTGCAGAGTTCCCTGCTGTGCAACAGGCAGATAAGCTTTGAAGAAGCCCTGCTGTCAGATGGGCCTCACCAACTGTAATATAACTACCAAAGCCTTCAGCCATTCAACGCTCTTTTGCATAATACAGCTTTGTGCAAGGGTATAAAGATATGTGAAAGCATTCTATCTCAACTCTTCCGAGGGCTTTTAAAAGGAAATTATATCATTACCCCACAAAATTATCTGCAGTGTTGGAAGAGTTGTGACAGTTGCCAAGTTACTCCATCTAAAATGTGAGTTGTTATTTCAATTACTCAATTTTTTAGATAATTTACATTTGGATTACTTTTCTCACCAATTTTCATTACCTGGCAGAGTTCATCATGCAGTATTATTCAAGACTGACTGCTGTCAAACTCTTTTTAACCATCTTCAACCATGCCATGGTATCATACTGATCATTGAAATGCTTTGATGTCTTAATCAAATAAGTGCCATTTAATGAAAATCACTGACTAAGCTATAGTCTTTTTTGTGAGACTGTTAAAGTTAAATATACACCTGCCCACACTGCCAATTTTTATTTCCTAGTTTCTATCTGACATTGCAGGCTTCCTTGCAACTTCAGAACACTTGTATGCTTGTAACTGACGGTGTTGGCAATTCAAGCATGATAGGAGGACCAATTAGTATCAGACTTGCAGCTGTAAAATGAGGACACTACAAGAAAAAACATGTTTCTGTAGAATATATTCAGATGTAACTGAGAATGTGATCCTACATATTTCTTGAAAGAAATTGTAATTTAATTACATATATTTGTTACATATTTAACTGTTACTATTACTGTTATGTTTATTAATATTCGTTACATGTATTTTGTTACTTCCCAACAATGATTATCTTACATTATTTTTGCTCAGACAATATAGGTGAACTGTGGGGAAACTGAGTCTATACACTCCAGTCCTTTGCTGTGGAGGTCCCCTGAACACACACACACACACACACACACACACACACACACACA
>JAGFZM010000231.1:315523-340480 GCA_017657215.1 Limnothrissa miodon
ACACACACACACACACACACACACACACACACACACACAAACCCCCTGCCACCCCCACCTCTCCAAGACAGCCTGAATGTTATGCCTGTCTAACAAGTGTTAGACCATATCTGCCATGCTATCCACAGAAGCAGATCTTCAATAGAGAGAGAGAGAACAGACTGACAGTTTGTCTCTACAGGAAAATCATCCTTTGTCTTCCTCTGGGAGCAGACGCTCTTCTTTTTTATGAGGCTGTATGCCAACTATATTTTTGTATTGTCACTACTGTTTACCGGTATCTTACTTTATTGTTTACTACAGGCAAGTACATATAAGTAGTAATATAGTAAAAGTAAAATAGATTTATGAAGACTTATGAAGATTTATAGACTTATATCCTAGAAGAGAAAACTAATTACAGTTTACATCAGTCAGGCTGAAAGGCATCATGTCGAGTCCTTCAGCGAGATCCGGTTGCCTATAGCAGAGACAGTCTGCACTTAATGACTGTGACAGCTATGAGCCATCAATTTGATCCGTCACCCCTCTTAACGCTCTGTGTGACTTTATTATTGCATCTCTGTAACACAGCCTTCTGCTAGCTTCTGCTAGGAAATAATTCGTCACGCAATGGCCTTGTGATAACAAGCTAAGCTAACATGGAATTATCCACGAGTTATTATTATGACAGGGTGCTTCCTCAAGAACTTGACCCTCAGCGCCACCTCCGCTGGCTCATTTGGGTTATTGCACATATATGTGTGAAGTCTCCTGTGTGTACATGGTTGAATGTTTATGTACTGTATGTGCAAATGTGTTTATCGTTCGGTGGTGTAGGTGGTGATGATATTGGTGGGGGCTCACATCTTCACCCTGCTGATACCAGCGCTGTGGTTTCAGATCTCCTTTAGCGTTAGCACACTGTTCTGGCTTTGCTGGCTCACGCCATTATGTCATCACTCTCTGTGGTAATTAGCACTTGGGTTCTCAGGAGAGGTACTGCGAGGGAGGGAAGAGGAGTCTGTCTCTCTGTCTCTCTCTCTTTTTGTCTCTGTCTGTCTGTCTGTCTCACTCACACTCTCCCCATTTCTTTCTTTCCCTCTCTCTCTATCTCTCTCTCTGTCTCTCTCTCTCTCACTTTCTCTCTCTGATTGGGAAAACATAAGGACATGGGATAGGCAGGCAAGAGATTGCTACCCGGCACTTTAATTTCACCCAATCAGGGGCTGATAATTTTCGATGTCCCACTCCCTGTTTGGGCCTGGAAGCGCACCGAGCCGTGACCGTCACAACATTCCAGCCCTAATATGATATAGCCCAGGACCTGCCGCATCTCTTGCCGATGTGCCACTCACATTACAAATAGCCTCTCAATCCACTCAGCCTGATGAATTGGCCTCCTTCTTCACAGAGATATCTGCTGGGTGATAGCACCCTGAGCGTTTCCAATGCTCTTCCTCCACACACACACACACACACACACACACACACACACACACACACACACAGACAGAGACACACACATAACACATGCACACCCACAAACCCCCCCCCCCCATACACACACACACAGAGACACACACACACACACACATACACACACACACACTCACACAGACACAAACACAAGTTTGTGTAATTTTGTGTACACACAATATATACCGCAGCAGCAGCTGTTCCCTCATTCATCCAAGGAAATTACAAAATGGCTTGTGGCTTCTCTGTCCCTGACTTTGGGTTTTCATCGGATAATTATGTTCCATTCCAGCCCAGGAGACATCTATTCAGCTGGCCCTCTAAACACAGCCATGCATCTGTACATACATTTGCTTGCTATGGAGTACACTCTTACAGCAGGCAACAAGTCGGCAGCTGGCTACTTAAATAGTAATAAATATTTACGCCCTTGCATATAGTGAGAAAAAAATACAGCAGTGAAATGTCCACACAGTTCAGCCTTCTGTTTCTCAATCAGAAACCTAATAGGAAAATGTTAGGGTGGTTCCTTTTCCATCATTCCATCATTATAGTGCAATTACTTTATTACATTTCTTCACCAGTGACTGAATCCCATAGTCCTCTTTAATCTCAAGCCCTGAACCCTCAAGGACTTTTAAGTAATTGAATCATGCCAGTTGAGTCACTGAAGGTTTAGGGCTTAGGGTTTAGCACCTAGAGGGGTACCTCCGCCATTAGTGTCTGGACCATCTACTATGGGTGAACCCCCCTGGAGTCCTGAGGTAATCAAGAAAGCTGGTTATCTAAGTCAGTCCATTTCAGTCTTAATGTGTAATCTCTTCCCAGGTGAAAATATGCATCCCAGACATATTGCTGAAAAGCAGTTCTCAGGCAGTAACATTAAACAAGCGTATGGAAGCCAGGAATTTGCCTACCTGCGAAAGAGAGAGAGAGACTTGCTTGCCTGCTGCAGATTACTGAATTTGGTTTCCCATCAAAGAGGGCGCTCAGCCGAGGAACCGCTCTCCTGAGATGGGCAAATGCTCTCCCCGTAGAACGTACGCTGTCAAACACTGCTGATGAGAATGTGGAGGTTAATGAATTGTTTGTTTGATTTCTATATTACAGTAAATTGGATGGCGGTGTGCTCTTGAGCCAGTGCTTACACAGCCGTTCGAGGCGAGCAATTAGTCAAGCTCTCCCAGTGGCGCAGTTACAGAACATTCAACCTGATCCAGATGGTAGACTGCACACAATGGAGATCAACTTGCCCTGAAACTCTGAAACCACAAGTCCCTGTTTTGCCAAGAAACATGGTTGATGATTTTGCCCACTAAACATTTACTGTACATTAAAGTGTTGTATGATAGATTGAGGAGGAGTTTTAATTTGAAATAGAGGCTGTAATTATGTTTGGTTGCCTCTCCTATAGCTCTGATAGTTTGATCATAAAGTTGCTAATTGTTATCCAAATTTTCTCAATTGCTCATAGAGCTCAGCATTGTGTGCTCACTTAATGTGAAGGGCATTGAATGTGGCTACAGCTTTCTTCTTAAATCCATTACTTTGCCATCTGGTGGACATTTGTGTAGATGCAGCTGTTACATAAGGTAAGGTAGGCAACACACAATCAACAGCATGTGGTGAAATGGCACTTTTGTTGGTGTCAATGAGAAATGTAGTTATCCTACCAGTTTAACCTAAGGTTAACACAAAAGCTTGACCCGCCCCCTCAAGCAGTATTAACCATAGACTGTATATAAAAAACGGTTTTGACGTGCTCACACACACACACACACACACACACACACACACACACACACACCAAACAGTGAAAGAGAGAAAGAGAGTAGAACTGATTGCCTGTTTGTTCTGTAACATCATTATTTAATTGTATTGCTGTGCAAATAACTCTGTTTCTGCTAAATGATGTCTCTGCGAGAGCCATTACCATCCCGCCTTTCAAAGTGGATATTTATTCAGACAGGATGACTGTCTTCACTGAAGCCACATTAGACAGACAAAAGACAGAATGTTTGCTCATGAGAAGAGCCCCCGCGCTGTGCACAACATACTTAATGATGCCACCAGAATGACAGAGAGCAGCCCACTTCAACAGAAGGTCAAATGAATCCATGTACCTCAGAACGAGGCAAGTCTGAGTTTTTCTTTTTACGTACTTCCTAGGCCACACTGACAGCTGAATGCTGACTGAACAGCTGAATGCTGAATGAACAATGAGCAGTTATCCTGAAACTGACCTTCCTAGGAATCATGATTTATTTATCTGTTGTGAAGACCTTCATT
This sequence comes from Limnothrissa miodon, assembly GCA_017657215.1. NCBI lineage: Eukaryota > Metazoa > Chordata > Actinopteri > Clupeiformes > Clupeidae > Limnothrissa > Limnothrissa miodon. Next base: position 319,271 of record JAGFZM010000231.1, read on the forward strand.
CTCTGACCAAGTGCAGGGGCTGTTCCATTATGCATATCCGTGGGCCATTCCCATGAAATAAGAGGTGAGCCAATAGCAAACACAAGGGGGGTGGCAGAAAGGACTTTGCAAAATTACTCACCACTCAGTGTGCTTAAAATGCAGGGTCTGTCTGAGTGCGTCCAGCAATTCTTTATTTCATTTAAAGCTCCAGTGACCAAACGCTCTGACACCCTCAAGTCAACAACAACAACAACACACTCAGTGGCTCTGACTGACACTGGTTGCAGACATCATACACTCATGTCTGATTTATACCAAATGTTCTCTCCAATAGATCACTATTGAGCTGTTTTATAAGACAGGCTGGTGTGAAGTGTGTGTGCTGCAGGGAAGATGGAGGGACTGCTCAATAAAGCGAAACTTATTTAAAGGATAATTGGAGTGTAGAATCACTGGCCCCGTCCCACAAACAAGCTCCTCTTTATCACTCCGAGACAGCACAACAAAAGACACCCATGTCGTGTTTCTTCTTCCAAAACAAACCTATGGGTTTCATCACCACAGAAGGGTGTAACATCTATCTGATTAGTTAGCTTCCCTCGCAATATTTATACACTATTCTTTTTTTTTCTTTTCTTTTTTTCCCATTTTTGTCATTTATCTGATCCGCCGCAGAAATGCAACATGTCCATTTGGACAGCTTTAATTTGTAGGTGCCCAGTATCCATTAGCAGATTCGCTGGAACTTCCCCTCCTCTGCACACTTCATGTTTTAATCAGTGTGTTTCTCTCTGAAAGTGCAACACAATTTATGAGGGAGTAGGTGTGATGCTAGCTGATTTATGAGCCGTATTAGTTTAAGTGGCAGCGGTGGCATTTCTGGGTGTAATGAAAGAATGTTAGCTGCGACTCTTGGGCTGCCCACTGGAGATTAGATTGTAATCCTGTGTTGTTTAAATGGCAACGCCACCTCCTTTACAGTTCACACACACTTACACACGCACACACACACACACACACACACACACACACAAACACACCTGCTGTCTGGTTTTCCAAGAGGTGTCCTTAACTGAACTTAAGTGATTCTCTTGCCATTTAGTGTTGTTTGATGAAATAAGGACGTTAAAGAATCTGCTTTTCAATCTCATTTTATTTGCACAATTCCCATATGACCTAATGCTAATGCTACTAACTCATTCACTGTTGTATTTCTACGTCTACCTTTAAAGAATCATATCAAAATATAAATTGGCTACAAAGTGATGTGAAATGAGATGCTCATGGACTGTGGTCATTTTGTGCAAATTTTCTCTTTTCAGCCTGGACAGGGACTGTGACTCTCTTTCAGAGAGAAAGAAGAGATCTCCAAAAGACTGAATGCCTTCGGTGACAATGTGGCCTGACAGGCAACATTTCAGTGTTATCGCCCGATGACTGGGCTATGGCTACAGCCGCGATAGTCTGTCATCTCCCGTTGGTTGGGGACACTACCTGCCCTGAATAAATAGGACCCCACCCGCTGGCCCTGGTGGATTTATAACAACAAAAAGAGAAGGGCCATTTTTCAGCACCTTATCCCCTTCCATGTGAAAGCCTTCTCACTGTTTAATCAGATGGGAGACACTGGACGCATAGCAGTGAGTCTAGACGGACTGTATAGACCCATGGCAAAAAAGGATGTCTGGAATAGATCATTGTTTGAGCTGATTTTGAAGTCTGTAATTTTCTTTTCACCGGCAGAGGTGTTTGGCAATATGGGATATATGGAATACTTCCTTAATACATATGAACACAGAAATCTGCAGAGGGAATTACAGCCTCTCTGCCTTTGCCAGGCAATAAAGGCACTTTTGCAAAGAGATTTTTATTAAAACCTGTCTGGGCATGTGATATGAAAGACAACGAGATGAGATTTTATCACGTCCATCCACAACTCTTTTTACCACTGACATTTGTTGACTGCAGTTAATTGTTTTGTGGTTCCAAGAAAATAAAATCAATATACATATATGACATATAATCTGTAGCATTTTATAGATTTATGGTGTCAGCCAGGTGAAATATTTCTTTCCTTTGGTCCAGGGTGGCATAGCTGAGAGAAAAGATGTAAATATCTGGAGACAGAAATGCTGTCTAAATGGAAATAAATGGAAAATACACTCAGGGATACCTCAGATGCTGGTGATTATGTACATTATGTAAATTTCCCACACAGGATCAAAAAGAGTATAATTCTTCTTCTTCATGTATAGGTTTTGAATGTGCCTGTTTTTTTTCATCAAAAAGGGATAAGAGCAAGCAGGATGATTTTGAAATTAAAGTTATAATAGTCTGAGGGACTGTAAGCCAACACTGGTTTACCAGCCTTGTGATAGATATTGTACTGGAAAATGGCCAGGCTTTTATTTTGTGAGAATTTTCTGCTCGGTGTATCAAAGGAAGAGTTGTTTGACTCATGACCAAACTGCAAGGAGCTTTAGGATGAGAAGCACATCTTGCTGGAGCTTTGGAATTGCTGATACCAGTGGTGGCAGATAAGCGGACCCCCCTCTTTGATAAAGCACTGAACATAGAGCAGTTAGCGATTACGGATCTCAGTCCTGCCGCTGTGTAATGGCACACGTCTGCCTTTTAGTGCATTAGGTAATGGCACTTTGGACAATTTTGCTCCTTAATAGTGTTATCACTGGCCATGCATGCCAAACACCTCAACCCCTTTTGCTAATGTGCATGTCTGGCTATGCCCTTGGCTGTGTTTCCTGTGTACGACTATGTGATCCACTTATAAAACATTCCTTTATATTGGTATAATATTTCTTGATGTTACCTTGTAACATATATGCATATACGCTAGCTATTAATGACTACAACAACAGAAGACTATGGCCTTCATTGGGTAAAAGGAGTTCTATTTATCAAAGCCTCATTGGGGCAATGCCATTCATTAGACACACAAAGCACAGAAGGCTCTGCATGGAGCATGAGGCAAGATGTGGTGGTGTGGTTGTGGCTTCCTCTCGGCAGAGACCCCCAGCAGGGGGCACGTGGCCTTCGCTGCCCACAGACGCCACCGCCGCTGCCTGGGCCCTGGGGCTCATCAGCCGGCTCCATCCTGCTGCCTTTGTCTCCTCATTAACATTCCCATCAGCGAGCACGCAGCCCACCATCTCACAGGTGTGTCAGACATCTCCCTTGGACATTCAGCTGCTGTTGTTTCCTGGCTCTCTTATCGCATTATGGAGGTGGAGGTGGGAGGGGGGAGGAGTGGGTTAGGAAGAAGGGGACAAGAGGTGCACTTCTGTCTGAAAACACATCATCCTTTGGGACTCACTCTGTGTGTGTGAGTGTGTGTGTGTGTGTGTGTGTGCACTAGTAGTAGTAGTAATGTCTCTCCTCATGAGTGGCCACAGCCACACAACATTCACCAAATAACAATTGGTGGTGATATTACTAAGTGAATTATTCACACAATAAAGTTGATAATAATTACTATATTCACACATTGAAGGCAATATTAAGTCTATACATATTTGTGCTGTTGTTACTGTATCAGTATTTGTTGCTTTGGTTGTGTGAGTGTAAGAGAGTTATAGTAATAACGAGTCCCTATTGTGTATATTTCTGTATATGTACATATATACAATACTATACATACTATATACTGTATATACAATGTATACACTTCACACACACACTTATATATATCTTCTCTCCCCTCATCATGCTGTGCGGTGTTCAGTGCAGTGGAGAAAGTGCATGCAGCTGAGGGTGGCAATGATGGGTTCATGCATAGTTCTCTGTGTCTTAGGGCTGCGCATAGAAGCCTTGGGATGGGTTGGATTCCCAGGGGACCCATGCCAAGGCATTTGTGAGGTGTCAGTGCCTCTGCTTGAAATCCCCAGGGTTTGGGAGGCAGGAAGTGTATCCAAGATGAATGCATCAGCACAGGCCCCTGATGTATACTGGTGTAGACTGAGTTACTGATCTCTGTAGCTCTGCCTTGAGAAATGCTAAACGCCAGAAATGTGTTTGCGAATTTGTGAACATACTTGGTTGCCACATGTTTGTGTTTTGTTTGTGTGTTTTGTGAAACTCGCTTTGTGTGTGTGTGTGTGTGTGTGTGTGTGTGTGTTTTATTTGCATTGACGTTGTATTCTCATAGCTACTTTTCTCTGACAATGTTGCTGTTTGAACAAATAACCTTTCCTGAAAGTGAAGCTTTGCATTGTGTGAGTTCTCTTTCAGGGTGACTTGAATCAGTGGCTGTCAAACACTTGCTGTCAGGGTCACTAATGAAGCATGAAAAGCAATTGAGACAGACCTGACCAATAAATTTAGGTGTTGCTCCTGCTGCTAATCTGAATATAAATCTCAGCTCACTTACATTTGTCAAGAATTTCACTACAAGTATTTTCTTCCTAACAACGACAACCCCCCTCCAAAAAAAACCTACACCTATGGTCTTATATTTTGCCTGGCTGTAGAGCTCTTCCAAAAAACAGTTTGTGCAATTTATTGTTATTCTTTGGATGTTGTCTTTATCCTGTCATAAACATTTGCATCTCTGAGTGTACAGGTACCAGAACCATTTACTGCAGCTTATCACTGACAACTGACATTCTTACATTATGTGGATGACTATGCTGAACTCGTCACATATGTGCAACTGCTTGCTGCCTGACGTGGTCCCTTACATTTCTCAGAGAAGAGAACACACTCACTCATGCTCTTTTGATGGAGAACATTGCCTCCCCAAGTTTGCATTGTCTGGGCACAATCATCACATCCCTCAATGAGTCACAGGGATAAAACTACCACTGACAAACATTTTACATCCAACAATATTTAGCTATTGTTTCCCTCCTCATTGGCAACATAGACCTCCAAGAGGAGATCATTTCAGTTATTTGGCATTCTGCAGGTATTAATAATGCAATAGAATCACTGTGGCAAGACAGAAAATTCCCAGTCAGAGTCTTTCCAAGACCGACCTTTCCCCCAATTAAAGTCATGGTAGTCACACTAGGCTATCCACAGGCACCACTGGCTGAATGTGACGACTGGTAGAACAGTCCATTTATAAATGCGTTCCTTCTTAACAATGGGCCCAAGAGTGACTCTCCCTCACAGAACACACTGACCTCTCTGGGTACACGGCACGCGCGAGAACGAGGAATCAAGCGTGGCACAATTTTCAATTCCATCCTCTAATGTGTGTCATTATTTCAGTGGGAATCCATTTGCACGGAAGACGGCCATCAAAGTAACAAGCTGAAACAACTGTGCATTAGGAATTATGCTCAGTTGTGCCTGGATTTCACTGAACTAAAACTATAGTTTACTTAGATTTAAATGTCCACACATTTATTTTCACATGACTGTTTAATATCCACTGATATCCACAACCCCTCGCTTTCCACCCATCTGCTGGAATTGTGTGGAGATGGGCATAGCACATGGTGTTCTCAGTCATGAGTCAGTGTAATTTAGCAATAAAACATCATGACATTTTTCTTTTTTTTTGCCCTCCCGGTCTCAATCAAACTCTCTTATCTTCGAGAAGAGTTAAGATGAGTGGGGCCAATGGAGGATGCATCAAGAGCATTTATAGTGTATTCATTCATGCAATAATATTTATAGTTTCTTGGAAGAAAAGAAATCAGTGAAAAGGAAATTGTGTGTATGTGTGTGTGTGTGTGGGAGAGAGAGAGAGAGAGAGAGAGAGAGAGAGAGAGAGAGAGAGAGAGAGAGATAGAAAGTGAGAGTGTGTGTGTGTGTTTGAGTGTGTCGTCCTCATCTAACATGTTTCCAGGCTCTGTAATTTCCTATTTGGGGTAGTATCAGCCCAACCATTGGGGCCAGGGTGCCTATTAACCCTGATCTCTGTCTAGTGTGATTTGATGGCATTATTTTAGCCTCTGACACTGACATGTGGCATGTCATAGCAACTGAGGGCATTATTATAGAGAGTGAGAGTGGAGGAGGAAACAGAGGAGTGGAAGAGGTGGAAGAGCTATCTATTTCTCTGCTGGAATACCAATCTACAGAGGGAGCCAGGGAGGGAGATGTGGAAATAGATAGCTAGAGAGTGAGACTGGGAGAAAAAAAGAAAGAAGGAGAGAGAGAGAGATGGAGAGACAGGGAGAAAGATAAAGGGGAGGAAAGAGATGGCGTTGAGGCGCAGAGATAGCAATATACACATATTTGCATGTGTATAGCAGCGGTTTCATGATCCAGTGAGAACTGAGACCACAGCCCTGTGTGAATCATTTTAGCTCTAGCAAACAGTGCACCAGGTTTGTTCCGGCCATGCAGGCATTGGAAGTGGCACTGTAAAGCCCACACTACACTCAATGGTCTGGATACCCCATGCAGGCAATGGATGTGATATAAGTGTAACATTCCTAGGAGGGGGCACTCCTTTAATTGATTCATCCAATATAACCTCTAAAAGCTCTCACCAGAGCCTAATGAGGAAGGCGATCCATTGAACTACAGAGAAGTAAATCGACTGATTAAAGCTAAAAGCACCAACCAATTCCATTGTGCTTCTTGCTGTTTATGTCAGAAGTAGCCTGAAGTGATTTAATTGAGCCAAAACGGACTCTTGTAGAGAACCTATAAAATGGCATTTGAAAGCAATTACATATTAATGAGTGTAATTGTCATCACTGAGTTTAGCACATCACCTACAGTATAATGTACCAAGCTGCTCCCACTGCAATGCTGTCTGAATAATAAAGTCAAATTATTCTTTTTTTGACCACTTATAGTGTTTTCATTTTTTTTTCTTTAATCGTGGCTGATTTCAAGAGCACTGAAACATATTATTCTCTGTTAGAAATCACAGGGAGGAACAGCTGCCCAATGTGATCTCGCCTTTGCCTGGCCAAATCAATGAGGGTGTCAGTCATCAGTGACTAATGGAGGAATTACAATAATACTAATAGTATACTAATAATTGTTTGAAAGAGTATCTTAGGATTCCTAATAGGTACTCGGTTAATTTTCAGCACTTTTGCAGCATCAAGATTCAAACACAGACAGTCATTTTCATTTCTAATGGCGATGACCATACAGTGGTGTGTCTGAAGGGGACGCGTCCTGTAATATTTTTCTCACCATTGTTATCTGAGTGATGTTAATTAATGAAGGCATTAAGGTCCCCTTCCACAATCAAGGCAGCCCTATGTATTGCTTGCCATGATCTGTTGATATAGATCAGTAAATAATAGGGCAACACTTTATCTATTTGCTTCTGATTCTGTTTTATCCTGGCACAAGATAATTCATTCAAAGTAAGAAAAGATAATCTTTTTCAGGCTTCCAAATGTCTGTCAGATTTTACTACCACAGTATTTGGTGGTTGATGTCTCAATGGGACAATGAGAGCATTGCTTTATCCTTACGGATATCCATAATATATTCTATAATAGTTGTATAATACTCCTATAATAACTTCCCGTCTGATCTGTACTGTACCATCACATTTCTGTTTAAGCTCAATATGTAAATACACAATGTATCAAGTATTAAAGTCATTTCCATGTCATGGAAATGTTTGTTTGCTCTTGTGAGTTTACTCTTGTGAGTCTTAATGATTGATGATGAGGTTGTGAACAGTTAAGATTGGAAATTGACTACGTATGTGTGGAGATATGTATATCAGCTATATAGTTCTACGTACTGCACTTGTATTTATGTAACACCAATTAGGTGATATACTATGACTTTGAGACAAGGCCAGTGAGGATCAAATTGCCCTTTATTTCTTCCTGGTGGCCAGGTCACCATAACTAACAGATTACCTCTCAGACGGCTGGGGTCCACTCACATGGCCCTTTGCATCCTGATAGGCTCTTCCCTCCAGTCAAATGATTTCCTCCAAGTTTGGCCTCAATTAAAGCTTGTTTAGTCAGCTGGAAAATAACAAGTTCAGGTCAGGATTCTCAAAGGCTTTCTAAAAGCCTACTTTTTATTAACACTCTGGACTGTGTGCAATTCAGGCAGACAGACGTGCTATACGATCATGATCACGAGTTCCCCTGATATACAGAGGACAAGTAAAATGTCCCCTGTGGCTATATTGTCGAAATTCTTGTGTTAATTTCTTTTAGATCTTTGATAATTGATAGTCACCATGATGCGTTGGTGGTGCAGATTTTATGTTGTTTTTTTTTTGCTTATATGTTGACTGTAGGATGACGGGTCATGACTGTGAGACACCATCACTGAAAGGGCAACTAACGGGTTTATATGCTAACCTATAAATATATTATCTGCAGGAAATAGGAGTCTTCTAGGTGACTAATGTTTGTCGACAAACACTGCAGAGATGAATAGCCCAGAGAGTGTGTCCTCGGTGCGACTTCACAAGCAGAGTTAAAGACATGTTTGGTTAATCAATGATGTTTGTGGGTTCAATAGACTAGGTGCAAAATGTCAGGCTGCCATGCCGATTCACATCAGTTTGCTTACGAACAACTCCGCATATCCATGACAGCTAAGTCATTTTCACTGAAACTTGAACATGAGTGTCCAATATGCGTCCTATATACGTTTGTGAGCACTCTCATGTCCCACCGACAACCTGTGCTCAAAATGAAGTGGACAGCAGAGCTATTGATCTGTTCAGGCCCCAGCACTGCTGGAATTATGTCTTGTAGACCCATACATCACAACAGACACAATGACACAACACATATTGCCATGTCAGTTTGAAAACTAAAGTAATTTTACAACAGCAGGCAAGCCAACACAGTATTTTGAGACAAAAGCAAGGGGATAAAAAAGAGGATCTTTCATTTCTATTGCCTAAGCATTACCTCTTGGCACAAGAACAAGTTATTCTAAGTTTTACAACAGCCATGAATAACATTGTTATATTGAGCCTTTCAAAAACATCAAATGAATTAATTTGCTCTACAACTATTTTTTTATTTGCATGACTCAATATACAACAACATGGCGTGGCATAGTCAACATGAATTCAATCAGCCTATTTTGTCATAAAGAACCCGGTTTGCATATAGAAGCACAGAGGACATAGCCTAACTCATTTAGAAAACACTCGACTATACTGAGTTTGTAAGTCTGTTCTGGTGGAATACAAGCAATAACACGTGCACCTAATCCACAGCGAATTAATTTACACATTAGATGGGCGTGTGGCAAAATGGTACATAATGCAACCTCTTTTTAAACAGTCATATTCAGCATTTCTTTATCTTGACATTCTCCACATGCTTAAATTAAAGCGCGTTGCGCACTACTTTTCAAGCCCATGCAGACACCCCTGAAAGTCAATCGCAATGCTCGAATGTCCCATCGTAGCTTACTGCAAGGGATACTCTGGGGAGGATAGGTGGAGACGTGCAGTTCAGAAGAAGATAATGAATTTCTTTGCCCCTTTCGTGTCCCTGCAGTTGATGCTAAGGTGTAATTACGTCATTCTAGGTGGAAACAAAGCAGCCGACGGTTGTTCAGCACCACACATGCTTGAGACAGCAGACCATTCGTTCCCACACCGAGAGTAATGCGAGGCAAAGGAACACAGGGGAATAATTCAAACCAGCCGAGATTATTTTTTTCTAACACGACGATGACCGGATAAAGGATGATCTATTTATCTCGCCGCGCGCGTGCTATGGTATGCCTATGGAGTATTTATCTCTGGAAGAACGTGTGCGTTAACTTTAGCGTCGCATTTTAATAGTTTCGAAACCACTGCCTAGTTTTCTCCTAGTCTTCAAACGGACGGCAAATGGAACTAAGGATTGGGTTAGTGTCTTTGTATTCTTTTCATCTAAAAGTGAAATGTCTTAGCATGGCCATATCACTGTTGCAGCTTACATGGAATTGTATTTAGTGTTTTTCCCATTTATTTATTTGTGTCCATGTGCTCTGTAGCATCAAAGCCATTAAAACGAACGAATGCAGAATCTCTTTTTAAATATCTGCTTAATTTCATTTGCAACACTGTAAGATTTATAAACGTTTCCTGGTGCTGTACAACCGAGTACAGTGTGATCATGTAAACATGTAAATCAATTTATTTTCTGTTTTGCACCTACCTAAAAAATAAAACCAATGTCAGTATTTTCACTATGCTTTCACTATGCACTGAATGGCCAGTGTAAGTATGCATTAACACTATTAATTTATTATGATCAATTACCATAAAAGTAAAGGATCTGTAGATATGAAGACACTAATCCCAGCCCTCCTCCCTGTAGGGCTTTGTTTTCCTTTTAAGATAAGAATCGGAGCTCAATGAGATCAGTCATGGATGCAGTGCCGGAGTACTCCCTATTTCTAGTGAGGATTTTGGAAGAGCTTGACACCAAGTACACCACTGTGTCCTACCAGGATCTGTGCAAGTCTCTTTGTGCTAGATTTGACCTGGTCCACCTTGCCAAGCTGCGGAGTCTGCTCTTCTACACTGCATGCCTGGACCCAAGTTTCCCTGCCACTTTGTTTAGAGATAAGATGCGATGTTCAGTGGACGATCACCAGTCCAAAAAGCTGATGGTTGCTGCTGACATTGTGACCATGTTCAACCTGATTCAGATGAACGGGGGGATTGCTAAAGACAAGCTACCCATGGGACACAGGCCAAAATTTCACAAGAACCAATCCTTTGAGTCCTGTCGCTCTGACACCGAGGTGTACAAGTATGCTGCTGCTGACTGCGACAAAACATATGACTTCTTGGACGTCAGAGGTCATCCCATTAGCCGCAACTCCCCTGGCTCAAAATCAGATTGTAACAACTGTCAGTCGTTCATCCCGACCTCCGACCCCAACTTCCTCCTGGGAGTCAGCAAGGATTTGAAATGCAGAACAGCCTCGTTGGATAAGCTCCAGCACCTTCCCCAATATTCCAGCAACAGCCCTCCTCCATGTGAAATGCAGAGCACATATTTCCCCATGGAAATAGACAGCGAGTCAACGACAGACCAGGACTCCCTGCATATGAATTCAGGAATAAAGGAAGTGTTCATATCCAACGCGGAGCCTTTCACCGTGCACTCGTGCGTGCAAAAAAGAAACATTTTCAAGGAGGACTTTCATAACCTTGTTGCCTTCTCTCCCCATGTTATTGCCACTGAGGCTAAGACGAGCCTCAAGCCCCATGGTGATCACCACCACCACCACCACCACAGCAGGGATTACCACAAGCCTGCCACCTTTTTCAACCACAGTTTCGAGCTGCCCTATAGTAACCCCTACTTTGAGCCTGTTAGCTCTCCAGTGCCGGAAAAGAAGAGGGTGAAGCATGAGAGCCTGGATGACCTACAGGCATCCACATACTTTGGGCCCACCACAGTCTCGGAGTGTGTTAACACCAAGAGGACAATGCTGGGAGGGAAGCAGGGCAAGCAGCCGCACTGGCCAGTCAAGAGCCTGAGCCTGAATGCAGAGGAGGGGCCTGACTTTGAGAGGTCCTTCTTGAGCAACAAGCCACTCAAAGACAATCATCGCCATAACATCAACAGCATAGACAGTGACCATAAACCATATCAGTGTGCCAAAGAGAAGTCCACTGCCTCTCCTTCAGGATTTTCAAAGAAATCCAACGGACTCAAAACGAAAGACATGGCCTCCATGGCTTGTGTGCCAAATGGGGACAAAAGAGACGGTCCAAAAAGACATAAAGAAAAAAGTATAAACTGTTCATCTTTTCAAGCTGCTAATGTTGACAGTGGACTCAGTGTTGGAACACAGACAGAACAGTCGGAGCAAAGAAAGCTTAAGGATTATTCTGGCCATAGCAAATATGCTGACAGGCCAATGTTCAGACACTCAGACGAGGATTCAGAGATTGTGAGTGACGATATAAGTGATATTTTCCGCTTTTTGGATGACATGAGTGTGTGCGAATCCCTAGGGGTGGTTCAGTCGTCATGCTACAACAGCAACGGTTCCCTTTCTCAGGTGACAAAGTCGGACGGTGACAGCTCCCCTGAGAGGAACACGATAAAGTTGGCCAAGTCGGGCCTCAAACTTGACCGCTTGTTCCAGTCGTTGGAGAACTCGGATGATGAGCTCAAAGCCAGTGTCTGCAAACTGGTCTTGCGGATTGGTGAGATTGAGAAGAAGTTGGAATCACTGTCGGGCGTGCGTGGCGAAATCTCACAGGTCCTCTCCAAACTGAACAAACTCGATGAGAAGATTCAGGAGCCTGAGGCCAATGGCAAGCCTGGCGAGTTAGGCATTGCAGAACAGATGCACCTGGACACTGCAGGTCTGACGCCGCACGTCTTTCAGTGCCACACCACGGGCCACAACGTGAAGGTGGACGGCAACCAGGAGTGGTGCTGCTCAGAGGCCGGCGGCAGCGACAGCCTGAGGGTGAAGGCGCTCAAGAAGAGCATGTTTACCCGGAGGTCATCACGCTCCCTCAATGAGGAGAACAGTGCTACGGAGTCCAAAGTGGCCAGCATCACCAACTCACCCCGGGACTGGAGAACTGTGTCCTATGCCAGCCACCCGGGCGAGGAAGGGAAGGAGAAAGACAGAGAGGGCAAGGATAGACACAGAAAATCCAAAGAGGTGAGACAAATCTTGTTAATGCTATCATGGAGAAATTATATTGAAGTACAGTATATACCCATGTTATTGCTCACACAGAGATGGTTGAGATTGTACACATGATATATGATGACTTATTCATAATTGGTTCATAATTGGTTCAAAATCTTGTTTGTGATAGGACCTAATGTATCTATACGAGTAAATTGTTAACTGTAATGCATAATATGTATTTCAACTAGTCTGCCCTGAGGTTTTCATATGACAGGAATGATATGATGATATGTAAACATGTATCCCACCCTAGGACAGTATAAAAACAATAGCAGAATGCAAAGACAGTAGGCTGTTGAACCAAGTTAACAGCAACACATGAAAAATTCTCTCAGATCTGCTGAGATTATTGCATGCTGTTCCCCTCCCGCTAGCAGAGAGTCTCTCAGCAGGCTCAGGGCACTAAGGAGCTGGGCTTGTTTGGATGCGATAGCTGGGTCATAGGCGCCATGCGGTGGAAGGGATTCAAGATGCTGCTCTCACCCCAGCTTGCACTGAAATGAGACAGATTTTGCCGGAGCGGCATGAATGCGGAGAAATGCACCTACAAATACAGGTGTACCTCTCTGGGAAAGCTTTCACTGACGGGCTTTCACAACCCAGGAGCTTATACTGTAGCCACATCCCTAAAATGAACATCTCTCCTCCTATTTATCACTTGCAACAAGGATCCATTAGGGAGCTGTTGGCCCTAAATATGAATAGTAGGTGACACGAAAAACATCTGTTGTATAATTAACTAATGTACAATTTATCTAATTTCTACAATCACTCAGTGTCTCTGTAAGCTGTATACATTTCAACAAGAACAACAGTCAGTAAAGTCTGCGTACCAGCCTGATCTTCTCCTTGTGCTCCAAGTTCACATGTTTGTTGGACTATTAAAGGACATGCTGTTCAGTGGTGTCCCTTTTGACAGGAAGCACATTACTTTAAGCCCCACACCCCCCAATACTAGCTGTCCCAGGAATGGCAAATGGAGATAATGCTAATTGATGAAGGGCCTTGACCTGAACTGTCACTCGGTTTTCTCCCCAGCTTCACAGGCACCAGGCAATGAGGGCCATGGGAGAGTGGGAAGGGGGGCTTGGCTTGTAGTCTTGTAAGCCAACTCATTTCAGGTGAATGGCATGCAGTCTTTATTCATGACACCCGCTAATTCTCTCAGGTTTCTATTGGCTGGCATCCAGGCTCCCCCGTCCAGCACATAATCCCCCCTCCCACCTTATCCAGCCTGGCAGGAGACTGAGAGCAAGGCATGCTGGGAAGGGAGGGCCACTCCCTCATTATTGTGCCATCAGTATCCATCACTGTCAAAGAACTGCATTTGAACATGCCAGTGAATCTTCGGAAGAAAATATTCTCCTGGTCTGGGAGTTCATCTCTCACAATCCTTTAGAGACTGGCTCCATGCCACTACTCTAAGTGCTTCATATTTGATTATAGTTGTTTTGGTAGAGCTTTTTTACCCACCTCTTGAATTGTTTATTTACCTATGAATGCTGCCCCCCGGAACACATTGCTATGTCTCACAACAGTGATAACATCACTTTACCAACCCATGAGCCAGCCCTTAACAGGATTTGCCTAAGGTGAAACATATATGTTTCATGATTTACCCCATTTTCAATTTAGCACCGCTGGCAGATACACTCTTAACACAGAGAGGGTGTTGAGCCTTTATGGAGATGAGTGAGAATTGCTGTGTCGGCTGGGCTGGGTCTCACCCTGCACAGATGAAGGTCAAGGATGAGGGGTGCAGATGGCACACTAAGGTCCAGGGGAAGGAGGTAAAAAAAAAAGCTGGGAACACCGCATTCTGTTAGCACCAGTAGCAGCAGCAACATTAGCATCCTCCCACCACCTCCCACACTCACTCAGCCTGACCTCTCCCTCACCACCGCTGACTGGCCAGCTAGGCCTGGCCGGGGCGTAACAGTGCCGTGGGACCGTGTGAGGTGTGATTACATGAGGAGGCTGTCATCCTTCACTTGGCACTTCCTACGCCACTCTGTCCTTAGCACATGCTGTTCTCTAGAAATGGCAATGCAAACCGTCCTTTGAGGGGAGCCAAGACGACACAGCGCTAGGCGCTAGGCAGAGCTACGGCAATCAACAGATACTGTAAGCCTGATTGGCAAGAGCCTTTTTTTGGAGCGCATCCAAAAGCACAGGGACCTACATCCTCAAATTAAAATTCTGAGCCTCTTTAGTTTAAGGCTTGCCGTTAACAAGATGCATTTGCAACAAAAATAATGATAAGAGATGAGATTTACCTCAACTATAGATAGCATTCTTCTGCAGGAGAAAGGGTGTGTGTGGTTTGACTCTGCTTTTGTTAAACTAAGAAAAGAATGAGTGAATACCTAATCAAAATGTCAACTTTTTTTTTTTGCTTTTTATTGCCATGCAAAGCTCCCCTGTGAAGCCTGACACTGATCCTGCCTTACAACCAGCAAAGCATTTTGTGAGGAATGCTGCTACCACATCACACTATCTGAAGTGAAAAATCACCCTCTCTTCTCATAAGCACTGTTTGCAGGCTTCAGGTGAATGAATGGGGCCTGGGGTGTGTGCCTTTAGATGAGCAAAGCTAGGATGCTCCATCTCATTGAGAAAGCAGGCATACTCTCCCAAATTGCAAGTCAACTTCACAGAGCTAACAAATCAGTAGGATCAATGCATTGTGCTGTGGTGGTATTTTCTCCCGGCCATTGATCTCTGGGAGGAGAGGAGAACGGTAACTATGCATGTCAAAGAATTTCCTAATCCCTGGGTAGGCTTTGAGGTTGTTGTTGGCGTTTGCAAGGAGAGTAGCAAGTAGCCATATTCAGTGGCCCATGGCCCTGGGCTGTGTGCCTCCTGCAAGAGCTGAGGCTCATTTTCTGGCTCTTGCTCCTCTTTGATATTGGACTGTGAGCGCAAACATGCTGTTTTTTTAATTTGCACCTATGGTCCAAGAGGTGCTTCTGAAGGGCAGAGTCACCTTGCAGAGATCATCGACAAGTGAACTGCCCTTTCCATCAGAGTGCTATGTCCTCTTGGCCACAGACACAGTGTTTTCCTGTGACAGGTGCTATCGGTGAACTGGATGTAGATTTGCTACATGAATAATATAGTCAGGTAGTGTGTCAAAGCATTCAGAAATGGAAGCACATGAATGCTCTTGCACTAGGTGAACGATAAAGAATATATTACATTATATTTGAATACATTAGATTAGGAAATTCAAGCTTCCCGTAGCGTCCATAACAAGGCATAAAATCTACATACCCTTGCCAATTATCATATATAGACACCTACTCACCATAAAAATATAAGTTAAATAGATCTAATTGTGTACCATTTACATTTATTTAACAACTATTTCAGTTCTAAATTGTTAAAGTGATATGGAAATGTACAGATTCATCTTTTTTTATGACCATGGTGCAAGAAAATGGCAGTACAAGTAGATTATCAGTGCAAAAACTGTATCAAAAACAGTAAAGTGGCTACCCATTTTAAATACACAGTATAAAAAATAACTGCAAAAAGATGTTAAAGATTTGTTTTATTAAGTGAGGTGAGCCAAGATGAAGATAGTGTAATTAAGATGTGAGCCAGTGTTAATAAAATGTAGACATACAGACCTGCATAGCATATGATTCATCTAATGGAATACATTTACAACGTCACAGCTTGGCACTGTTGCACTGAAATGAAAAATGTGTTGCTTCCATCTCTGTGTAAATGCCAACATACTAGCACTTGCTGTGATGCAAGTTGTGAGAACAGTATAATAATAATTGTATGTGGAAACAAACGTTTTCTTGGTAGTTCATTGGACAGCTATCCGTAATCCTAAGGATTGCATTATGTTTATCTTAAGATCTTCAGGTTCACCTAACTGTGGTATTTGATGTCAGTTAAATTGAAATTCAGACTATGGGCTGTCAGATGCGCTGAGTTTCCAACCAGAACTGATGTGTATTGGGTTGGTGTGAGAGCGTGAACATTATGGGCACAGGCTGTCAGAGTGGGATATCCCAGAAGCAGGGAGGGATGCTTTAATTGAGTGTTGTTATGTGGATTGTCACATAGGGATTATCAGCAACTTAGATCTTGGCATTGTCATTGTTTCTCGGAAGCCTGCCAAGCATCATTGCACCTAACAAGAGATTGGGATGCTAAATCAGCCAGGGGAAGTGCCTAAGTTGCTTATTTTGCAAGCAGTCAAAATGAGTTTGTACATTTTACAGCCAAACAAATGACAAATGCTATGTAAATCACTCAACATATTCCTCAGTAACAATGTGCAGCACAACAGCATGACGTTGTCAGCATATCAGACTCAGCTAAAACGAAGATGCAGGACCAGCTGGGATAGCTAGAAAGATGTGACGCTTACCGTGGCATTACCCTTGTGTTTGCACAAATTATTTTGGTCTTGTTTACACAGCAGAAAGCCTGAACCCCTTTAGCATCCTTGAACACGATATTGGTGATATTGCTAAACCTGGGGCTTATTGGCCCCCCGTGGGAGAGAGATGCTGCTAGATGGTGCTCTGGTGATTAAAGCCCACAAATTATATCTAAGGTAAACAGAAACCCAGTCATAGAACAGAACAATGAGAGAGCACAAGAGAGGTGAAGGTACGAGTTTAAATCTTAAGCTTTTAAATTCAAGAGGTATTTAATCAATCATCCTCAATCGAAGCACACTTTTATTTGCATTAGACGCCTGTATGTCAATATTAGTACTTTTTCAGATTATGCTTAATTGAAATGGCAAAATGCCCATTAATTCTGCCACACCATGGCTATGTTATGACATTGTTAAAGAGATCCTGAAATCAAGATCATGTTATTTGAATCTAAAACTATGACCACAAAGACGGTTTACTTTGATTGTTGATAGGGTGTATGAATATGTCATTAACTAACCCAAGCTGATGTAAACCATTTAATTCTGCATTGGTTGCGTCACTGTCTATGTGTTTTCATAAATATTGCCCTTCCTACAGACAGAGCGCCAGTACGAGATCCCATCTGCTCACCGTTCCACCAAACCTCTGAAAGATGCCTACCTGGTGGAGCAGGTGTTCAGCCCCCACCACTTCCCCCCCTCAGTCAAGTCCCACAAAGGCAGCCCACTCTACACAGACCTGAGGCTCACCAACCTGTCCGAGGCCAAACGCTCACAGCCATCCTGGACCATAGAGGAGTATAAGCGCAACTCAGGAGAGAAAGGCAAGCTGGCCGCTCTGGATCTTCAGGTGAGCAAGCGTCATAATGTAGATACTGTATGTAGTCAAATGGGAGTGGTTTGATGTTATTTAGCTGGAAAAGAAAAAATCCTGCCACATATGTATTCCACCAATTCACGTCAACAATCTGACTCTAATTAAGTGTCCTCAGCCTATAGTATACAAGCCAAACCATAAAATTATCTGTATAGTAGAGCCAATGCATAGGTGAGTTTCTACTCTCTGAAAAGGGGACTTTCCTTCCTCTCCATTCAGTCTGAAATGCAATGTTATGCTGCAGCCTACAGCTGATTTTCTTTACCTATGAAAACATTTACACTGATACACGTCCACACTGAGATACGCAATTATGGTGGAAGTAGAACAACAGTTTGTGATTGTATGTTCATTATATGTTCATTCTGGTCTTCATCCCGTTCATTATTGGCCAAAAACAATATCATATTATCACAACGTTCAGTTGTTTCTGTAGTGACTACAATCTAATGTATTGTTTATCTAGATTAGCCTTTGTAGTAGCCCCTACCTCCGTGTTTCAGCTTCTGTGTGTGTGTGTGTGTACAGCAGGAGTAGTTGAAATGAGTCCAAATAGAGGTATAATTATGTCTGAAATGCAGGCTGCTGGTAAGCCTTTGCTTGTGTTTAGAAGATTTGAAGAAGCCCTGAAAATAGAGCCTCTCCTATTGCTATTTTGATGCCCCGGCCACAGCGATGTGATCTGTCTTTTTCAAAAAAACACCACCTCATTGGCTGCTGCGAATGCTGTTTCTGTATTATTTACGTTATCCTGGCAATGAAATAGGAACGTTTCTGTGGATTGCATGAGATTTGCAGCAGACGTGCAGCAGACCTATACAGCAGCAATGGTTTGCCTTGAGAAAGACAAGAAGCTGTCAGTCACTGAGCAGAGGAGGTCTTGTTCACACAGTGAAAGTGGGAATGCTTTTTCTCTGATAGAAATACAGAGACACAAACTCATATGGGAGTTAGCAAGAATTAAGATGGGAAGTAATCACTGGAGTCTCACCACAGTCTAGAGGCATCACAGTGCTTGGACCATGATGCAACTGCGCTGTGATTTTGAAGAATTCAGGGCATGCAGAGTAGCTCATTCGGATCCCAAATCATGTACCGAAAGCTAACTGCTTGTGATCTCTCACTTAGCCCACATTACACCAACTAATGATGGTGAAATTCTGGTGCTTTTTGGACATTATCACACAAATTTATTACATTTTGGTTAATAATAAGTTTGATAATTAATTGGAATGGACAGTTGGGAGATAATAAAGTGATGAATATTTATATTAGTCATTTAACTTATCAGCACACGTCAGCTGTCTAAGTATTGAATTAAAATGTCTGTCTGAGAGCTAATCAAGTATACGGTGATTACTTTGGCACAGTTGTCACCTCTTTTCCCTGCGATTTCCTCTTTAGCACCTGCACCATTTATCTGATCACCTCAAAAATAGACACAAACCTGATTGTCGTTAATTAGCCCAAAAAACTGCTTATTTTTTGTACAGAAAGACCAAACTCCACAATGAGCAATGTGTACATTTATTTTACTTCTTACACAGTTAGGGCAAGTAGAGCAAATTGAACCAGAGTATAGGTCTTTTTTTAAGTCTTTATGTGGGCTACTGTACAGTACACTGTACAATGTCTGCATCTCTGACTGTGGCTAAATGATGCTCTGCATTAGTTAAGCCCACAGCTATGAAGTGTTTGATAGGTGAAGTGATTCTAATGCGCTCAAAGGCCAGGCTTGTTTACTGCAGCTGTGCCTTTTTGTTTTGTTTGTGCTCACACACAAGACTTGAACTCCCTGACAGCAAATGGCATTTGCAGTTTGAACATACAAATCCCTGACATCATCCACACACATTATGAGAAATAATCCTTCAAGATTCACAAACAACAGATCATATTCTTTATTAAATTGAAAAGCAACGCTACCCATGTTTTGGGACCAGTTCTCATGATCAAGTACTAGCCTACTAGCCTGGGACCGCCCATACTTCCTGTGAAGCTACATTGAATTTCGCGAACTAGTCAGTCTGGCGAAGCTGCCGTTTTAGAGCATTTCCGTTCCCAAAAAAGTGGGAATCAATGAGAAACGAGCTTTCCCCCCCAGCACCAGTGAGACATCTGATAGATGCAGGTTAAGCCCGCCTCTCAGAAGGCAGGTATTATGTTATGTTCGCCAGACTAAGCTCCTACGACCTTATTTGTCGCGGAAGCCAGGCTACCATCCCATGTGTGAAACACCTTTTTTCATGCATTATAGACACTTCCTACCATAGCAGTAGAAGTAACCTTGTGACCAGATTTAATTTATCACAGTGAAAGCTATGGCTTAAAGTCTGCCTCATGACCGCCATGCTATGAACAGGGTCCAACTGGAGGGCACTCCATCACCTACAACAGCATTGATATCTCATTACAGTATGATCAACTCTAAGGGCTTAGGGAGTTGGTGGATGGGGTTGGGGGGAACCCACAATTGACCTTAGTTCCACATCCCACCAAATACATAAATTACTGTAATCACAGCGGGAGCAGACACACAGCCAGTGCTCTCTGCACAACCACACACCATTTCTCACGGTGACTCGTACACCACTGGATGGGTTATTTATTACTGCCTGGCCTTCAAACAGTCCCCTCTTCCTCAAAGTGACACCAAGCCATTTTGCTTCAAGCTGGAAGAATGCAAAGTTCCCAAGGCCATTTCTGACACAGCCATATTGTTTACTAGTGCGAATCACTCCCTTTATGCACTTAAACAGCTCTTTGTCTTCTATTTCTTGTGAATAAAGATATTCTCCTAAGGGAATTGCATCTAATGTTATGAGATCACTAATTGGAACTGTATCGCATTGCTCTCTGTCTTACATTTGCAAGTGTGCATGACCTTGGGTTAGAAGTGGTTGATTTTAATCTTAGAATTCTTAATACAGAATACAGAATTCTTGTACAGTAAATGGTAAAATGTAGATTTAGCAAAGGTTAAAATATTTTAGGAGCGTCTTAGTAGCCAGTCAATGGACTTAAAATCATTGGTCATAGCCCTGACATTATTGTGCCACCATTTCAGCTCCTAAAGGAGTTCTATCTCGAGGTGAGGCTGAACTTTATAATCACACCATCAGTGACTGTTATGCATTTTTAACGTTTTGCTGGAAGCCCATTAGCACAGATTCTGCTACCTTGACATTAAAGCACCATTAATTAAATGCTATGGGGGAGCTTGTCGCAAGGACATACAGAACGAAAAAAAAAAGTCTGTTTAAAGACATTCAACACTGACAATCTATGCAGTCTCTCCCCTCCACATACAGACACAGACACTCTCACACACAAACACACACACACACACACA
>JAGFZM010000231.1:340490-425441 GCA_017657215.1 Limnothrissa miodon
ACACACACACACACACACAGCTTCTTCACACTCTTTCAGAGCTGCATCTTAGGGCTCCAACAGAAAGGTAATAAATTCTGGCCAAGTGAGGGCTTTAGCGTTCGGGCTGCACAAGTCTGCTACACTGTCCGTGGGAAATGGACATCCGCAAGGACATGGCTACCGCTAAAGATTGATGGTCTCTGTCTAGCTGTGTTTTTTCTCTGTTCTGTGGTTGGTTTTTAGATGATAGCGCTGGCTCCCACCAGCAGGCTAACAGCTGTCAGAAAGCAGCTTTGCTGTTCTTTGTGTGAGGCTCCAGCACCACATACAGTTTGCTGTGCCCAGTCGATGCCGCCTACCCAGGCACTAACAAAAGACAGGCAAGCTGAGAATAGCCCTGAAGTCCACACACCTCAGTGATTATGCCGCTGGATTCTTTATCTTTCCTTCTTGCTGTCTCCCCCCTTCCTTGTTTAGGAATGAATTGAATATCAATTAAAAAAGGCAGTGTGCACTTGCTGAAAATACCATTCACACCAAAATGTGTTGCTTCAGCAGTCCGTGCTTCGACTATTATTAGGAGTAGACAAGAGTTCCATTCATCTTTGCCTCATGCCTTATTTCACACCTTGAAACACATCACTGATGAACACACACACACACACACACACACAGGTTTCTTGTGTCGACTCAACCTGTCTTACCTCTGCCCCAAAGACACAGGAGTCCCTGAATCCCAACAATCTTGAGTATTGGATGGAGGACATCTACACCCCGGGCTATGATTCCCTGCTGAAGCGCAAAGAGGCAGAGTTCAGGAGGGCCAAGGTGTGCAAGATCGGAGCGCTCATTGCAGCTGCAGCCTGCACTGTGATACTAGTCATAGTTGTCCCCATCTGCACCATGAAGTCCTAAAGTTGTCTTGTGCTTTGAGGTAGCTGTGACATAGGGATGTGGTGCCAGCTATGTTAGTGATCAGTGGGTATACGAAATGTCGACAGGAATATGTGTATAACTGAAATATTCAGATATCAGAAAATACATATTTATTGCATTTTATTTATTGTTATCAGTATCTATGACAGAATTACTTAGATTACAACCATTTATGTGGTTCAGAGATTGTAAACTTGTTTTTTAGGCAAGACTTATTATACTCTATTGTAGTTAGTATAAGACACGTTTTCTTTACTATTTATGACTAAAGTACACTTAACAGCAGAGGAATGCATTTTGTTTTTGGAAGAGTAGGATATTTTTATTTTGATATGTCCAAAAGCCTTTTTTTGCTGAGAATTATTTTTGTGAATTAAGGGTGACTTAATGAATGAAATGGTTTTATCTTTCTGACAAATCAAGAGAGTTTTAATGGGTTTGTGCAATGCATTTATTTTCAACGTCTGTATGTACTGGAGCAGTTATAGGTACTGCACATCTTAACACAGATGTGTAGGTTGAAAAGAGATTTACCTGAATGTATGGAAAGCCATTGTATATTATCGCAGGGATTCACATCCCTCATTCTTATTACTATTGTAAATGTACTGAAGTCTGATTCTTGTCATTTATATTGTGTTCTTTATTCCAAATAGTTGACAGCACAATGCTGCTTGTCTAAAGCAGGATCATTATTTGCCTAGTTAATTCAGAATGACTTATACATACTTGAAACTTCTCTGTACTATCACAGCTCAGCCCACTGAGATGTGGTGTCTTAACTGTGCGGAATGCCTTTCGGGATATTGGAAACAAACAAACAAAGAAACAAACAAATAAATAAATAAAATAAATAAATCGAGAAAACACTTTCTGGCACTCTGCTCCATGACTGTTTGTCATGCAGCCTACTGTCTATATTGAGAGGCCTTAGGACAGCTGAATGAAACACTGACAATCGGTCAGAAAAAGGCCAGTCAGCCAGCTCAATACATATCCCTCGGCCCAGACACTAGCGTGACTGAGTTGGGCACAGGCAATGCACACGGCATAAGCAGAATATGTGGAGATATGACCGCCAGGTTGTCATGGCTCTATGTGCCAATAAACAATTCATTTGACCATTTGGCACTGCTGCTGGGCACTGACCGTTACTGCGGGCGTGGGATGGGCCATCTATGAGGCTGACTATGTTTTGTTCGTTTTTCTTGACTGTGTCAGTCCAGACTGTTTGTTTGTTGCCTTTAACATGGGAACTGTGAGCCGTAGCACACTGTAGGATTTTGTAAATACCTTCAGGATACAAGCGCATTATGTCAGGTGTAACTGGAATATTAAAAACAATAAAAGATTACTGGTCTAACTGTTCACTGTGTGACTACATTTGCTTTTGCATTTGTTCAGCATTTCCTTCATTTGAAATGGCTTTTCTCCTACCTCAATCTTTATTCAAGCACACCAGCAATTTCCAATAATGTTGTCCTTGAAATAAACCTGAGTTCAGATTTTGTTTAGCTGTGCATTATGCATGCTCCGCCAGTGGATACTTCAGTGGCCTGCCAATACTTTAATAGGCTAAACTTATAACAGCAATAGTGAGTCATTCACAATGCTGATTTGTGTCAAAGCCTTAGTATGATGAGGATATTGGTTGCCTATGGTTGTGAAACATAATATCCAGGCAGATGTGAGTGATATTTACAACTTCACTAAGTAGGCCAGTCCGCTTGACCCAGACTAAAGGATGCACATGGAACTGGGTCTTAAATTTAGGGCAACCATCCACTGCTGCATATCAAGAACATAGATTCCAACAAGCATTCATAACTGCGGAGGCACATTCCCTCAAACATGACAGACGGCATATTCCAAGCCCTCATTATGTCAGCCTGCTGCAAAAGTGAAGTTTGGCAGACTTTGATAGACCTTGGGGAAAATGACGCTCCTTCATAAACTCGTCATCCACTAATTGGGCTTTGTTGGTGTGCTCAGTAGGCTCTCCTGAACTGTGTGTGAGAGGCTGAGCTAATAAGAAGATGGTTGCCTTCTCAGGCATCGCAGCACCCTCAGTGTTATTACTGAGCAGTTGGGGGACAAAGACATGAACAATCTGGAGCATCGATGTCAACTGAACTAATAATAGAGAAGAAACATACAGTAGATTTTTGCATTCTCTTCGTAGTTCGCACACTCTAAGGGTAACAACTATGTCAGCAGTGACAGGCAGTCACATGCCTGTATCTTCTGTAGGAGAGCTTTACCACTGAGCATGACTAAGGATATGACTAAGGATGTCTGCTCTGTATGAGAAGCAATTGGAAAATGATTGTGAAACCAGTCTAACAGTATACTGAATGCACATATGACCATTACGAAAATATCACAAACCTTACCAGTTAGACAAAACTAAAGCTGTGTTGACTGTCTGCTTCTCAGTTGAGAATTGTCATCTCTATATTTTAGTCAGCGAGGATTATATTATAGTTATTATTATCATCTGACCTGTCAAATCCAGTCTGCTTTCCCATCACCCGAACTCAGAAATGAAATGTCACGTTTTTAATCACAGGAAGTCCCTTCAGGTATTATAAACTATTGCACTGACTGTGAGAGAGACATTTTGGGAGTACTTAAATAACATAGTGCTTGTTTGTTGGTTTATTAAATTTTAGATTTTATTTATTTGCATACCAAATCACTGATTTACGTGTGCAAATGTGTATGATAATTGGTTTATTTCTTGAGGTTCCTTTATTCTCAGGACATACGCCGTGTTAAAAAATGAGAAAACACTAAGAAGTGGTGCAGTCATACGTCTTCTGTATCCCTTAGGCTGCATTCCTCAGTGTGTCATGATACAATCAATAAAACTACTCTGTGAACCCCTCTGCAGAAGCCTACTGTATACATCACAGCCAGTCCTTTTTTTAGGACAGCAGTTACATTAAGTAGCCTGATATGAGTATGGACCAATCCTATGAATATTAATGATATCCCCCAAGTAAGTAATCTAATTAAGAACCTTCATCTTTAGCTTTGCACAAAGACATTAAGCACTTATGGCAGGTAAATTAAAGTTTATCACTGATTACGGTGCCACTCTTCTGACTATAGTTATAATAAGCATCTAAGGCTCCTCTGTGTGAAAATGATGTCTTTCTCCTCTGCTTCTCCTCGGGCACATTCTATTATGAAATGCAGAATCTTTTCTGTGTTATGTGAGGATGTTTGTTCGTTGAGTAAAGCTTAGCCACTGAGGAGATTTTCTTAATTAGTGAGTTGCAATTGTAATATTTTTGACAAGCTGACCCTTATCTGTACCCTGGCAGACTAACAGTCTCTCTTCTCTGTCCTGTCATTGCCCCTCTCTAACAGATTTAATCTTAATCTGATTTTATTTTATTTTTTAAAAAATACAGATTTTGTTACCACATATGTTTTCTTTTGCTCTGGAGATAAGATGATATAGTTTATCAACATCTCTTTGTTCCTCAAATTACTTATTGACAGTCTTGCAGAACTGGAATATTAGACTGGGACAGTAAAGCAGAAATCGGAGGTTCAGAGGCCCTTTACTTCTAACTATGCCATATGCATTGATTTTGAGGGGAATATATGCAGTTATGTGCTACTGGCCAGGCAAGACAGTATGCCTAAAGCTAATTACCTTTGCAGTGGCTTGTTCTGGAAAAGAAAATGGATGCCGTTATGTGAAGATCATTTTTTTTTGTTCTTTATAAACCACTTTGAAGAGCTACGTACCTAATTTTTGGCTCCTCAAAAGCTCGTTATTCTGATGCAAGAGATGTCAGATGGCTTCATGGGCAGACTGTGCGCTCTGTAATTTTGCTGATGTGGTAGGAGAATGTTTTCATATTCAGTCAGCAGAGACTGAGAGAAGCAATGCCAGTTTATTTCTAAAGCTCCAACTATAAAAGACTTTTGTCAATTTGTGAAATATGCTCATTTTAAATGGGAAAGCTGTCACTGCATGTACGCAGTGTTGCATTGTACGTACAGCACAGCTTTGTCTGAAAGACCTCTTGAGTCTGTAGTGAACAATATCAACTCTTTTTTTTAGTAAATTGTCTAATTTTACCCCAGTTATTTAGGCCTATACATGTCATTAGAAACGACTGTTTTCTCATTATGCTTAATAAAATCAGAGGAAAATTCATATGTCTGGATGAGTTGCTCTGATTCTCATATGATCATACTGTATGCGTCTGAAATCCTACACACTTTCCTCTACAACAATAAGACTGATGAAACACAGCTACATAGCTCATTGCAAATTGGAATATCTCAAAATCTGCCTGTCCAGCAGCAAGGGAAGTTCTCCCTCTCTAAGTAAACTCAAATAAACCCATAGTGGGGAGAATCAGCAGTGCCGATCAGTGGGAAAGAAAACAATACATGCTTTCCATTGGTCTTAGCCCTAGTTTATCACTAACAATGTGTCACTGCTCCCCAGGTGAGTTTCCTGTGAAGAGAAATTCACAGATTGCACTAACACAGCACTTGAACAATTGAGTCTTCAAGTTGTTTTCAGTGCAGTGCACTCACAATGTCTGCATGACCTTAGAACACGACTGAATTGCATCCAAAAGAAACTCCAGTGTGAAGATCCCTTGCCTCTCCCGTGCACATAAAAGTCTCTGTAACCCTTCCAAATATCACTTTCTATAGTTTTGCATAAAGTATGTCTTCAATATGTAAGAAGATTTAGCTTGTTGATATTACCCAGAAGTCCCCTAGACAGGTAGGTTTATGTAGAAATATATTTGGGAAATAAGGTGTACCTCACTGGAGTGAGAGAGCCTGTGCCTGTATGGGCAGTGATTTCTGCTTGAGCTTTGATCATCAAACAGGGTAGAATGTCAATGCTTTCTGTCTGTTGGGGCTGCTGCAGAGTAGTTACCAGGGTGCCGCCATGTCCTTCCCATCAGACCTGCCAAAGTCAGCCTTTTCATGTCCATCCTTTTCATTTATTTATTTTGTGCTGCTCCTTGTTGTAATCTGAGGCACCTTGCCTAACAATGGCAAGCTATGTTCTCAGCATGAGCATTTATGAGGCTGTGTTTTCTAGAAATACCTTTATTTTGGAGCTGTAACATATGAATCTAAGGGATCTTATTGTTGTTATTACATTTCTGAAAGGAGGCATGGGATGCAATTAATACATTAAGTCAGGGAAGCGTGTGGGTTCGGGTATCAGGTTTATGCATGAATCTTGTGTTCTTGTTTCAGGGCTGACAGCACTTACACTTAATTGATTTTAATTGTTTAATGTGGAATTATTATCGTGTCTCACTATTGTCTTCTTATCAGCATTACTATGCACCGTTGCTTCTAGAATTAAACACCAGACTAAGATTGCTCTGGCACATTACTAGCAATGCTAATGCCGCAAGCATCCTCACAATTCCACCAAGCTCCCACCAGATGTACTTTAACTGTGTCCAATAAACCCCACATGCTGCTAGAACGGAATTAACGAAAACTATTGACATTTGTATTCACAGAATTACTCAATGACGCACTAAATCTCCACAGTTCTGTCTGAAAATTTCAGGGCCCTCACCATTCAGGGCAATCTGTTCCGAGCCATGACATTACCCAGTATATACGTTCCACTCCTCTGCATTTTATGTACCTACCAAGCCTCTCATTCTCATCCCTATATCCAGTGTAAGCCCAGTAAAAGGTAATATTTCATTTAAATGCAACACCCAGCTTTATTTTCTCTCTCTCTCTCTTATTTCACTCTCTGCTCTTCTCTCTATTTCTTGCTTTTTTATTTCCCTCTCTCTGGTTGTATTCAAGCTAGCTCTGACAGATGAGGCAGTGGGGAGAGCCATCTTTATTCATTCTTTCATGTCTCTCGCTGTCTAGGCTGGGCTGGGTTGTGTTGTGCCATGCTGACTTCTGTTTTCTGCTTTCTGCAGACATCCGCCCAAGCGTCTCAGCATGTGACAGTGCCATATGTAACTCAGTGCGTCTGCACCCACTCAGGATTTACTGCGTTTACAACTCAGCCTGGCACAGGCCACAGCTCAGGCACACACACACACACACACACACACACGCATCCATGGTGCGACAACGGCAGATCGAACTCGTGCACTGACCTTTCTGGCCCCGTTAAAGCTATCTCCGCCATGCCCAGATGTATGCAATGTGACACACAAATCAAACCAGGGGTCAATGCCATCAATATCATGAAATAGCAAATGTCACATAAAAAACTCTTCCAACAGCTTGCCCTTACCCTGTGATTTCTCAGCAGGCTTTTGACTTTGCAATAAAGTGTGGGTAAATAGCACTCGCATGAGAGGAAATCAGTTATTTCATTACTTTTTTTCCAGTTGGTAAAATACTGTAATGACATTGAATGCATGAATGAATGAATGGCTTGGCATAGGCTTTTGTTGCAGTGAACTGTGGTAGATTTATGGCTAGAAATTGTTGTGATTTGTTGTTATGGCATATGTGTTGATATGGCATATTAAGAGAATGAGGGCATGTCAATGACAAGAGAGTAGAGTGATAATAGGTGGGTGAAAAGGCAGATGATCTTTCCTGACAGATTAAAGGGATATTCTATTCTGTTGCATTTTAACCCATACAGTAACACTGTTATATGAGCTCACCAAGAGCTGTGAGTAGGAAAAAGAACTTCACTGTAAGCAATTGCTGTAAATTTACTGTCAATTTTCAACATTAAAATCCTGTTTTTGTGTTAAACAGTTTAGTACTGTAGTTAGCAATGCATTGTGGGATGCTTAACTTGGAGCAACAGGGCAGAGGCCAAAAACAGTATGGTGATGTTTTAAAATACAGGACACTACAGTATTTTCTGGAAATTGAGTGGTGCTGGGAAATCTGGAGTAGCTTAATGGTCAGAAGTTTGATAGGTCTTTTATATTGAGGCTGCTTTTGTCATTTTTCTTTTATAAATACAGAAATAATTTGCCATCAACATCTGGAGTGACTTCACAAACCATTATTTGGGTTGGAGATTTTACAGAAGATAGGCTAACGCACAATTTAGATGACATGTGCTACTCATTATCGAATGTTCATACATCCATTGCATCTGACATCTACGATTTAAACGGTAAATTATAATTAATCTTTATTCTTCATATTGCCAAAGAGGTTTTAGCAAACTTATGCTAAAGAGTTTGTCTCGCTATGGATTTGAATATAATTTATCAGTGAGACTGATTTTTAACCGGTGAGAGAGGCTAATCCGCACTCGTTACATGGAGGTTGCAGGAAAATTGCAGTAGGTTAAAGAGAGACACTTGAATCCAGGCCGGACGGGTTGATTTTTTTTGTTGATGTTTAAACTGAAAATTGGTGCGAATATTTTTTGAAAGTAGCAGCATTTATGTTGACATTATTCTTTGAAATAAAGGTGTTTGATTTTGAGTCTACGTTTTATTGCTTATTTTGCATTATACACACAATAATGTATATCTATACGTAATTGTCTAGCCCTGAGAATAACCAAGACTGCTATTTTAGGAAACTGCTAAATTTAGATATTGTATTATCTACAGTGCCTGTCTACAGTGAACTGTGAGAGGTTAAAGTAACAACCTAAACTAAATATTTTAATTTCCAAATAATCACAGAATTATGGTGCATTTATTTTTACTGTAATAGATTGTATAATAACGCTAAGGTGTAGTGCTAACTAATGGAGGCAACTGATAATAGAAGGGCACAGGTGATCTATTCATTCTCCTTTAGAGGTAACTGGTTTCCTGAGGGAAATTTTTAAGAACATCTTGGGGTATATCCACATCATAAATAGCCTCTAAAAAAACACTCAGTAAATAATGTTCCATAAATTGCCTTTTTACTCTCCCCACAACACACACAAGCTGCAATGTCTGAGAGTTCTCACCTCTCAAAGAGAAAGCCTTTTCACACAGGTGGGTCGGAATGAATCGGTCCCTGTGCACCCACCTCACTGTTCCTGTATCATAAACAAATGTCAGGGGGTCAGGCCACTGATGGAAGCAGTCTGGTATTGCCTGCAGAAATGGCTCAGCCTGGAATAGCTATGTGCATGCAACATCAATTATTTATCCTCTCTCTGTAACACTGGACATGCTTGTGAGCTCACTTCCCTGTCTCAAAGGACAGCACAACCACTAGCACCATCACCACAGATGTACAGTATACAGGTACATGACTGTGGCCAAAATGCATTCAATGCAATTTTTCCAATAAGCTCTTCCGGTAATTGTTGTCGAAGTGTTGTTCTTTCGTTAATTGTTATCAAACTGTTGAGGCACCGGCATGTTCAGGCTAGTGTCTGCAGCTAATTGAAACAAATGGGACCAATTTAAAATGCTCCCCATTCGTGATCCGCACGCGGCTAATGGTGAGGAATGTAATTGGAGTGAGGCCCGAGGTTGGAGGACTGAACAGCCAGCAGATTGGACAGTTGTTAAGCCTCAGATTGGAAATCACTGCAAAGGCAATAATAAATCATACCGTCATTTTATTTCACACAGTCTGGGTGCTTTGGGCCATCACTGGCTTTCATTGCTTTCCCGTGACCTTGGCTCTCATGTCATTGTATCGTTCTCCTTTTCCCAGCATGCCCTCTGCATTCCTTTAGTATTTCTCCTTTATTATTATTATTCTCACCATTCACCGTGACCGCTGTGACCTTATAAGCATCTTAAATCAATGAGTTTGTGCTTAACGCAAGTCAAAAGGTCATAAAATTTTGAGAAAATATGCCTATAACCTTGGTTGATGATGAGGATGGCTGGTGTGTAGGAGAATGCAGTTCTTTCTAATCTTTCTAAGATTTCTAATCTCCTGCCATCAACTAGTTATACTGCTTATTGCTGTGGTGCCGTGGGGGAAGTGAAAGTACCAGAGGCAGTACAATAAACCTGGTGACCTGGGATAATATCCGACCCAGGTCATTCTTTCCCCAGTTATCTCCTGTCAATCTCCACCTTCCCATCTGAAAAAATGGGAAAATATACCCTAAATATCATTTTAAAGGATAACAACTAATCTCTGCAGCAGTCGTGCCCATTTTTGTCATGGGTGTGATATTTTTACAGCAGGATTCATCTTGGATCTACAGGAGGATGTCTGTGTGTGGCTGTGCAGTTGACCTTCTCCCGTCAGTCCCCCATACTTCTTTTCTGTACGTGACGGATAGACCTGTCAAGACAAAGCCCTGACACCTTCTCTTCTGCATTCTTTTTAGACAGCAGTGTTTTTGAAAATGTATTCAGTCATGCATTAAATAGAGCAGGAAGCAACAGCTGCTGACTACAGCACAAATACACAAATAAACCCCACAATATTTGAGGTTCTAACATTTTATTTCATTTGTGTGTGTGTGTGTGTGTGTGTGTGTGTCTGTGGAACTGTTGGCTTTTGGGAACTGTGTTCATAATGTTTGTTTGTGCTTGCATGTGTGAAGAGTGAACTCTCTGAATATTGTATGTGACTAAATGTTGCAAGTACAGCAGCCTCATTCGTAAATGTGAAACATATGAATTAAATTCAAACAAATGCATTTCATTCAAGTTCAAACCAGCTCAAATCGAACAGTTAGTGTCATTCAAGCAAAGCCAATAACATAAGCAAAGCCATAAACAATGATTGTTTTTCAGTAGATGGATGGATTATCCATATTTAGTCAACACCCCATTGATTTCATATAACTTTGACTGTGACAACAAAATACTCCTCTGAGAATTGAGTAATTTGTTTAAACAGAATAATTATTTTTGTGTGTCTCATGCAAACAGGATTTAATATGCAGTGAAATATTTGCATGGAATATTTGCATTACAGATGTTGTGAATGGTATGAAAGCAAACCAGTGTCCCTATCAGTATTTTGTGTCTCTACTGATTTCAGGGCAGTGGTAATTTAATGTTATTACCAGTGCGGTCCATCTGTGTAATTCCTGTGTGGAACTGGGCTTGCATCAGCCCTGGAGTTTTTAAAAGCTCCATATCAGCCACAGCCCAAAATCTGATGCTACGGAAAGGGACTGGATTCATTTGCAATAAATTACATCTCATTTTCAGCTGCGATGATATAGTCCCTTGTGTCTTAATGGATTAAATGGTTCGGCCGAGGTTTGCTAAATTATCATTTCTCTGGTGGAATTTTCTACTGCTTTGAAATATGGAATTATGTTCGCCTCTTTTTGGAGAAAGCGCTTTCCCCATTTTAGTCATGCCTCACACTGCTTGTCTGCCTAATTGTCTTTTCTGGACGTTGTTGAGGTCTATTACAACCTTTATGGAGAGTAATTACATGAGGCAGGTATAACACATGAGATTGCATCTTCATCTTACAAATGTTTCACATTCTTTCCTACAAATAGAAATTGATTACTCTAATAGGGGTGTGTATTGGGATGATAGCTGGGCCTTGTCCATGATTCATTCCCAGTGTCTCCTCGTCCTAAAGCTCATTAATGTTGGCCAATAAGTAATGTGCCCTGTATAGCCATTAAAGACTCATTTGCCTTTAATTGCCTCGTAATCACTTTTTGGACTTGAAAACGTCAAACTTTCCCCGAGTCCTTTTTAAATTGTTGTGCGGGAGCAGGGCAACTGTCCAAGGCGAGTTTTTCGAAAAGGCTGCTCTGCTGGTTGGTGCCAGCTGACCGATGGAGCCCGGCAGAAAGAGGAAACAGATGGAGCATCGACAGCGCAAGCGCTGCTTGTTGTCATCTGGACAAACACAATTAGCCCAAGTTATCTCCAGCCAAAAAGATGAAAAAGCTCAAGACGATCCCAGTACCTCAGCTGCTATGACAGGGGAAGGGGCACAGAGCAGAGCATATGTTTTGGGTATCAGGTTTGCACTACTACTCCTGGTTAGATGATTTGGTCAGAAAAATGCTGCATTTCCATTTGCATTTAAATAAGGCTAGCGTTTTGATGTTTTCCTACAACTGCAGGACAATGACTAGTGATCTTTTTTCATATGTACTTAAACACCTCTAAAATAGTTTTGGCATCTCAACTACTCTGTCTTCACCATGGCAATATCTCTAGCCCCCCAGAAGTAGGGGACTCTGAGCATTATCGATTGCATCTCTGCTTCTGTGAGGACAGAACTGCTCCCTGGACTACAATGCAGCCCTAACTGTCTCCTCTCAGATAATGTGTGTGGCAGCAAGCTGGAGCTCAATGGGTGGAATGGGCCAATGGAGCAAACTGTCAGAGCATGTGAAATGCCTCAGGACTCCAGATAGCACATGAAACCGGAGTGTAAAAACAACTTGTATTCCTGTGGCTTTTCTGAAGTAGGTCAGAATTTCTGTGGAAGTAACAGAGTGGAAGCACACCTTTGATTTTCACCAAAGTCCTCTAGACAGAGAGAATCCAGTCTGATCAGAGGAAAGTGCTTGTTGCACTGTTGAAAGAGGGTGGTGTTCAGTAGTGGTAAAAAAGGCTGCATTTGAACGTGTGCGGTGGTTTCTTGAATCCGTAACTACCAGGAGTCTGAAAAAGAAAACATATTTTGTAATCAGGACATTTTTTTTCATATTTTGTATCTCTCGACCAGCAAATGACAAGCCTCCCTAAAATTTAAAAGGTGACAGAAGATAACCCCAACCCACTATCAACCCACTAGGCCTATATATACACATACTGTATATGCATGATGAGAAGATGATAAATGAGCTAAAGGATAATAACAATATTAGCTTCCACATCTTTACAAATCTTATCATGGTTACTAATCAAATTGTATGCGTACAGATTGGTGGGCTAACCCACTTAGCTTGTGGTACAGCTCAACCAGGAACCGACAAAAAAAGAAGACATCCTACACACACGCGCACACACACACACACACACACATTCATATGAACCCCCCCCCCCACACACAAGTCTTGTCTGTAGTGTCTTTGAATGAGTCTCAATTAACTGATAAAGTTAGCGCCTGCAAGCCTGTCATCTGTTGCTGTGTGTGTCCAGTGACAGCGTGAGATATGTTAATGAAATACAGATGAGAGGAGAGGAGTCCCAACTGTTGCATTAATCACGCGCGGCAAACATGATTCTAAATCAGTTAATGGGCTTTAACTTGCTCCTGGACAGCTTGCTCAGGCAGGGGGATTGGGGGAGGGGGGATCTATTGATTAACAACAACCTCCGAGGACAGTGAAAACTGGATGCCGCTAAAAAAAAACAAATGAACAAAAAAATCAGTCCTATCAGCTTTATGAAATTTTCATATAAACTTTGATGTCATTTACCTAAGAGTCCCATCCTCGCATCGGGAGCGGGGGAGGTGTAATCTAAACTACGGGCTAAATCTCTCCTGCGGTGCAGCTGTAGATCGGCCCCTTCTTTGCCAGCTCTTCCTGTGCTCTGCAGTGGACATGGCTGAAATCGTGTGGCCTTTAGAGGACAGACAATCTCCTAAGGCAAGCCATGTTTCACTATCAATAATGATTTGGCATGTGTTAGATTAAATGGGATTCCAAATATTCAAATGTACGATGCCGTGAATTATTCATTATTATGGCCTAGATAGAAATTTCATCTGGCTCTCAGCGGGTTTGGATATATTGGTGTAAAATATGCACAAAAGTTAACACCCCAAAGAACCACAAGCCTATGTGTGCAGTTTGCATTGGGAGAGTATTAAAGGGGATTGATACTCTGAGCCATTTAAACAATGAAAGCGTTAATCACAAAGCTGATGGTGGTCTTTAAGTCTGGGACTGTGTGTGTGTGTGTGCATGTGTGTAAGTGTGGACTTGGACTTGAGGCTTGACTTTCAAAAGCCAGTACCTATAAGAGGAATTACAGAGAGTGCATTTCTCAGGCATCCATCACCCAGCCATGAGATGAGTTTCATTCTTCTCAAAGCTTTGAGCAGATAAATCTCTCTCACCACCCCCCTTTCTCTCTCTCTTTGTCTGTCTCTCACTCTCCGTCCCTGTCCCCCCCCCCACTCCCCGCCCCCACCCCTCTCAGCCGGAGATGACTGAGGTGTCGGCAAAAGATATCGCTTTCTCTCTTTTTCTTCCTGCTTCTCTCCACTGCAATTCTCATCTACTGTATTAGAAGGCCGCATTCAGGCAAATGACTTTGGGTGAGTGAGAAATGGGGGTGGCATTGGGTGCTCCTTCATTGCGGGCTCTTGAGAAATGAATGGTGCGGCCCGCTTCCATGCTGAATAACGTGCAGTGAATAGCATTTAATTGCAGGTGATTACTGTATGAAGGTAGATATGTTCCAAAATGGACGAGCGTGTATATTTGATTTGAGGACTTGTAGAATATAATGTGAGAATGCGTAAAACAAAAATTTGAACTTGTAAATGCCTATTTTCATATACGTGTGTGTTAAATTTGCAGTCACGGTGAAAAAAAACACACGAGTGTGTGAAAAAAATGTGTGAACTTGCAGATTGAAATTTTCACCTGTGGAAAATATTCACACACACGGGAGAAAAATATTAATAAATGTGTAGATTGATATTTGCATGAATAGGGTGACATGTACATTCATAATGACAGATACAACTACAAATCAGCGACTGCAACTTCTCAAATGTGTCCCAGCAGATTCAAATCTGCGCGCCTTGACTTTTGCTACAAATCTTGCGATGAGCATGTAGCAAAACCGATTTGCACTCGTAGAGATTGGGGTGGGGTATGGGAAGGGGGAGGGGTTAACCCAGTCAGAAAGGGGAGGATAGGTCAACGCTACTTTTGCGTCATCGAAGGTTAACGCCCCTTTTTGGGGGAAAACAAACTGATTCCCCCTGAGACCGGTGTGACAAGCGAAACATGATTTTATCAAGTGAGCTACCTTCGATGACGCAAAAGTAGCGTTGGCCTATGCAGTGGCGGTTTTAGGCATGGGCGAACGGGGCAGCCGCCCAGGGCGCCATTACGTGGGGGGCGACACACGAACCGCGAAGCGGTTTTCTATAATAAGCTACCTGTGCCGCCCCTGCCTGCTGCTGAAGAAGCCGAACAGAAGCTGAGCGAGCCAAGAGGGGATGAGGGGAGGGGTTGGGGGCGCAGAGTAGCCTATAGGCTACAGTTCACCTCTCCCAAATGAAGCGGACAAGAAGGTGGGCTACACTATGTCAGTGACACCTGACTTTTTTTTTACAAATAACGCACATTTAATTCAAAATATTACTTAGGAAAAAAGAGAAAAAATATAAACACAGACCAATAAGTAGCACCTTTTTATTCATTTAATTATGTGAAATTGCTAAAAATAGGTAGGCCTAAGGTGAACAGGTTTAGTCGTGAGTGACCGCAGATGGGAAATCTGTTGATTGTCGATTAAACACAGCGATGGAGAAAAAGGCCAAAGCAATCAGGTACCCAATTTAGGAAAAAAAGAAAAGAAGATGAGAAGAAACGGGCAAAAGACATGGAGGTAGTTTCGCCCAGGGCGCAATTCAGTGTAGAACCGCCACTGGGCCTATGTGTGTGTGTTTGTATGTGTTTGTGTGTGTGTGTGTGTATTTTTGCGTGACAAGGCGTGTCAAGAGCCTCCTTCCTATCACAGCATGCCAGGGGGCCGCGGAGCCTCGGCTGCTGAAGCCTAAGGCTATGCCATGGGGTGGAGCCGTTGATGAAGTCACTGTCAACCACCGCTGGGACACATCACACTCCCTTTTTTTCTGCATGTCAAGTGGGTTAAAAATAGACACACAGAGAGGAAAGGAGTAGCATCTTGTGTCTCACTTTCAAATTAAAGTTTTGACACAGACAAAATAGGTGCCACACCTCCATCATCTCGTTTCCTCAAGCTTCTTCAGGTGATGAAATGTCGAAAACTCAACATAATGAGGTAAATTGGTGCAGATGAGGTGGAATTTACATGTATGTCAGAAATACTGTGAAAAAGACAGCACTGTTTACCTGTTTTTGGTTAATGCACAATACATAGGGAATTAACTTTTTGATTTATATTAAATGGATGAGGTGAAACACTCTCCAAATGGGATATTTTTTAAACATATGAATTAAATGAAATACTTTAATGTTGAATAAAAAGTAATTATGTGAATGGTGCAGGAAAACAACATTGGGAGGGACAATAAAACACTGCATCAGTTTCATACCACAGGCATTTATCATCCTGTTCACAGTGCTATTTACTGTCTGTCATGGGCCATTTGAGTCAATCAGTTAGACATAGTTATGTCTGGTGGGTATGCTGGATTTGCAGTTTCTTCCTTTTTAAAATAAAAAAATCTGAATAATTAAATTCATTCTTATATACATTTAGCAAATTTCTTAAGCTGGTCTTATTGGGTTTAGATAGATGAATGCAGGATCAAAGATCAAAAAAAAAATGTTTTATTATTATTTGATTTAGGACCTGATGTCATCCTGCATCTGTGAGTTTGTACTGTGGATGGCATGTAAAAAAATGGTAAACAGTGTGAGTGAAAGTTGTAAAGTGTAAAGTGTGAAAGAATTTCCTTCTTGTAAATGTACATGAATAGAGAGTGGCGAGGCATGGAAGCTGCAGTAACAAATTTAAATAGTTAATTTCTCTCCAAATCCATTCTAGTGCCACACTAGTGACTCAAAGGGTTAAACAAATACAGCAAGCTTCCAACCCAGAGTGCCTGGCATAAAGACACTGATTACTTTACACAAGCATGCAGGTTAAGGCATATTTTTCTAATTAGCATTTAGTTTAGCTTTTTTTAGACAATATATGCCTATGTAGGAAAATCCAAAGGTGTTACCATACAGGTGTTTGAATCATAACCTAAAATTAGTTTTATGGGTCAGTTTGCTTTTTCATGTAGCCTATAAAGGCTACCGAATATGTAGCATGTAGCAATGTTATTACAGAGGTCTGGATATTCAATGTTTCATGCAGACAGGATTCCATTTTCCTCCACAACGACCACCCAGGAAAATGATTAGTAAAGAATAACATATTTAACGCATTTTTAATGTGATATATTTTTGTTTATTTGTTATTATCTGTAAAGATTCAAACTGCTAGCAGATTTTCCCTCCAAACCCTGTTCACCCTGTTTCAAGTGGCAAAACAAGCTGTTGTGCAAGTTTTAAGCATGAACCGTATGCCATCAAATTTTCAAACCCTCAACACTGGTGCGCTACAGCACGTTTGAGTAAAACAGCTACTCCTGAGCATCTGTTTCTGTACGAGAAAGGCAACTTGTCATTCTGATTGAGAGGATGTCAATTTACCCGTATTTCAATCTCCAGACGGGTGCCCGTGTGCCCACAGCTTCTCGAAACGGGAGGAAATATGTCTGTGAGCCAAGTTCAATATTAAAACTCATGCAGCTGAGCGGGGTGCAAATTTAATTAAATTCACTGAGTAGGCTCCTGCCACAGAAACAGCCAGGCCACTGTGTGCAGCACATTTGTCTTCTCCTGGATGGCAAAACAATGGAAATGGAAGCTGAAAATGGGCCAGACATCTAATTTGACAAGGTCCTCAAAAGAACGGGAGAGAGACGATCTTAAATTACCTAATCATCAAGATCCCAGGAGAGAGATTATGCATCGCCTTTTGCACTGAATAAGTCCAGGGCAAATAAGGGCCGGCAGTTTTCTGAGAGAGATCTGTCACTCTTGACCTTCCTTTTGTCAGTGCTGACAAGAAACGGAGAGCAACAGAATCTTGTAGTGACCTTGTGTGACCTGCCTCTCTCTTACCTGTGAATGGAAGAGTTGGAAGTGTTTGGGCTGACAGGCCCACAATGTTCGTGCCAAGTCCAATATGCAGTCAAACCCTCGCAGGTGTCCCCCCACCATGGCAACAGCACACCATATCTGAGCCCTCCACACACATACAGTCACAGTCCCCTTCAATAAGACATTCGTGGAGGACTACACAAGTAGGCCTATTCACTGTGTTGGTGTTTGTGTGACGGCCATGTGATTGTGTGTGTGTGTTTTTGTACATGAGAGAGGCAGAGGGGGAGAGAGAGATAGAGCCTGCTTGAAATGTATGCTAATGTATTTAAATGAACCCACTCTGACAGGAGTCTTAATTATGAGAAGTACATTGTCTAGCTTTATTGGTAATCAAGCCTACTAGTGTTTCCCTTCGCATTGCGAGTAATGGAGTGGAATCCTCTTGAACAAATCTGTCATTCTGCCTGGTTGGTGGCCAAAATGACAGCAATCCTCGCACCAGATTCACAGCATCAGCATTTGCTTTTTGTATGCCATCCACCTTCATCAGATATAGATGATGACAGGTGACTTAGAGAATAAGGTGACTATGCTGTACCTGTTCAGGTGTGACAGCTGCTCAGGTGGTATCAGCTTAGCTTGACAGCTACATTGTTTTGTAGTGTTTTGGGATTTTGGCTTTAGCCCTAAATACTGTACATGCCTATGTTTCATGTTTTTTTTTAATTTAATACTCTTTTGAACCAAAAGCACAAGAGGTGACCATTGAACAGCCTGATGCTCACCTAGCGTGCTACGACACAAAAATCTTTTTTTTTTCCTGGACATTGTGGTGATGTTTTCTGACAATTTGGTGACAAAGTATTCCCCGTAAAACTCATTTGTCTGCACTAAAGGCTCCTCCAGCCAGTCAGCCCTTTCCCATGCTTCGTCTAGAGCAGTTCCCACACCACCGCTCCTCAAATGCAGCCCTCTCCCTCTTTCTCCAGACCCTCGAGACAATTTCTTCCTCTTGCCTCCTTCACTCAATATGCACACCCTCAATCTCATCTCATCTGACTTCCTCTGAGTTATGACCTGTTCCCAGAGGCACGGGTAGCATCAGTCAAGACAAGAGGCTGTTTGTTTTGTTGTGTTTTTTTCTGCCTTTCTCTCTCTCTCTATCACACTCTCTTTCATTCTTTTCTTCAGTCAGAGGTTGCACCACAATGAATAACCCAATGAGCAATAGCAGATTTATTTGTGTGCATAAAAAGTGAAGTGCTAAGCTCAATCGAGTGTCAACAAGCACACAGAGGGCAAATACTCTCTAGCGGAGGAAAGTCGTGAATGTAGGCATTCACAGAGGCCATTGTAGTGACTAATGTCAGCTGAATGCCAGAGCAAGCGAATGAAACCTCTTCTACATAATTGTATGGAATTACTGGGGATTTAGTAGATAAGGACAACATGACTTTGCACAACACCCACCCACAATGGATAAGATAGGGAAGGAATTGAGATTATGTGTGGTTTCCGTGCTTTATATCAGTGTCTGGGTCTGGCGTGTATTTTTATGGCTAAACCACAGACCCTACTATCCAATAAGTAATTCCCTATTGGAAGGGGATGGCTCTTTTTCACACTGGACTGTGGCCTGTTATCCACACACACACACACACACACATATTAGTAACATCATTAATCTCCACATCTATATCTCTAGTGCCACCTTGTAAGTCTGTTATCATTTCACTTTGATACAGTACTTGTCAAAACACTGTCCAAAATCTTCATTTTCCCCAAGTAGATTTCTTTGTGTCAAATCAGCACATTTACAGGTGGAACCAACAGATTTATCAAGGGTGTCTGGACTCTGCAGAAATTGAAGCACAGAAAGTCTGGTCCACCAGGCTTGCCCTCCTTGGTGTGATGTCTCTCACTAGTGTCCTCTTGCTGAGTGCAATGTAAGCTGTTCTACGCCTCTGTGATTTCAGCAAACAGGGATGTGCTGCTGGGATGCTGGTGGCACTGTGAGCAGGTCGGCAACCACACATACAGAGCTCCAAAAGAACCCCCACTGCGTGTGTGCAAAACTCAGCAGATCGACTGCTCTCCGTTCGCCAAAAGACTGTGTGATCCAAAGCAATTGTATTTATTATGACAGCAGTTATAAATTGACATGGATAGTTTAAATACTAATGTGATTTAGGTTGTAAAATTAATATTTATCGTGGGGTAAAAGCTTGTGTAAAGAGCGCCGAAACGACTGAAGAGGTTTTCAGTTGCTGCACACTGAAAGGATTTAGAAAGTGAGCTATAAAGATGATCTCAATATATTTGGAGAAACTGTGCTACATTCAGAGAGCCTGCCGTTTTTTTATTTTTTACTCCAGTCATTTACATCCATATCAGCCAATCCACTTGTAAGTTTTGGTTGTGAAGTGTCTCATCTTTGAACGACAAAGGAATATAACATTATGTTAACTGAACTAGCAAACTCATGAAAAAAAAAAAAAAAAAAAAAGAACAGAGGACAAACTTCTATCTTAAGTTTGCTGTCCATTTCTTAACCCCATCTCCACTGATTCAACTGCAGTTTATTGGATTTGTGTCTGTTTTAGTGACACTTCCTGCTTTGAGAGCCGTTACTGCTGCTGTTAAAATACTGACTTGAAAGAGTGCAACCCCAGGGAGGATACATAAAGCTGCATGCAGAAACAGGATGGAGGAAAGCATTGCAAAATTATTTTGTAGGCCAATCCCAAGTCAATATCTGGTTCATGCATGAATATTAATTGGTACTCTGTTCATACACTGGCAGTGTTTTTAATGGGTAAAGGATCTTTAAAAGTCCGCCTTCTACTGTGAGTATTTACATTTATATTGTGTGGGTTGTGGGCATTTGTGTAACTATGCAAAGAAAACATAAAATACTGTTAGTCATTCCGTACATCTTTCTAATTATAAAATGTTTGTGTTGCGATCTTCATAAAAATAACACTTCAGCATCTAAACAATACAACACTCTGCTCATCACAAAATAAGATAATAACACCATTAGGCTTCATGGCTTCGCAGAACTCCCTGCCTACATCTGTAGCCCCTCTGTTCAGCATCTCCAGGGAAAAGCCCAATGACTATTCCTGGATCACTGGATTATCTCCAAATAGCATATAGCTGCGTCTGTGCTGCCTGTAGCACTGGAGCCCAACCTGTCATGATGTGAACCCATCCAGTAATGTGTCTTGCGTCGTCTTATTAATTCCTCATAATGAGCACTCTTGCTGTGCCTTGGCATCCCAACAGATATATCCTTAATTAATCATTTCTGGGGTCCCACTGTTTTGGATTAAGATGGAAGCTGTGTGAGAAGGTAAAGAAGGAGCTATTAATGGGTAAGAATATGTATAGTGTA
Organism: Limnothrissa miodon; assembly: GCA_017657215.1. Classification (NCBI taxonomy): domain Eukaryota; kingdom Metazoa; phylum Chordata; class Actinopteri; order Clupeiformes; family Clupeidae; genus Limnothrissa; species Limnothrissa miodon. Next base: position 361,493 of record JAGFZM010000231.1, read on the forward strand.
GTGAAAGGGCTTATTCATTCCCAGAGAAAGAGTTGATTTTGCATGACGCTTGTATTTTGTCTAGGTTGATGGTTACTGTCTATTTTTGTATGGAAAATTTTCTCTATGTTTTATCAAGGAACACACAAACCTGCATTAAGTGACATTGCTGCCAGGTTTCAGGCAGAAGATAAACACAGCTTTAATGGTGGACTATCATAGGAAATCCAGTATTCAATATACATTTTAGAAGCCTGGTTGTATGTGTTTGTATTATGAAGTTTAATGATTACGAAAATTACCATTTTCAGTTGTTCATTATGTTCCTATCACATCTGCATGTCTGCCAAATAACAATTGGACTAAGACACAAGTCCGAAGGCATTTTCTGAAGGTAACAAATTGGCATATGGTCTCATTTCAGGGGAATATGGTTACCCGTATCGCTTGTTACCCTGTTTTAGACAAAGGGGGAGGTTGAAGGGGAAGTGCAATAAAGAAATGGGATTTAGCCTAAATGTGCAGTTAGTGATTCTAGTGGCAATAATGTACTTTTCAGAGAAGTTAGTTAATTAAATAAGGAAAATAAACAATACATGCAACCTAAATTTTTAATGAATCTTCGTAAGAAGATGTGTTCTCAACAGCATGTATCCCTCGGATTTTCAAAAGAACTCTCCTAAAGGAGAACTTACAACTACTTTTGATTCATGTGTAAAGAAATCGACAAAAAAAAAAAATATTCCTTATTACTATACGTATCTAAAGTAAATAATTTGTTAATTACTTTGTTATAAATTTCACATTTTCCCCAACTGGCCTTATGAACATTTCAAACTTTTAACACCTACTTTGTTGAGTTTATGTGGCTGTTATAAGGATGTTTTTCCGTTTTGTATTTTGGCAGCAATTGACGCATTTATCCTTCCTGCTTTAAAAGCATACAATCTGCATACATTTTATAAATTTATTTGAAGCTTATATGTGGCTTCGAGAAATGAACCATTACGCAACACATTAGCTTAAAATCTTCAAAGCTTCAATATAGGCCTCATCTTGCATCAGTACTCTCTGGGTTTGTCTGCATCAACCTTTTTGGAGACCTCAGAGAACAATTTGAAATGTATGGGTGTATGGAAGGGCATCTTGCCAACAGGCTTGGTCTTGAAAAAGGCACTTTGGTGGTCCCAGTAAATGATTACTAAAGCATGATGACTCTACATAACTTTATGAGCAGTCATTGGTCTTCATACAAGACTTCATCTATGTGAATATCCCGCTCGTCCACTGGAATCTCTCGGCACAGCTGCTCTTTGAAGGCCAAGGCAATTGTGTAGGGCTTCCCTTTGGGGTGTGTCATGCAGCGCTCCAGGTAAGTGTCATAGAAGCCCTTCCCCCGGCCCAGACGGTTACCACTTTTGTCAAAACCAAGTCCTGGCATTAGGATGAGGTCAAGCCCGCCTGAAAATAGCAGAAACAATGGAAGAATTGGATCATTAAAATGTTATTACACAATAGACTCTACATATCATTAGGTAAATGCTATATGACTAATTGATTGATTACGCAATCAATGGTATTAGTGATCATAAAAGAAAACTTTGAATTAATTTAATTAATTTCATTCATTCAATTAATTAATTAAATTAATTTATAGAGTGAAAGCAGTGCGAGCTGATTTAGGCCCTCACTCAAACCAACAGATAATTATTTTTTAAATGTAAATCCCTTCAGCACAAAGAAAAATGCATTGACATCCAAAATGTGCAGCCATTGGTCCTCATTCACCAACATCTTCCTAAGATTTAGTTTAATTTGTTTTAAGGTCTCATTTAATATACAAATACAAATCTTTCTGAAAAGTAAAGAAGTTGGTTTGAAAAGCCCACTGAATATGAGTAGCACGTCTACTGGAGACAATATTAAGCTGATATCAACAGAAAATGTGTGAATGCCGGTACAAAAAAAAAAAAAAAAAAATTCAACATATTGACTTGAGACAAGCGGCTTAAGCTTGGATGACCTTCATACATAGCATAATTTCAGGATTTGCTGTGGACACCCTGAAGTGGCCAGGGCAAAACAAAATACAACTAAACTCCCCCTAGTGTTCAGTGAGTATCAAACATCACACTGTAAACATTTCTTTGTGGCCAATGTTTATTTTTACACAACATTACTTGAGGCAGAGAATCAAATGCAAATAACAATCCCATTAGTTTTTTGTCATGGGTATTGCTCTGAGCAACACTTTTTCCATTTTTTGACCCAGAATGCTTCATTAGCCAAAACTGCCTCATTGCACTTGTTAGATGGCTGAGACAAAAAAAAAACAAACAAAAAAAAAAAAAAACACAAAGTCTAGTATTTGTTAATGAGGCTATCTAAAATGCAGGTTCCTCATGATATGGTAAGTGATACTGCCAGCCTTTCGAAATGCTCTTCAATATTTAAAAGACTGTAGGATTTAATATGCCGGTACTTGACATTCACTCATTATTGATGAGTGCTGAGCAGGAGTATTAACTTCATTTCTACATATCGACATGAGACATAAATATGGAAAGAAGCGCACATGCTCTCTCAACGGATTGCAAATACTGAATACTGTAATTTCCTGAATAGAAGATGCACCATGTATAAACCTCAAGTCAATGTTTTATGCTAATTGTACACAATTAAAACCAAGTATTGATCACACTTATGTATTAATTGCAGTTTACTGATTTTATCTTTATCAGATCAGGACATGATGAGAGAAGTAAAGTAGAATAACAAAAAAGAAATGTATTCCATGTATAGCCCTCCCATCGGTATTAACCTCATAGATGCAGACGTTTTGCAAAATTAATGTACTAACCTTGGTTGCTAATCAGGAAATTTGTAAATCCCTTAAAAAGGTTAAATATGTAATTGATCATTATCTTGCCTATTAAAGGTTGCAAGGACATTCAAAACTTTCATACATTCACTTTCATGTCCCCAGTTACATCTTTCTATGCATATTTCAACATACATATTTGTTCATTTTTTAGATTTGCGCTTGCCTCTTTCTGCGTTTCAGTTTAACCATCTGAAAGGATACAAGGAATCATAGCTCCTTTTGTTGGTGTTGATTAGATTTAATGAGAAATGTGGGACTGGCCTGAGGCCACTATTGCTCTCTCAGCAGGGCAATGATCGTGGAGGAAAAGAAGAGAGTGCATTTGTGAAAGTACACTCAATTTCTCACAAGACTGACGTAGCTGTTTCATTTGCCATTATGCTCCATAACTTAACAATCAACCATTTAGATAGTTTCATTGGTTAAGGAACAATTATGCATCATTACTGACACATAATAATAAATACAATGTAGGATGTCATAGTGTTCAGTTGCAGCCAGCTAGACTTCTCCTTCCCTTTGTTCAAGATAGGTGTTACTGGCTTCCTTTACTCCTCGCTCATAGCATCTGTCCTTGGTGTGTACATCCATGTCTTCAAAGGAGTGCCCTTTCTTTTCTGTAGATGCACTGCTAAATGCTGACTTGATAATGTGTTGGGCACTGCATTTGAGGATTGGTTATTTAGTTTCTCCAGTGTACATAATGTGTGCCTAGCAGGTTAGTCCTTGAGGTGAACCAGCCTAATTCTCAGGGTGTCCCCTGGTAAAACGTAGACTGAGATGTTGTGCTTGAAGATTCACCTTAGTTGCAAAACTCAAACTTCTGTGTAAGACAAGTGAAAGCGCGCTACACTTTAATCTCTCACTTATTACAGGCCCATCAGGACCAAAGAGCATTTTAACCACACTGGGTAAATAGCAAGCCACCCCAGTTTTCAATTGTTTGGCAATTTGTTCTATTTAACCATACTGCATCACAGAGTTACAGCTGAAAACAGCATTAGTTGAGAGTGTGAACACATACCTTAATGTTAATTTATGTCAGTGCTTTTTGCAATCTCCCTTGGTCCCCCAAGTGTCTTGGGATATAACATACTAATAGTAAATTACTGTGATTGATATACTCCAACCAAACTAAACGCAGTGCAGATTGGACTGAATTAATCTAATATTCAGATTACCGCACTAGCACTGGTAAAAAGAGTAGGACAAGACTTAATATGTGGTTTGAAATTTAAAAGCAATATATTTTGTTATAGTCACCCTGAGTAAAGCACAGATCACAGCCAACTAAACATTGCTGATATTCAGACAAAAACTTGTACTATATTTCCCATACATCTCATAGCTGGAATGATATTCATTTTATGGTAATCCATCGCCATCTACTGGGCAAACATTGCACAGACAGGTAAAGACAGGTGCAAAGTGAATGAATTGTAACTTACTACCACTTGTCTACCGGATTTACCTCGTTTTTAAGTCCTTGTCTGTTGTTTTAATATAATGCTTAAATTACTAGTGCAATAACAATAGAACAGTACTAAAAAGGAAAAAAAGATGTGTGTGTTTTTTCGTATTATGTGAATAAGTTATTATTACATATGATTTAAGTTGGCAGTGTACACTGACCTGTGTTTAAAGCCTCCTCTCTCTGGTTGTCATCTTCTCCAGGCTGGCGAATGTTCCAAGACGTGATAGGCAGCGTGTGAATGTCCTCTAGGCTGGTCAGTCGAAGCATGTCCATATGGCTGCTGTTGGTCAGGTACTTGGGGATGAAACACACTTTTCCCCTTGCAAAGACATCTTTAAGGATCTCCTCCGTGTGGACTTCATCATGCATGCTTAGAAACACAGCAATACGCTGGCTGCTGGTGTATTTTGGATGACAAAACAGCTATTGAAAACACATAAATTGTAAAAAAAAACATTATTAATCAAGGCGAAATATGCTACTTTTTTATATGCTTTAACTACATATTTATCTACAAACAGCCTAACAGCCAAACCAGAATACTGCTTTTTACAAAGCCTCCTTTTTATTTGATCCAAGGACTGAACACAAAAATGCCAGAGAGCTCACCACTGTAACAGATCCTCCTGGAGAAACTGCAGCCAGGTGTCATTTATTTAATTAATGAGGTCTAGTCATGCCTAGTGTGACTAAAAATTGTTAAAAGGTTTTGAGAAAATGGTTAATGTGTTCTCTGTTACTGATTATGCATTACAGTTGCTGGTTCGTTGCTGGTACTTGAGGAGGTAACATTTTGGTGAATATTACTGACTAAGAAAGTTTTGTGTGGGATTGATAGTGCCTCAGATTGATCTGCACCTGCTCACTATAGCTTTTCTGCAATAGGCTAGGCATTGTAGTATCTGACATTGCGACGCAGCAAGCATCCTTGCAGGTTGCTTATGGGATATAGACCCAGCACAAGCTAGTGGAGTAGCCAAACATAATAGGAAAACACATGTTTCTGCAGAAGACAGAAAATGCAATTCCTACAGAAAAAAATGCAATTCCTAATTATTTTCTTAATGTAACTAAAGTAACTTAACCCCCAACCCAACCATCTTGTTTGCGATTGTGGTTTGTTTTGTGCACACCCACCCTGGTATGTGTTTGAGGATACCAGCCTATGTGTTGTCTTTTGAGACTGGATTTTTTTTCCCACAATGTATGTAGGGGGCAGATTCCAATGATTCCAAAGATTTGAGACAAAAATGGAATTGAGCTAAAATTCTGCAGAATCTCATAGGGCACCTTTTCTACCTGGCTGGAGGACCTTTGAAAGGGCTGTGCTGATGGCCAGTTGGGGTGGATTTTCACATGCTACTAAGGCAACATAATTTCAAAACATCACTGTTTTCTCTATATAGGCCTTCTTTCAGTCCAAAATCTTGTCATCTGTTTTTGTGGCATAGTTTGTTTAGTAAGTGGTTGCATAGACCTATCAACATAATGTTTTGTAGCCTGCAGCTGCTGATCGACAAAGTCGTCTGCTAAAACCAGTCCTGGCCTGTTTCGGCATACGATGTAGGCTTTGCGGACATGTTGTGTGGATAATGCTGAAGAGACCTAGCCATAAATATTTAGTTCTTTACATAATTTCTGCGTTCATTTTGCAGGTAAAGAAAAATGGCGAACTTAAGCAGGGTTATATTCAATGGCGTGTATAATTCCACCAATTGACCTACGCATCCATAGTGTAGTGATAATCTTTGACAGTAAGATTTTTTGTCTTGTCTTTGTACTTAAAGGCCTATCTGGGTGAATAGGCCCAGGGCTAAATCTTCCTTGTGGGAAGATTGCCATGGGCGCCAGCACCATTTAAAACAATCCCGCAACAGACTTTCAGTCGGTGCAACCAAACGTCTCTGGTGCAACATAAAAAGATCTCTCTTTTAAAAGCGATTTAAGAAAGTACGCATGAAATAGCTAGCAGATTATAATGTTTACAAATGTGTTACAAACCATAGTTTGATGAGGTATCGCTTAAATCACCTTTAAATAACTTACAATAGCCTACAATCAGCAAAAGTATGACCATGCATGCATGCGCAACCAAAAACCAGCTGAGCGGCTGCAGCTGTAAGTTAGCTTGATGAGCGTCAGGAGCAGGTCCCTTAGAATAGAGAGACAACTTCTCAATTTATGTTTATTACCTTCTCAGAGACAACTCCAGACTGTCGAACCTTCTCTACATCTGTCAACGCGGCAACCTGTTTCTTTATTTCCTTTCTCAAAGCCTGCTTGGCTGCTCGTAGTGCAGCCATGCTGGTGTCACAGTTCACGCGGTCCGCCTCCGTGGCTGCCAAGTTAGAATTCCCCAATTTGCTAAATGGAAAAGACTCGACATTGACTACTGTTTACGGCTCACAGTAACCTTTAGGACTGATCATTAGTTACAAGGTAGGTTGTATGATAGCTTCTCGGACCACCACATGTTCATCTCGTCTAAAATCCACCCCACACAGAATGTTACTGTGGGCGTGTTTTTCAGCCTACGTGTGTGTTTTTGTAATGTAGCCTACTTCCGTTTGAGGAACCAGCAGCAGGGATAGGATAGGATTGGATAGCCCTGTAAGGTTGGGAAAGACCAGTTTGCGACGTAGTGTTAATTTGTTGATCGGTGTAAAACAGTAGAAAAGTGCTACACCAAGTAAAATGTAATATGTTGACTTAATCATTTTGATGTTGCCCACACGTAAGGACAGTTACAGGGACTTAAAAGCAATTTTACAAATATAGGCTAGAGTCGGAGTTTTGATATGCATAAAATACAGCTTTTGTTAGGCTATTGAAAAGTCATAAATGTGTTACTGTCTTAACATGACGCATGGTTGCTTAACAAAACAATCGTTGTCTGTCTATTTATTGCGTCATCGTCAAGATTACAGTGGGGGTTGGAGTGACAAAAAGTAACAAACAGACTGTTTCTGGGTGGGGGTAGGGAACCGAGGGAAAACAGCCACCCTCCAATACCCAGGTTTCCATTAAAATATTGAAACTGTGAAGACATATTTTGTGCATTGTAAGCATCTCAAAACGTTGGAAGCTATTTAAAGCGATTCAGGCGTCGGAGAGGTAAGTCGAGACAACTTGTCAAGAAGTTGACTTACTTAGCAAGCTAGTATTATTAGCTTATTGAATTGCTTGGTGGTGTCACCGCAGCCTCAAAGAAATGGAACTTTGTTTAAATGCATCGCACTCTAAGTAGCCTAATTTATTTACTAACAAGTTACCTTTGACAGGCTAATGCAACGCATTATTTGGATTATTCAATCGAAGTTATTCGTCAAAGACGTATTTTTTTTACAGTAACTTCTCTCGAAGGGGAAGTTCACAGAATTAAGCTGTCTGTCTGTGAAGGCAGAGGTTTTCATTTTATTATTATTTAAAGGACATAGTTGATGCCAATGGCATATAATTGTTGTATAATATAGTTATAATATAGTTATTCTATAATATAATATAGTTATTCTTTGCAATATTAGCTCAGTTAATGATGGGTAGAGATAGGAGACAAGGTTAGCCAGCTTGGTTCAACGTTAACACGACCACAGGTCTTTAAATGGCTGGGGAATCCAGTTCTTGAGTCGGCATTTGCAAGGGAGACTATTGTCGAACAAAATTCTTTTACTTTTATGCTCTTGTTAATGTTACAGTTACCATGATACAATTTTTTCTCCCATGTTATTTTTAACCTTTAGTGTTCCATTTGTCATGTCTTTTAAGTGTTAAATGGAAAATATGATTGACACTGTATTTGGTCAATAGTGATGTAGAAATGGGCGTGGTTATGGGAGCACAGCCAATGGCTGCGGAGTAGGTGTTTACTTTGAGAATTAAATGGTGGTATTTTCTGCTTATGATGTCGGGCTTTATCTGGTGGCATAAACGCGAAGAAAGAAAGGTGTAGCAAAGGGGAATTTGGGACATATCTTGAGGTACGTTCGTTTTAAAGTTGAATATATTCCACCTCGGAACAGTTAGAATGTGTACATCGTCACTTTTCTTTACAGTTCCTGAATATGTCCATTCATCTTTAAACGGTAGCATACAAACATTTGAACAAAAGGACAGTGTTTAGACAGGAAAGGAAATGAATAGAATGTAACACAGTAGCCAGTGTTAGGCCAATAGACAGCTTAAATGAATATTATGTTGTGCACTAATGATAAAGGTAGTGAATAGCCTCCATAGAAACCTTAATGTGAGTCACGTTTGCTGTGGACAAGCTTTTAGATTTTGTTAAAGGTTACTGAAAATACCTCTAGTCCTAGCAGACAATAGGCTACGAAATTGACAGATATTGTCTAATTGAGCTATTATCAAGCTGATGTGCCTGTTATTTTTGGTGGCTAAATTCGATCAAGCTACCTGCAGAACTTTCACTTTCTTCTGAATTATGTAAACCATAAACATGTCAAGGAAATTACCAACCAATTAGTATACTTTTAAAAGTTAACATTGAATGTATTAATCAATGCAATGTGATGTGCAAGCAGCAGCTTTCTTATTACAGAACAATAGGGATTTTAGCCTCCTTCAAGACTGATTCAGTACCCAAGGAAGTCATTTTTTACCATATTGTGTCCAGATATTCCTCAATTATGTGAAATTTTCAGCTTGATTTGTTTATTTAATTTTCTCTAGACATGGTCAGGAAAAACACTGCAAATTTCATTTCTGTCATGAGGACCTTGTACTTGTTTCCTCTTAAGTTAATGTGTTTTTTTCCTGAAAAATTGCAAGCTGGGATAGTACCATGGAGTGTAAACATTGATATGATTGCTTAGTTCAGCTGGTGGATGCCAAAAGATAGACAGAGTTGAGCACCGTACTAATTACATTGTAGGCCTACTTACTCTAGGCTGCCTAAAAAAGATTAATAAGGCAAATTAATAGACTTAACTAAATTGGAGTTATAAAGCCATACACTTTCTACAGATGGACTGATGAACACCTTTTTTAGTCTCAGTTTAACTGCCTTCACTTACCAGCTCATTGTACCTTAACATCATCATCCCCCTGAGTGGGCTACAAGTAGGAACAACTTCCCTTTCCAGAGGCCCAGCGACTGAACTTATCTCACAGTAGCACCATCAAATACTGACCCCCAATGTCACCCCCAAAACTGATCTAACCCGACTTGGAACATTGTCAGACTGCTACTACATTGTCAGGCCAACTTTTGACAACCCCCTATACTGTTGTTTGACTATCATGTAAAGTTTCCGGAGTAACGTTGTCAGAAAGTTTTCTGAAAAGTCGGTATGGACGTCCCAGGGAAGTGTATAGAGAACACCGTTTCGTACAGACAAACCAGCCAGCAGAAATGGAAACAGATAGAAAAAAAATCTTCAAAAAGTCCTTAATTTCACATACCTCAACAAGAAGAATCGCATAGCAAATGTATCAACTGAGAGTTGTAAAACTATATTTGAGGATGCCTGGGTGTGGTGCCCAGTGCATGCACAGGTGTTAAGGAGGTCCAATTAAACCAGAGTAGATGGTTTGTTGAAGTTGTGTCAAACCAAGTGCCACATTTTTTTGGGATATCATTCTCAATTCCAGGAGAACCACCCCTGGCTGACAACGTTACAAATGACAGTCTGCTGCTCAGGGTTTCTTCTTAGACTGACACATACAAAAAAAAATATTTTGTCTTGTCCCTTTTGCTGATGGGACATATAAAGCAGCATAAAACCATTGTGTGCCAGGCTCTGTAGTTTCTTTTACTGGGTAATGGGAACAGGGATTTTTCTACTGGGCATTTACATGTCGGTTATTTAGGCTACTTATTTCATGTTGAAAAGACAGGAAGAGCAGGTCTGTTGTGGAGGCTGTTCTGTTTGCTGCCTACCGGTATTGATTACAGTTCCTCCTTTAGAAAAGATTTAATCAGAGCAGCCTGTTAACTGTCATCGAGACATTTGTGCCTTGGGTGGTGTCTGGGTGTTTATTCATTGAGTCTCTCACTAGTAAGACAAGTGAGAGCAGGGTACGTGTGAGCAGTATAACCAAATGTTTGGTAAACTTTTGGTAGCCATGTTGAATTATGAGCCTGCGTCTCTTGTTTAACAGTTGACTGGACGGGTTTACTTTACATACATTCTATTAGGGACTAAAAGGATCCTTTGCAATCTCTACAGCAGCTCCTGTTAATCACTGTGTTGTTTGGTCATTTATTACCTGTCTCAACACCAGTGGAAAATACAAGAAACATTTCAGAAGTGAATTTACAGCCCAAAATCCGAGCTTGCTAGACTCCACTTTACAGTTACTGAGGCAGTATAGACAGTGTTTACTCTATGAGCATGTGTAAGTTCGTGCTTTTCTTCTGTTTTTGCCGTTTGTTTTGTTTTGTTCAGTTTTTTGTGCTTTTCATTACCAGAACAACTTGAGCTGTTTTGAAGTTTAGATTAAAGATTGACTGAACAAGGCCTTCACTACTGCACCCTCACTCTGACATGCTGATAAGGGACTTGTGATCATGTTAGCTTGGCTTGCTCAGTCGGTTTTGTTTGTTGCAGCATGGATCAATGTGTTTGGCACAGTCACCATTATAAGAGGAATATTATTGCAATGTCTTTATTGTACTCTTGGTGGATCATTCTTGTGCTGGGTTTGAGGCTTGATAAATCCAGCTTGGTCTATGTAATCTGGTCGTGTAATCCTTGTAACAGTTTACCACACTGTCCCCCACTACCGCTGCTGTTTCCATCATGTCACAACGCACCTGCTGTTGTGAACTTCAGTCTCCAGGTGTCGTTGGCTCCCAATGGCTGTGTGCCCTCTTATTGATTCCCTGGCAGCCTCAAACTTTCTCTCTTTCTTTCTGGCTACATGTGACCTCTAAAGATTAGGCCTAGACAATGCCTGGATTAGTTCCCATGTGAAAAATGGAAAGCGTTAATGGAGTAGATATTACATACCAGGGTCAGATTTGTCTGGTTAGCTTCAGCCAATTAGTATGCCACTTCCTCGTCGCCAGTTTCCATAAATTACATCGAATCCGGTACCATTTTCCAAATGCTGATTGGTGGGTGACCAAAACTCGGCTCATGCACGAGTTTGGTGTTTGGCACGAGCTCTATCGCGTGTGCATGTTGATAATAATTTATTCATAGTAGACGCCTATCAAAAGACGCCCATTGGATTTAGACCCACAAGTTCAAGACGAACAGCACGTTCAACACACATAATATGCGCTCTCACCATGCATGTTCTTGTAGAAACTTTGCAAACGGCACCAGAAAAGGTAAATTAAGCCAACCAATCATATTAACACATTTGGGGTGGGCATTAAGTTCATGGGAGTGCTGCTGAAGGCAGGACAAGAAAACAATGCGCATCCACGAATGAAGTAAACATTACATTTACATTTACATTTATGCATTCAGCAGACGCTTTTATCCAAAGCGACTTACAAAACGAGGATAACAATCGAGCTACATAGCAGAAACCTTAAAGAGCATAGTGCTAGGTGATAGTGCTTCAGTCCATTTTAGTGCTAGGATAGAAGATGTTCTCTGGCTGGGTCTTTAAGAGCTTTTTGAAGGCCTCCAGAGATGGCCCTGTTCTGATTGTTTTTGGTAGGTCATTCCACCAGCGTGGGACGACATATGAGAAGAGTCTGGATTGCCTTGGGCGAGGTTCCGGGACTGCCAGTCGACAGTCATTGGAGGACCGGAGTGTTCGGGGGGTAGCCTGAGCTTTTACGAGAGCGCTTAGATAAAAAGGGGCAGATCCTCTAAGCACTTTGTAAGTCAGCATCAGTGATTTGAATTTGATGCGAGCCGCCAGAGGCAACCAGTGGAGCTCGATTAGCAGAGGGGTGACATGCGTCCTCTTCGGCTGATTGAAGATGAGACGCGCCGCAACATTTTGGATCATCTGAAGTGGCTTGACGGCACAGGCAGGAAGTCCTGCCAGAAGGGCATTGCAGTAGTCAATGCGTGAGAGGACCATAGTTTGAACCAGCAATTGGGAGGCTTGTTGAGTTAGGTATGGTCTGATCTTTTTGATATTGAATAGTGCGAAGCGGCAGGCCCGGGCAACAGAAGCAACATGGTCATTGAAGGTTAGCTGGTCGTCAATCATAACACCTAGGTTCCTTGCTACTCGTGAGGGAGCAAGAGACAAGGAGCCAGAGTTGATGCAAATGTTGTGGTGAATAGTTGGTTTAGCTGGGAGGACCAGCAGCTCAGTTTTTGAGAGGTTCAGCTGGAGATGATGGTCTTGCATCCATGCAGAGATGTCAGAGAGGCAATCCGAGATTCGTGTTTGGATGGTTGGGTCATCGGGTGAGAATGACAGATAGAGCTGGGTATCATCGGCGTAGCAGTGGTAGGAGAAGCCGTGCTGGCGGATGATTTGGCCCAAAGAAGTGGTATAGATGGAGAAAAGAAGGGGGCCCAACACAGATCCTTGGGGTACATACAATGTGGAACATCCAAAGTACCGTGTAAACGGGCCAATTCCTGTCTTTTTTTATTATTGAAGCTTAAAGACACAAATACACAGAATAACATTCGCTGTCATAATATGACAATACAACATTGCGTATAATATACAGCAAAAATAAAATCAGGTACAAAGCAAAAAAAAAAAAACACACACAAAAAAAAAAGAAAAAACACAAGAGGAAAAATCCAATTCCTGTCATCCATATAGCTTACTGCTCAACCTGGGCCCGCCCATACTTCCTGTGACGCTACATTTAATTTCGCAAGCAAGTCAGTCTGGCCAGGCTGCCATTTTACAGGAATTATTTTTCACAAATCTGTGGGCACCAATGAGAAACGAGCTTACGCATACGTCATCGGAATGAGTGGTCTGATTGGTTGTAGATTCATCAAGTAGTATACAGAGCCATCTGATGGATGCAGGTTAAGCCTGCCTCCCACAAGATGTTTAGTAATGTAATGCCGCGCAAGCCAGGCTACAACCTTACATCAATCAGTAATGCATTAATTGGCCAAGTAAAATGGTACTGGAAATAGGCTTCACAAAACTCTGTTGTTCAATTTTGACTGAATTCCCTAGCCTAGCATTTCTCATTGAAATTAATGGGGACGGGACTTGGTCACTTTCTCCAGGTTTTATAATACCTCCATGTTAAATACGCTTGTTTTTTTCCCCTGAATTCCCGTGTTTGGATGGGCACAGCTCTGCTCAAGTTGGTTTTGGAGAGCGCTATTTGATTTGATCCGAGTCCTTGATTCATGGCATGACATGGATCCAAGTCAGAATCAAGTCTGCAACATGCATCAGAAATGCCCACCAAGTAAAACCACAGAGAAACGTAGCATTACGTTGTCTCAGTGGCTGGACAGGGACAAAACTGGAGCCAGGTTCGGTACCACCCTGACTTCTTATCACCAGTTTCTTGGGGAAGACATTGACTTCAAAGAGCTCCGCGCTAGCTTGTAGAAAGCTTATTGTAGGGCCCTCATAGCTAGCTAGGCATTTCCATTTGCCCCCAGCAGAAAGTGTAGATTAATCCCTGGTCGGCCAGCCGGCCACCCACCCCCACACACTATCTCTGAAGCTGTGTGAGCGGGAGCTCACTGGGTCAGATGCCCTCCTTAGTCCGAACGCTCTTACATCACAGAGGAGATCAGTGTTTCTGACACGCAGCCAGGCCAGGACCCATTTTTTTGTTTCCCTTTGTTTACCTGATAACAACAACAAATGCTCCATTTTAGTGGGCATGAAGATAATTGCGAAGTGAATGTGCCACCAGGTCATGAGTGCATTTCAAAGTTGTATAGGGGGCACTCTTCCATTCTACTGACACAGAGAGAGAGAGAAATATTACACTATTTTTAGCCTGGCTCATATGTGGATCTTTTTCAGTCTTATGGTCTTCTTGAGCTGTATATTTCAGTCATTAATACTCTTGTCTACACAGCTCCCTCTATTGACCTCTCTGCACTTGGCCTCGGGCGTCTCATTCAGTGTTAACCCATCAGTTTGTCTCCCTTCAAAAGCCTTTCCGGGAAGAGAGAACAGCCAATAGGTCTGGCAGAGATGGCCTTTAGAGACTTATACTGACAGGAAACATGAGAGCTTCAGCCTTGACTGAGGCTTAAAACATTAGTATTCCCTCTTCCCTTTGTGTCTTTTTACCCCCAGAAGCCAGAGTATAGAAGGCTTTACGAAATGTACAAGATGGGTTAGGCCTAAAAAGAAAACATGTACTGTATAGCTGGAAATGACACAGAAATATAACATTTATCTGAGTTGCCTATACATTGCCTATATATAAGCAATCTTAAGAATACTTAAAAAATGTATATGGGAGAAAACGCTTCCTTACCCTCTTCTGTTTTAATTTTTTCATTTAGTTCTGTAACTGTAACTAGCAAGAATCTGGCAGACTTGGATCACCATGCATCCAGAACCAAAATGTACTGTAGCTCTAGAAAAGTCAAAGGAAGTCTGTGGTTTCAGAATGCATTTCTGGTTTAAATGACTTCACATGCAATAGCTTTGCCTTTGACCCCATAGGTACGTTACCTTATCGGTTTGTCTAGACATCGTGAATAATTGTGCTAGGCATGCCTGACAAAGATCAGCCTGATGGAGAAATCATACAATATGGTTTGAGCTGAGCCAAAATTTGAGAAAATTTGAAAATTGGAGTATTAGTAGTATTAGAGAAGAACAGTTGTTGCTTGTTGCTATATCTAGTCACCAAAATCTTCCTAAGCTTTTATTAGCCTATAAAAAGCAAAAAAGTATGTATTATTGTATACATATTAGTAATGGAGAAAAAGCTATACATTTGTGTTTTCTTTTCCATAAATTCCTCAGATATTGCCCCTCACCTCTAAACATGGCTCTAACACACTTCCTAATAGTCCTTTTAGATTATTTGTTTTGTCTTTGTTAGTTTGCTATCTGTATTGTATGTTGCTTTGGATAAACACATCTGCAAAAAAACCCTATGAACATAAAAAAGCATGCATCAGAAAAGTCCAGAATTTAAATGCCTTTCTTTGAGGTATTTTTCCTTCTGCATTATGGGCAAAGACTTTCTGGCTGTCCATGTGAATACATTATGATGTAATAAAGGGTATGATGCAGCTTCTAGCTTCCATGGCCAGCTGGCCTGCAATTGGATTTTTTTCCCTTTGGCAACAGCACACAAAACTGTCCCACTTGTCACCAAACATTTTATTCTTTGTGTCAGAATCCCCCTGAAGAGAAAGGTTGCAAGTGAGGTTGTGGTGGTGGGACACAAAAGTTTGTACAGTCACTCCTGGGTTGACCAAGGCTCTTTGGGTCTTTGTGTGTCTCCAGGAGGATGGCTCAAGAGACCAACCAGACCCAAGTGCCTATGCTATGTGCCACTGGATGTGGATTTTATGGGAACCCACGCACAAATGGCATGTGTTCAGTGTGTTACAAAGACTTCCTCCAGAGACAGAACAACAGTGGCAGAATCAGCCCTTCAGGTAAGGTGCAAGAATCCACGGACACTTGGCTATACCCAGAGACACCCCAGATATGAATTTCTGATGAATGATGGTTACTGATGATTACACCCATAATGAGTAATTATCGTATTGTATCATTTATCTTCCACCAACAATAGGAGGCATAGTCTACCTGTTTTTTTTTTATTATTTACTTTGTATGCATGGGTAAAATTACTGCCTTAACTACTAAATTACTACTTTCTCTGACATTTAAGTAAAATATCTTAGATTTAATAGTTCAGGTTTACCTGGTTCATATATCTGTCACTAGTACATTATACCACTTGATCTATATTGTGTTACACAGAGCAGTGAAGGTGTACCAGGCGCTGCAAGTTGTATAGTGTGTTTAGACTGCGAAAACAGGTAGCCATAATGAATATGAATAACGTGAAATGGGTGATGCTTTGGTCTGTGTTTGTGACTACAGCAGTAGCAGCAGCATCCTCTGCAATCAGTACTTTCGGAGAATCTCTTCCCACGCAGTGCACTGACAGCAGCACTGTTGATGTGTCATCAGCATTAATCCAGGCTTCCTCACCACTGGAGACAAGCAGGTACTCGCCATCCCCGTATTTCATGCCACAACAAGGAAATAAATCACACTTGGGGACATCCTGCTATTACTGTTTGTGATTGAAACAGTCCTTTTCACTAAGGTGCATAACCTTTTCTAAAGGACCCTGGTCATTCTGTTTTGTGCCGGCTTGGTTTGGTCTCTCAATTAGGCTTTATTGCCTTTAGGCATGGTGTGTTTGTATTCTCAGATAATATTCTCACAATGGTGAATTGTTTTCGCAATGGAAATTCTTTTGATCCCCTTTAGCATCATAGCCAACCAGACCCGTCTCTCTCAAGCGCCTGTTACACAGTGTGAAAACGAGGACACGACTGGAGCCAAAGTAATCCTGAAAACAGAAGAAACACAAAGTAAAGTTCCTTTTCATTATTTCTGCATCACCCTACCTTGATACCTCATTATTCTCACACACTTAAGTTTTTAAGGGACAGGAGATTCTTCTGTACAGCGGAAGAGAGGCTTATGTTTTGTTGAAGGTCACTTTGATATGAATTCAGACTATTGCTGAGCCAAGTGCCATTGATAAAATGCGGCACCAAATTCCTTTGCTGCTCCCCTGCAAGTCTTTTTGCAGGCTTATTAGGCTCCTTTTGAGGTCACATGATTATTTGCTTTAACTTCAAGCCAACAGATTTTGGCTGTTGCTCCTACTTCTCAGTACCATTGTATTCCACAGGTTGTGTGTGTGTGTGTTTGTGTGTCTGTATACATATAATACTGTCTCTCTGTTCCTCTTTACCTATTTTTATCTGTTTGCATCTTTGTGTCAGTTTGCCTGTTTGTTTGCCTTTCTTTCTGTGTGTGTGTGTGTGTCCAATGATCAAGTGTATTTCCATGTTACTCTAACATTTATATCAAGAATATTTTTATAATATAAAATTGATCTGTGTGTGTGTGTGTGTGTGTGTGTGTGTGTGTTTGCATTCCTGACGTTCCTGAAGCATCTTGTAATGTAGCAGAGAGAACCCTGGATGGAGCAGGTAGCTCAGGGCAAGCAACAGCAGCAGCAGCAGCCGCTGTGGGAGAGAACAGTGTTAAGAGAGGCAAAAGGAAGCTAGATGAGGGCTCTCAGGAGATAGATGATGAATGTGGTGAGTGTAGGCGGATGCGGAGCAGAACACTACATGACCTCTGTCCACCTTCAACACCTTTCCAGTGTGGTACAGGGTAGAGATGTTACGTAGCCTCTGACTTCAACACTCTTCCAGAAAATCCCAGGGCACCTTCACATTAACCAAGTTCCTGGTTGAGGCCATAAAGATGTACTATGGTCTTGCGGTTTTAAAAAACAATGTTTATCTGTTTAGGATGAAAATAAGAAAACAGCCGAAAACAAAAAAGCAAATGGTTAGTACAATTTAATTTGAATTGAACCTGTGCTCGTCCCAATGTTTTGTTGAAGGTGTGGAGGAAGAGGAGCATGTATTTCCACTGTGTTTTCAAGCAAGTTTCAGTCACTGTATGATCATTTGTGCAACATTTCCAAAAATCCTTTCAACTGTAAAAACAGAAGCCAGACAGACGCCTGAATGTTCTATTCGGTTCCCAAACTACTTTCGGCTACGTTTATATAGCAGCCAACATGAACTAACAACAAGGTTAAACAAAAAACCTTATGGAAACGGCTATGACCTCGGTAATCAAACTCTTGAAATGGTCTGTATGTGCTGGCAGTGAATCATATTAGGGGTCTATAGCATAGTGAGGTTATTGGTTAACTTGGGTTGCTTTGGGAGTTACCACTGATTTCCAAAAGAACAGTGCAGTCAGCACTCTGAAGTGACATGTTGATCATCAGTAACATCTAAAGTCATCGGCGTTAGACAGTAACCTTGCTTTGTAGTATATCCCCACATGTATCCTTCTACCAAAGTCTTGCTTCTCACCCATGACATGTTTTATCCTGCAGCCTCAGGATCTGATGGGAGCGACCAGACATCGGTAGATGACCAAGACAAATGTGCAGGCAAGAGCAAACCCAAAAAAAACCGCTGCTTCACCTGCCGGAAAAAAGTTGGACTCACAGGTACATCGTTGATGGAATGCGACTTGTTTCTTGTCTGACGTGACCCATTTTCGCCAACTCTGCTTTTTTGTTGTTTAAAAAGACACCGTTCAGGCCATGAGAAGTCATTTTGTGTGTGTGTGTGAAAGCAATTGCCTTTTGTTACTCTCATTAATCTCTTTAAAATTGGTTGTCTGTACAGGCTTCGACTGCAGATGTGGTAATGTGTTTTGTGGAATCCACCGGTACTCAGACATTCACAACTGCACCTTTGACTACAAAGCCGACGCTGCTGAGAAAATTAGGAAAGAAAATCCTGTCATTGTCGGGGAGAAGATCCAAAAGATCTAAAGGACCATCTCATCACAGTTGGGGAATGTGTGTGACAAGGATCAGCGAAACTTTAGTCTGTTTTTGTTTTGTTTTGTTTCGTTTTTTCATTTCCCACTTCACAATTTCACAAGTTGTTCATGATAACCTGAGCCATCTACTCACCTTTAAATCATGCATGCTACCTGGAAACACTTCTCTGAAATTGATTTATTTTTTTCCTGATTTTCACGTTCATTTTTCCCCGATTTTTACATTCACTCAAATTGTTTCCCCTAATAATGTTGCGGATTTTAGACTTTTCCAGGGAAATTATTCAATTTAATTATATTTTAAACAAATATTGAGTTACAGATTGGCTGGTGCATTTAATGGGAAGAAAGTTATTCAAGGGGATGTGCTTTGCTGAAAACCTTTTTTTTGTCTATAAAAGAAGTTGCATGTCAACATGTCATTTTTTTCATCCTTTGTACTGTATTCTCTTCCTGTGAATGTATGCTGAGAATTATTGCAATTTTGTTATGGACAACATAGACAAAGACATCTGCTTGTTTCCTCCCACACCCTTTTATTAATATTTTTTTAGTCACTTAGGAGTGTATGATTTTTGCTATACATGTTTGTGTGGATGTTGTTTTGGTTGAATAGCCTGTATTCACCTCAGCGTTGGATATGAGTGTTTCTAAAAAAAAAAAAAAAAACAATTATATATATATATAAATATAGTTCATTTATGAGTGTGCAAAGGATGGTTAATGTGGTGTATTTATGTTTGTTTATTCACCGTCTCTGCTTTGATCTGAATAAAATTTAAAACAAATTTTACACATTAATACACATTTTAAAACTCTGGCCTAAATATATGGCTGCCTGAAACACAATGAAAAGCAATTTGTCGGACTGTTGGCAAAACATAATGTTAGCCTACTTTTCAAAAGAAAACAAAAACTTTACAAAAGAAATGTTACTTTTCGCCCTTTTATCAGTAAATAGCGTTTGGTACCATTTCCAATGAAATGTGGATAGCATGTTGTTGCGGGATGGAGCTGAATGTATATCTAGGAAATTGTGACATTGAAAGAATTGTCTTAGAGGGTGCGTTTCAAAATACTCTAGTTTTGCGAGAAAACCCCATAGTCTTGCTTTAGGGACAACTTTGGAGATAAAGGGATAATTATGCTGAGTCATTTTCAACTCATTTTACGTTATCCCGAAAGGGTGGATATAAAAGTAGTCGCCTGATTGGTCGTCTGCGCAGATTTGGGAGGCGGTATCAGCGCATGGCTGCTGTCAACATCTGGAAGAGGTTACTCGCCCTGTTGCTTACTCTGAAAAGTATTCCGGAGTACAACTGCAACTTGAAAATGTCTTTCATAAAAATAGACGAAGAATCGGACTTTTCCTTTCATAACCTACCTTACGGTGTTTTCTCCACTGCAGACAATGTAAGTCTATTTGTAAAAATGCTGGTAGGCCTAGCCTATACAATTGATTTTAACTAATTCATACATTTGCACATAGGTCACGCTTAGACTTTGGTCATAGACTAGAGACTACTCTGTAAGCGCAAAACGTTAAACCTGAACAAAAACAGAATTATTCTTAACAAAGTCGAGACCACGCGAATAGTGTTTAACTAAAATCAATCTCAGCCGAGGCATAGGGTCGGTGTTGCCATTGGAGATCAAATCTTGGACCTTGGTGCAGTAAAGCATCTCTTCAATGGACCGGTCTTGTCAAAGCACCAGTCTGTCTTTGACCAGGTAAACTGGTTTCTTGTAGGCTATTAAAAAATACATATTTAATTAGAGTTTGATTTCAAGTGTACTTCTGTTACTCCACGTGTCCATCTCCTAGCCAACGCTGAATGCGTTCATGAACTTGGGTTATGATGCTTGGAGAGAAGCCAGAAGATACTTGCAGAAACTTTTATCTGCAAATGAAAGTACGCTGCGCGATGACGTGAGCCTCAGGAGCAGGTAGGCAATTCGAAGTGTAAGTGTGCCTACAGAATGGATTGAAAAAAAAAAGCAACTTATAACTTGTAAGAGTTTAGTTGTGGCCTGGTTTGACCTCTAAATATGTGAGCTATGAGTCAACTACACAGAAAACAAGACACAAATTAAACAAAAAAAAAAGTAAAGTTGGGACTTCAACTTTGGCATCTGTTTTGAATAACTTTTACTTAGAAACTGTGTGTGTGTGTTTCTTTAGAGCATTTGTGCATCAGACCTCTGCTGTGATGCATCTTCCTGCAGAGATTGGTGAGTCTGGAACAGTCAGTACAGTAGACCTAGTCTTGGCTGAGTTGACAACTTTGAGTGACAGCTTAGTCAGGCATGCTGTTTTGCTTGCTTGAAGCTAACACAGGAATCTTATTCTTATCACCCCATAGCAGTCTGTCATTCCCTCACACATGAACTCACTCTCTCTCTCTAGATATCTTGTTCTTTCATGTTGACCAAACAAGCTTATAATTAAATGATGTGACTCCGCTAAACTTTATAGAAATTACCTTGAACAGTGAAATGACGAACTTGATCCATCACACATGCAGATAACATCCAGTCTAAGATTTAAAAAATTAGTTGTTGTTTGATGTTCCATATGGGTTGCGTTAAGCCATGAGGAAAATTACTCAGGATGAATCCTAGCACCAGACACAAGGTGGCGCCATTCTCCACACTAGCTCACAATGAATGTTCTCACCAGAGGTCTTCTATGTTTAGCAACATAGTTGCCATGGGCCTTTAGTTCTTTAGGATGTGCATGTGCTATACTGATGTACAGTCAATAAAAGCCTTCCTGCTCTGATCTTTTGCTCTTAAAATTCTTACTCTACTTTGTCAGGTGACTATACTGATTTCTACTCGTCCAGAGACCACGCTACAAACGTTGGCATCATGTTCCGTGGGAAGGAGAATGCTCTTATGCCCAACTGGTATGAAAGCAATTTTATGAGTAATTAAATGGGTAGAATTATAAATAATTAGCTGCATGCTTTTATAATTAGGATATAGCTGGAACAGATTTTGCATAAGACTTCCAAAAAGATTTTCAAATGTTGCCAATTCAGAACCACAGCACAGTTTTCTACCCTTTTTGTTTGACTAAAAAAGAACATTCATCTATTGCCTCGAGGCAGTCTTCCATTTTTTTCTTGTTTCTTTTGTGAATAATTCCCCAGATTGATTTTAAATCAGTACTATAGTAATGATTTATCCTCAGCACAGAGCTGTATTTCTCTTTCATTGTTACTTACACATGGTCCTTGGAGAGAGAGAGAGAGAGCTGTTTCTGTTTCTTTCACTGGAGGGAGGGGGGCAAGCAAGGTCCCTGTGTGCATGTCAGGGTCGGGCAGACACTGGGAGTTTCTTTAATTGATTTTTGCTCTCCCAGGCCTCGCAGTCAGTACCTCATCCAGCACTGCGCTCACTGCTCTGCACGTTCATTCTGTCATTTCATGCTTCTTTTGACTTTCTTGGCATAACTAACTAGAGCAGGAGATGTGCTGAAGGATTCAGAATGGGAGTCAGGGAATGTCTCTCCAGTCTTCAGATCACTGAGCCGTCACCTCTGTGACTCATCCATGCATGCCCACCAGTGGTGGAGCCGTGATAAGATATTTTCACGTCATGCACAAAATAAATGTGAAATGAGGGTTTTTTTACTGAGCTGGGGGGTGGAGTGGTGGATGATGAATCGAGATTGCCACAGATGTTATGGGTTTAGCCACCTGCTCACCTCTCAGCACTTGATGACATAGAACTGAGCTGGAATGGAGAAAAGATAAAGTAGGAGCTGAAATGTGTGTGTGTGTGTTTGTGCATGTGTGTGTGCGTGTGTATGTGTGCACTTATACGTGCTTCTCTGTCTGTCTCTATATGTGTGTGTGTGTGTGTGTGTGTGTGTGTGTGTGTGTGTGCTCCTTCACAGGCTGCAGCTGCCTGTGGGGTACCACGGCCGAGCCTCCTCTGTGGTGGTCTCTGGGACGCCAATACGAAGACCAATGGGGCAGATGAGGCCTGATCCAAGTAAGTGTAGGTGTGTGTGTGTGTGTAACCCACACGCCTCTGATCCCACCCAGGGCCTTTGCACTCATTCTGTCAGTTTAGTCCTTTAGTTCACCTTGTCATTGCTCTTGATGTTTAGGTCTGGGTAGATAAGGGAACCTGTTGACCGAGGGCTTGTGATGTGAAATGTAAATACTGTGAAATGTAACCCCCCCCCCCCCCTCTCTCTCTCTTGTAGCTAAGCCCCCAGTGTTCGGCCCCAGCAAGCAGCTTGACATTGAGTTGGAAATGGTGAGTGCAGTAGTTTAATTGTCAGTAGGAAATGAATGGGCAGAATACTGGATGCACTCAAATACAAACCTCACTTAGTTCTGTGTTACACTGGGATGCACAATTGCTGAAAGACCTGAAGAGGGTGGAACCAGTGGAAACATGACAATTCATATTTATAAAAAATGATCTTTTTATAAAAAATGTTTTCACATGATTATTGTATTTGACAAGGGTTTAGTTTGAGAGTCAAGAGCTGTCGTGATCAGCATGCGCCCCTAAACACTGTAAATTCAGTTTACACTGGTTTAAAATCCTCTCATTTCCATGCCTACTGGCAGCTCTCAGTAATGTCAGACAAAAGGAAAATTGGTTGATCCACACCAGATTTATCCTTTTAGTTGTGACCTTTATGTGTCGTCCATGTTAGCTGAGTGTGCATGTGTGTGTCGCTCTCTATCAGGCATTTTTTGTGGGAGCTGGAAACCAACTGGGCGAGCCGATTCCCATTGAGAAGGCACATGAGCACATCTTTGGCATGGTGCTAATGAACGACTGGAGCGGTGAGTGACACTGTGTCATTGCATTGTGTTTGTCCTTTTGGTTGACTCAATCCCTGATGATATATAAGAGTCCCACATGCTTTGAGTTCAGAAAGCCCTTGAGAGCCCTCGAGAGACTTTGAAAGAGAACCCCTTTTCTCCTTTCCTCTAGTCGATCGCAAATATCATCCTCCTTTCATCTGGACATAGTGCCTTTTGAAGCTACTGAACCTTTTTGCAGTTGGACTTGAGATATGCACAAAATGACCCACGGTACAGTCTAATAGATCACACCCCAAGAAGGCTTCAGACACAGCCAATCTCTATGGAAATAGATGGAACCAATTGACATGGCGAGAGATGGCCTGTCTCGCTGAAATAGAAAATCTCACCTTTCATAGTTTGGTGATCTTTTTTTCCTCATTTCTCCTCTTTTTGAGAATATATCTCATCCTGAGGCTCTTGGAGGCCTTTGAGATAGATAAAAGGCACAGAGACCCGTCCGTGCCTGGTGTTTGAGCTGGGCCCGCACTGATTTACGGGCACGCTCAGACCATGCCAAGTGGCATCTCAGAGTAACAAGTGCCGTCAAATTCTTTTATTATTCCATCGCCCCAAACCCACAATGGCAGCCTTTCAAGCACACCAGCTGATATTGCTTTTTTATGGCCTATCGGTAAGCATCCGCGGATATGAAAAACACCTGAGGACAGAAACACTGGGAACTTTTTTCCATGGGAAAAGAAGGCATGTGCGAGACTGTCGAATATTCAGCCTCTGGTGGGTTTGCATTTTTTATTCCCCCAAATATATTTTTTTTCATCACAATCCTATCATCTTCAAGCATATCTGACAGTCTATTTGCGTCTAATGCACCTCAACACACAGATGCACACAGACAAACATTCACAGTGCCTCTTCCAAAACATCCCAAACAGCCAGAGGTATTTATGCCAGAGATATTTATATTATGTTTGCAAATATGATATATTGCATGAAAGAACCAAGTACGCATTCCTATCACACTTTCTGGTCTCCCATCTTTCCTAAGACTACATGAAGGTTTTTTAAAAACCCTTTTCTCATGTGCGCCCTCTTACATCATATTTCATCTCCTTGAGAATAGAAACCATTGCTCTCCACTGTTCTATTTCATTGGCCTGTGTGCAATAAAAAGGTGTTTTTTTTCCAAGGCTTCATTTATCTGTGACAAGCTTCATTTATTTGCGAAAGAGCCTGTCACTGCAACGAAGAACTGATGTATCCCATTCATTTCTTAT
This sequence comes from Limnothrissa miodon, assembly GCA_017657215.1. Lineage (NCBI taxonomy): Eukaryota > Metazoa > Chordata > Actinopteri > Clupeiformes > Clupeidae > Limnothrissa > Limnothrissa miodon. The sequence goes on from JAGFZM010000231.1 coordinate 386,372, forward strand.
TTAAGCATTACTCCTGTGCCATGCAATGTCTATCGGTTTACTTTACTCCATATCCTTACCTCAGGGGGATTGTGTTGCCAGCCTTTGCTTTGCGGGTTGACTCAAAGAACTGTGTGTGTGTGTGTGTATGTGTGTGTGTGTGTGAGTGTGTGCGTATGTTTGTGTGTGTGTGTGCATGTTAGAGAGAGAAAAAATGACAGAAGCGTCCTGAGATATACAGTATAGACAATTAAAGCAATATACAACAGTTACAACAATAAAACTTTGTTTAGCTTTGCTTAAGCCTTTCTCAGCCATTTGGACTTGGCAACGAGCCATGCCTGGCTAATCTTAGCTTGCTGCTCCAGAAGCAGAGAACAGTAGAGATGATTTCCCAGCTGTCTCTACAATTGGACTCTATTCATACATGAAACCACAGACATTAGACAGCCTGGATTTGTGCTTGCCAATCTGGACAAGTTTGTCTTGACAGAATTTGTGACTCTTTTTGCCATGGTAGATGTGTGTCTGAGCACAGACAATGAAATATTCTTTGCAAGTTGTCATACTCTTTGGTTAGGTTGGAGATTTTTTTTAGAGACATATGTATGTATAGTGAGATTTCAGCTAGGATTCACTTGGCTGCTAGGTAATGAGAAATCAAATTAGTTTGCATCTGAGTAGTTTTGACACTCTCCCGTATTTTATTATGCACTTCACGTCTTTCAGCTCGGGACATTCAAGCTTGGGAATACGTGCCTTTGGGGCCCTTCCTAGGAAAGAATTTTGGGACAACCATCTCCCCCTGGGTCGTGTCCATGGAGGCCCTTCTCCCCTTTGCTGTGCCCAATGCTGTCCAGGTAAGCCCCTTTTTATTATGAAACTCATTTCCTCTCTTCTACTGCCAGAGCCTCTATTAATCCTTAATACTGCTGATCTGAAAGCCATATGAGTATGCAAAGTAGGGGGATGGGGGTCGCTGAGGGCAAGCATACCATAGGAGGGCCAGCACCCTGTTTTAATTCATACGTTAGGCTGTCTGGGCCCTGGAGTGCACTTATTGGAGAATATATCCCAGCATGCGTTATCTCCGGAACTTGGCCAAGGTAAGGCTTCTGCTGGGCTGTGGCCAGGCGTGTGACCTTGCACTGCCCTCAAACACTGACACACACACACACATATATACACACCTCTTCCACTCACTTACCCCCTCTTTCCCTTCGCTTTTTTCTCAGCAGGATCCTGAGCCGCTCCCCTATCTCCGCCATGATGACGCCTACACCTTCAACATCAACCTCTTTGTGTCAGTGAAAGGTACAATATGGTCTTGTTGGCGCAGCCCCTTAATTAAAGCAATTCTCAGAGCGAGAGAGAGAGAGAGAGAAAGAGAGAGAGAGAGAGAGAGACTGCACTCAGCCTCAGGTCTCTTGGGAGATGCATTAAAATTACTCTCCCTACTGGCTAATCACTGCTCTCTCCTCCAATAGAAGGGCTGCTCAGTAGCTAACCCCCAGCTTGTTTTTGCAAAGCCCACATATACATACTCAAACACAGAAGCAAATAATGTCCTGCAGGACTGGCCAGATGTCTTAAAATGTGTGCTTGTTTGTGGCAGTGGGGGGAAAAAATGCACTCACGCGCATCCAATTCCAAACATCAGGGTTTGCAATCTAGAGATATTTGGAGTGGAGGGTTGTGATTTGACAGGGAAGCCATTCGAGATAGATTTGTTTGTTGTGCGATGGCAGTAGAGTGATTGTTCAGCGCAGAGAAAGTGACAGTCAACAGTGCTCTGCTCTGTGTTCCGGCAGGCGAAGCAATGAGGGAAGCCGCCACCATCTGCAAGTCCAATTTTAAGGTAAGGCAGAACAACTGGCCAACAAGTCTCTGTTGCCGACAAGCACTATTGCACAGAGAGACAAACAGGCTTGTACTCCTCCAGCATTGACTACAAAGTGGATGACCTCCCACATCCTTACTGTGGACAGCAGCAGTGACATGATGTCAAATAATGGATGGCAACTGATGTAATGAGCATCATGTGCCCGTACTGACCCCACAGAGGAAAAAGCTATTGGCTAATGTCATCTCTCTATGGGCAGCCTTAGGGGTATAGTTTGTCAGTTGCAACAGGGCCTCACATGCAATGTTATTTTAAAGAGGCCATGTGTCATATTTTGGTGTTCTAACATCCAATAATCTCCTAGGAACAGCAACAGAGTGTGAAGAAGCAACTGTATTGATTTTATTTCAAGAACATCTAAGTGCTTGGCCTCTGCCCATTTATCCTCCAAACAAACTAGCGCTGGACAGGCTGCAATATCTTCTGCAATATCTCATTCTGCCTCATGAGACCTCTGTTGAAATACAATGGGAGTGAATGCAAAACCTGACGGATTTATGTCATATAGGAGCTTTACCGGTAGGTTTCTCAGTGTCTGTGCCATGTCAGTATTATCTCTGCAGATTGCTCGCTTTTCTCAGACAGGGCTGATAGACTCTCCCCTCTGCACTATGTGAGAGGGAGATTAGCTCTTTCCTCCAGGGATGGACTTTGACTGATGAGGGCAGTGTTGAGGCTGAGGTGCTCCATGTCATCTCTCTCTCTCTCTCTCTCTCTCTCCTTAGTACATGTACTGGACCATGAGGCAGCAGCTGGCCCATCACACGGTCAATGGCTGCAACATGCGGCCTGGAGACCTGTTGGCCTCGGGGACCATCAGTGGACCGGTGAGGGCCTTGCTGCTACAGCTCCTGTCTGGGTGGCATGATGCACAGCTACTAGCAAAACTACGCAGGAAGTTGTAATATTGATACTAACACGAATAGAATAGTTGTCATGTCTCTGTGTGTAACTAACTGTACACTTGTTTGCTTGCTTGCTCCAGACTTTCTGTAAGGGGTAATTTGAATGTCACTGTGTGTGTGTGTGTGTGTGTGTGTGTGTGTGTGTGTCCAGGAACCTGAGAGCTTTGGCTCCATGCTGGAGCTGTCGTGGCGGGGATCAAAAAGCATCGACCTGGGCGGTGGCGAGAGTCGGACATTCCTGAAGGATGGCGACGAGGTAACCATTACAGGTAAGAGGCATCTCTGCACTGCTGTGCCATTCCCCCAGCTCCTTGTTAATAATTCAGCGGGCCAAAATCATATCAATTATTTAGGAAACAAGAGTGTTAGTCACTAGAGCAGATCAGGGGAGAATCCAGTTGGGGTACAAGATGTCTGTCGTCTACCTGCGAAAACAGGCGAGGTCTCCTTGCCTGATCCAAAGGAATTGTAGTCCTAACTGAGAATACTGCATTCACTGCAGGACTCTACAGCCTGTCTATGCCATGATCAGAAACACTGTTGAAAGAATGGAACAGTAGCTGAGGGGCTTTGAAGAGTTATCTTTTATGGAGTATGTGTGTGTGTGTGTGTGTGTCTGTGTGTGTGTGTGTGTGTACTTTCATTTTTGATGACATTTTCAAAGCTGAAGTTGGGCTACGCTGCCCTGGTCCAGTTAATTTGGTATTCTGCAGCAGTAGTCTGCAGAATGTTGTTGTGTTGCTGTGGGAGAATCCTCTCATTGACTCTTATACCCAAGACATTATGAAGTCAGACTTTTTTTCCCACTCTCTGGCCTGTCAATCAAATGCACCACTTTATTTAAAAGACTGACAGTATCTCTCTTTCTCTCTCTCTCTCTCTCTCTCTCTCTGTACTTTTGTGTGTGTGTGTGTATGTGTGTGCGTGCGCGCGCATGCACACGTGTGCGTGTGCCTGTTAATATGTATTTGGTCAGGTTACTGCCAGGGCAGCGGCTACCGGGTCGGTTTTGGTCCGTGTCGGGGAGCGATCACTCCAGCACTGCAACAGTGAGGCCCCTGCATGGCTCTGGCAGTGGCCATCTGTCTACCCCCCCCAGGCCTGCCCCCCTGGAGAGAGCAGGACAGACGCCCACAGACACGGACACCCAAGCATCAGCAGCACAGAGAGACACTGCAGAGCCCCACTGGACTGGATCACACCACTCTCAGTAGCCTCCATGGGTCTCTGTGCAACAGAGGAGTCTGTAAGCGTGTACTGTATGTTGCCACCACACTAAGTTACAGTTTTTTAATGACCAAACTTTAGTAGTACATAAATATTTAGTATTAATTTGGAGAATTTGTGTATTGTTGACTGTTGTGTTACCATAAGCAGTATTATGTTACCCTGTGGATTTGATTGGAATCATGTTATAAAAGCTCTAACTTTTACCTCCCTAATGTGTTTCCTTGTTCTTATACCTTTTGAAAATGTTTTTTTCCCAGGGAGAAAATTTTGCATTTTTCACTGAAGTGAGTTACAGTTGTTTGGGAATTACGTTAAGGTTTATAATATTCTTTTGCCCTGAGTGAAGTGAGTTATTAACACGCACTGCACCAGTGCCTGTGTGTGTGGGTGTATGTATGTGTGTGTGTGTGTGTGTGTGAGTGTGAATGAATGAATGGCAAATTGGACACAAATGATGTTAGCCTTTCTGCAGGATATTAACTTTGAGATACTGAATTTCAGTCTTTCTCTCTCTCTCTCTCTCTCTCTCTCTCTCTCTCTCTCTGTGTGTGTGTGTATTATTAAACATTGCAGCACTGATGAAGCTAATACTTTACATTGAACATTTACATGTCCAACAAAAGTGCCCTTTGTATGGATGAGTTGGGCATAGCACATAAGCTGCTGGCACTCCACATTTCACTGCAATCCAACACATTTGGCATCAGACAAACTCCCCTCCCATTCAATTAAGCAGGTGTTGTCCATTTTCCACCACAACTGTTGTGACACTGAGCTACATATTGTGCGCCAGTTCTTTTTACCCCAGGTTGTGTGTGTGTGTGATGTGTGAGTGTTTGCAGGTAGCAGGCTGCGCTGTTTGCCATCAATGGATTTTCAATAGTTATGTCGTGCTACTCCATTAGCTTGTCACAGAAAATGCATTGTGACCATCCTGTTGAGGCCACATGACGCTGTCCAGCTTGTTGAGTGAAGTACGCCGCAGAGAACCCTCTGTCACCATAGCAATGCTGTGTGACTCACACACTTGGACAAAAAGAACACTACACCCACAGTGTATTAGATGTGTATATGAAAAATAGTTGAACAATATGTGTGTGTATGTGTGTAGTTTGTGCAGGATGACAAACATACAAGTTGTATTCTGCAGTGGCTGTGGTGATGATAGTTGTGATTGTAGACCTCCTGCTTTTGTTACCCAGATGGGGTAGTAAAAAACACACACACTTCTTTCTTTTTTATTGATGTATACCAGGTGGGAACTTCACAGCAACAATGACCTCGAAGCCCAAGTGAAGGGTAGAGAGAAGAGTGTTCCTGGCATAGCCCACATTCCTCCTCCTCCATCAATATGTGAACTGCAATTTGGGGTTTACTTTAGACCCATTCAGCAGGGAAGCACCCCTCTGCAGTGCCTAAGGCACGTATATTTAACTTTACACTAATAAATCCTCTGTTCCAGCTTTCACTTGGTTATCAGTACTTCCATTTGATTTCAGTCTAATTATTCCCTTGTGCAAAAATGCAGCTGCATCTCTATCTTTTAAGAGAGCAGAGCTGAAAATCACAATTTGCCCTCAGAAATAATAATAAAAAAATCATCCCTGCTTAAAATATTACGGTTGTAATTCAGGTCCTGAAGTAAGTTTTACTGTTAATGATTTAAGTGCCGCCCCACACAATTGAGCTCTGGGCTGTGGTTTATAACTGTGGGGCGAACGACCTCTCAAACGTCACCACCAGGGCGCCATTGGGGAAAGCAGCGGTGCAATGTGCGGTCTCCATCGGTGTGTATCTCTGTTTTCAGACCCCTTGATAATCAATCGCGTCCCCCAGAATCTGCTGCACTGGAAACGCATGCAAGTGGGCTTTGGTGGGCGGGAGAAACAGAAGTGCTGACGCAAGGCCAGGTTATAAATGCCAGCTAATTAAGAATAATTGATTCGCATTAATATAATAGTGGAGGGAGGAACACTACAGGGGGGAACTATTTGTGTTGTTCTCCCATTGCTGCTGTATGTTGAATGTGAACTGGAGGTCGGCAGCGCTATTGGCTTTGTAGTTGCTGCACACTAATATTACGCAATGCTTCATTGTGCTGGCCATTAATCAACTTATTTATTTTAGAAGAAGGGCTGGTATTCATTCTGACTGCTAGCATTATACAGCTACAGCCCCTGCAATGCCAAAGGGCCTCTGCACTGTGCGTGTGTGCGAAGCTGTATGAGAGGGCTATTTGAACATATGTCGGCTGAAGCAATATTTTGTGTGGTTATTGCAGTGCTTTGTGTGGATGCACTCAAGCACGGGGTCGGAAAAACAAGGGAAGTTAATGATTTCTGAAAATGTGGCCTTTAGATGGCAGAGCTGAGGTAAATATTGATCGGCCTGGCCTTTCTTTGGGCACTTTTCACATCCTCACTGGCCCTTATTTCCGGACAGAGGTTAATGAGGTGAGAACTCTAACTGCTTTACTCACTGAGAGATACTGCTCTCCACATCTTTGCACCAGAATGGGAACCCTTGAATATGCAGCGAGAAAATTCATGACTGAACATATAAAAGTCCCCCAGGGAGATGGGGGGTATCAGCACATATCTTGGGTCGGAAGGAATTGGGTAGAAAACTCTAGAGACCCTTACAGTATGCATAACATAATATAGCAAAGTCTACCCAGCCTATTTTCAAATGGCAGTACAGGTGATCAGTATTAATGTGGTCTCTATCTTCAAATAATTTCCTTTAATAAAAAAAAAAATTAACATGTTTTGTTTCATGTGCATGGATGTCTCATCTCATTGCTATTAAAAGCCCATGCATTATAAATGACCCTGTTGGAGTTTTTTTTCACATACATATTTGAATCAGGTAATGTAAGATAATGTCTTTTTTGGCCTCTGGTATTTTTTTGTAGAAGATTTATAACCACCTGAATTTCCCTTCTATTTAATCAAAAAGGGACATATTATTGAGAGGATTATTGAAAAGGGCATTCAACTAATTTGTGATACTCTTGACATCACTTGATATCACTTCGGTACAGACGGTAAGAGTTCATTTCAAATAGAAAGGCAGACCATTAATGCAATTTACAGTCCAAACAAACTTTTATATGCTCTAATTGAAATGTGCCAAGCAGAGCCAAGAAAATGACTGAGCTGTTTGCATTTAAATCAATTGCAAGAGAACCCAAGCCTCAAGCCTCTTGACTTGATTAAGCAACTTCTCCCCCAGTGCTGAGAGACCTGTGTTCAAAATCCTCGACTCTCCTCCCGGAAAAGTGTGTCCTCTCTCCACGAGTGCAGTTTAATCACACAGCGACAGTGCGGGAGACGAGGCTCGCGGCTCGTGGTTAGTGAAGGGCGAAGGACAAGCTTTCCAAAATCCCCACAGGGAAGGGCACTCCCTGCACTGCTCCATGCCTGAGAGAGCGTCCCTAGTCGCACGCACGCCTGCTAGACAGGAGGGGGCGCTCACCTTTGTCCTACACAGACGTTTTAATTGGCCGAGGTTGTTCCCCTGCCGAGAGGCAGCAAGGACCTTAAAACTGTCAGATCCCCTCAGCCTCGTGGGATGTGTGTGACACTATCTGATCTACCTTAACTTCACTGCTGGACAGTGGTAATGGTGGGAAGCACTAGGCAACACAACTCTCCATGGGAGAATCGATGAAAAGTCACATGGTAGTGCTACCACTAGTGTTACAAACCCTCATCCTCCGCTTTGTGGACACTGCCAGGCAGAACACAGGCTGAGAAATTTGATAGGCCAACGAAACCTGCTCCTGGTGCCCAGACACTCCTCGGGGAAGGAGGAAAGGGCAGAGGAGGGTGGGTGTGGAGGCATCATTACAGCGCTGACTGACTGAGTGTAGCTGTGAGAAGTCCAGTGAGACACAGACAGAAGGGGAGGGTGGGCCGGGCGATGCGTGAGGAGAGGAGAGAATACGACTGCTTGTGATTCTTTGCAAGCAAATGTGTGGTCATTGAGATGCCAGCATGTAAAAGTCCTCATTTACACACAAACACACAGATGCACCCACACACACAGAGACACACACACACACACATCAGACAGTCAGGGCTGCAGCCCAAGTGAATGTTAGGAATGAATGGTGTCCTTATGTTGCCTAGCTCAGATTAGACTCCCAGGCGACTCTGACCTTTTCCATCAACCCTGTGGTTACTGGAGACAATGTTCCAGTGGAGCCACTGGAACACTAATGCAATACAGGCTCCACTCAAATACGAAAGTCAATCAACTCTCCGCCTCCCTTCACATTTCAGCTTGTCAGCAAGGAGTTATGGTTTCCCTTGTCTTGGTTACCTGTGGTGGAGGTGCCACAACACACAGAGTTAACTCAGTATGTTATTATGCTATTGTTTATGTTGTTATTCAGTGTTGAAAAACATTATGTTGCATAACGTGACAGACTGTGTGAGGTGTGCAACCTTTTCACCAAATTCAAAAGGAAAAACCGATAAGATTAGTACATACACAATTCATTCCTTTCATCACAGTCTTTATTAAGGGGAACTAGAAACAGATTCAAATGAGCTCTACCAGTTTCCCATACATTATTGTGGACATTTGTAAAATAGGGAAAAAAGTCAAGACAATCTCTGGTTTCAGCTGAGGCACTTAATAGCATGCAGTCAAGACTATAATTTCACACTTACATACATGACGTACTGGACTTCAGTCTAGGCAAGGAGCTAAGAGAAAGGCAAGAAATCCAACTGACCAGTGAGTCAGTTCAAGCTACAGCATAATTGAAGACAAAAGAGTTGAGGGTGAACTGAGCAGAATTTTTTTTTATGGAGCTAAAAAAGAAGGACTTTTGAGAGTGTCCTCCTAATCTGCAGTGCTGTTTGGTGGACGTAGGGATGTGCTGTGGGATGATTAAACTCCCAGCCACCAGAGGCGGTCCAGCACCCGATGCCCTGATGCCCAGACGCTCTGGCATGATGAATGAATTAAGAGGCACTGCTGTTTTGTTTTGTTTTTTTTAAAACAGCGTAACACCTGCAAGCTCAGCCTGTCAGACATACAATCAGGAGCCACAGGGTTTTTTTCCTCGTTTCAGTCAGCATTTGGATCAGCGCATCTCTCATCATTGTTGCTACAAAATGTACAAAATGTGGATGAATCCCTTTGAAAGTCATTGATTTTAAAGGTTCCTGTTGCGTTTGTCCGTTCCAGAGTTTAGTTTGCAATGGCTATTGTTTCACAGACAGAATGTTTCATTATGGTAGATGTGGTCCTTCAAACGGTCTCTGTCTGGCTTGTGGTGGTGGACTAGGCTACAATCTGACACTCGACAGAGAGCACAGCACATCCTGTGCCTTGTCCTCGCTTTGGATGGAATGTATTAAACCAGCCTGGGAGGCTGAACGCGGTAGGTAGTTTGAGGTGGAATTCATGTGCTTGACAGTTGGAATGGCTGCTGCTCTGACACCAAGTCGAGTTAGGTCAAGTCAGTGGCCCCATTTCCCATTCACATTAACGCCCCTCGTGACCAAACATAGAGGTGGGCTTTCAGTGTGGGTTATGAAGCGTGTGCATTTAAATGCATGCTTGTGTTGCATGCATTAGTAGGGCAAAGCACAAGTGCATGTGCGTATACATATTTGAGCACATCCTATAGCATAGCTTTAAATGTATACTGTATGTCTTCCTCTACAACTCCTAAGTGCTTTTTTCAAATTTACATAACTATATAAATGTAAGCATGAAGTAAGTACTGTATATGATGTGTACATGTGTGTGCGTGCGTGTGTGTGTGTGTGTGTGTGTGTGTGTGTGTGTGTTCACAGGTCTAGGTGGTGAGTGCTCATGTTTGGGGTGGGGTGGGGTGGGGGGGGGGGGGGGGGGGGGGGGGGGGTGCTGCTGGCATGGACCTGGCTCTGCTAGTCATCCAGGTGCTGCTCCTCCCAGGTGGAGGTGGGGATGGCGCTGTACGGATCCATGATGACCTTGGCACAGCGGATGATCATGGCCACCAGGAGCAGGCAGAGAAAGGCGATGCATGCCAGAGTCAGGCCCTTGTCCACGTCCACGAACTCGGGGTCCGGCGTCGTCTCCATCGCTGCTCTCTGTCCTCATGGAAGCGCGCCACTGTTGCGATCATCCTGGACCCCAAGCTTGGTGTAAGAGAGACACAAAGACAGGGCTCACATAAGCACTCTTGACTATTGACACAGCACAAGCTTTATGTGTGAAAGACAACAGGCGTCCTTTTCCTCGGCCTACTGTAACTACAGTACACGCTGGCTGCCCAGTGATATTGCCTAATGTATTCAGCTACTATTTATAGACCCTGCTCTTTTTTTGTCCGCAAATGTCAGGTCGCTGTGTTGACCTTGGTACTCAGTCATATTCAAATAGCTTCCTGCGAAGACAGCCCCATAATGTGATTTTAATGCAATTTTGACCGCTGCTTCAAGTCTGGAAGTGTCTTGGCTCCGTATGCCTGCTTTCAGCTTGGCACGGTCCCTCCCTCCCTCTCTCCCTCTGTGCCCCGGCCTGTTTCATGAATCTCCTGCAAGGCACTCTCATTGATCCTTAATGTGTGGACACAATAACAACACACTACAAGCGGGGGGTCAAAGAGCTTCAGACCGCGTATAATCAAACAAAGGAGTGCAGATCATTTATTCAATCCCGTGCCCCTGAAAACAGTGCATGGTAAGCAGAAGTGCTCGGTCTTAAACGCTTAGACAGCCAGGTCTGTGCCCGTTTCATCTGGCTGTGCCCTTATAATCAGCATGACCCTCTGCCAAAGCTGGAAATCCCAGGTCTTAAAACATTCTGAGAGAAAACCTGCCAAGACTGCATTCAACTGCTCTGATGCTACAACAGCTACACCTGTGTGGTGAGAGGCATGGACAAAAATAAGAGGGTTTGGCGGTCGATAGACATGTTGCTTATACTTTTAGAGAGTGGAGAGGGTTCTGTCGATACCGAGCCCCTGAGGCATCAATCATTTATATAGTCCGGCCACGATTGGAAAACTCTAGTTCATAAATTCTACATTAGCATTAATATGGTTGATTACTTTGTGGTAATTACCCTTGTCCATTCGGAACAATTAATAAGCGGGTGCATTATCTGATTTGCATCCAGTGACGTGAATAAAGCATGGAGGGTCTGTAAATCACGTGAAGCCTCGCCGATTATCTTGGGGGCAACTTTGGAAAAGTGAAATGTAGGGAATCATCTCCTCCTTCCTCGGCCACCTTTACCGATAAATCCACACATGCCAAATAAGAAATGTAATGCAACCCTGAGTAAGGCAATAAAACATAGTTAGAGAGGACAGGCCGAGGTCTCAGCAAATATCTCCACTGCAGTCACCCAGCTGTCGACAAATTTCTTTCAGTTTTATAAAAGCCAATCACATGATGATAGAGCCTATGGAGGAGCGTAGACCAGACTATTGATTTAAAACCTAATTTGTGACTTGTGTTATGCTGGAATGAACTTGGCTTTGGCACAAGTTCACATGTAACACCCTTTGCACTGAAACCTTTTCAAACACAGGAGCTACTGTTCTTGGGTCTTGGACCAAGTAGAATAGCGAATTTTAAAAGCACAGCAGGACAAATCCTTATTGTGTAGCTGCACAAGGACCCAGTGAGTTGTGTTTTAATCTCAGTTTCATCTGGGGATATCCTCCCATCCTGTGACTCAGTCTTCATAAGCCCATGCTTTATTCATAATCATATAAGCATGGTTCTTTAGGGTGATGAAACTCCTAAATAATTAAACACAGGCTACTCTTGTTATTAGACAACCAAATGTGTTTGATACCATTTCCTCTTCTGAGACAAAAAACAGCACTTTTTTCATCATAAATAAACAGCAGAAAGCCCCCAACCCCCCTCCCCCGCCCCCAGAACACAGTCACACACACACACACACACACACACACACACACACACACACACACAAACACACAACCACAAAAGAAACAAATATGTAATCTGTAAACCTTTTCTCCCATCTCTGGCCGAGGTGCCTTTTGTAACTGAGCTGCATTTTTGCCCATCCATCTATCACCTTAATCTGAGGGTCCGGAGGGAGAGGCAGCCAGTCTGTCAGCGCCACCGCAGGAATCACTTAGCAGCCAAGTGGCTCCATTTTGGTGCTCTCAGACCAGGCTGATGATGTGGTACTGTAATGATATACTGGAACCAGCACTGATGGAGCATTCAGGCAGTCTCAGCAAGGCTACTCTTTATTCACCCAAGACCCAACTAAGCCTGTGTGTGTGTGTGTGTGTGTGTATGTGTGTAGCAGATGTATGCTCAACACCTCTGAGGTGGGCTGAAGTGAGAGGAGTGGATGTTTTCTTTTTTAGGCAGCCTCTTTGTCCTCTCCAGCTAATTAAATCCTGAAGCTAAACAAGTGACAGCACTCTGGAGCAAATGATTTGGCTTTAATTGGCACGTTAAGTGCAGGGGTGCATCTAAATCTCCTCAGCCGCCATGCCTCCTTGCTGATGGGGGCTTGCTATGGGTTTTGTGTGTGTGTGTGTGTGTGATTGTCTGTTGGGAGGAGAGGTGGGGGTGTGTGGGGGTCTGCTGATGGAGAGGGCTGCCACCGGAGCTCTCTCCCCCTGCCTGTGAAGTAGCACTGATCACTGAGGCCTGACGTGATCTACAGCCTACTTTGAATGAAACATCATGACGTAATGGGATTGAATCCACTCTGCACATTGCAGGGATTTTACTGCCCTGAACTGGAGCAACCCCTCAGCCAGCACACACACACACACACACACACACAGAAATTTGGCATTCCCATTCAGAGTGGATCATTACCAAGCCAACAGCCAAAGCAATAATATCTCAGCCTCCTTGGCCCTGCAGTCACATTAAGCTCATCAGACAGCTGATTAAGCAGGACCCCACTGTCCTGCCCTTCCATTCATTCCTAATGCTTTTGACAGAAGTGATGATATACTAGCCATCAGCCTGATTGCGCTTTTGTTGTTGCATTCTGAATTGTAAGTTTTAGTAGCTTGATCAAAGGTGTTTTAGAATATTATAAACCATTACTTGCTCAATGTTAATTGGATTTTGGCACCTGCGAAGATACAGTATGTGCTTCCGATCAGCTTGGCTTAATCATTTCATTTGGTCAGCATCAAGTAAGTATGGGGTCTCTGAGAACCTGGCAACACATTACTCGTAAGAGGGAACTTTTTGGCAGACGCAGCCCTTTTCCCCTGACGACGGACACACAGAGCTGACACGAGAAGCTCCAAAGGGGGCTTGGGGGGGGGGGGGGATAATTGCCCTTGACAATACAGCTTGGCAAGACCCTCCACTCGCAAGACCTCTTTGATAATCCACCTCAGTGAACATGCCAAAAAACACTCACTCAGCATATTTTAGGATGCATTGCATTGTTCACAGTAATAAGCAATTTTTCCTAAATTACACAAAGTTCTGTTGTCTTGAGTAGTGTTTGACAGAAAGTCTATATGTGTGTGTGTGTGTGTGTGTGTGTGTGTGTGTTTATGTATTTGGGGTTCTGTTTCCCCTCTTGTTATTGAACTGCAATCTTTGCTCTCTCAAGAACGGAGGCACCAGTAACCTTGGTAACGCCATTAGCAATTTAATGGAGAATTACAGCTGACTCTGTCAGCCGAAAAGGAAAGCTTTCATGTCTAAATTAACTTGAAATGGAGCACGCTCCACTGCTGTTTGATAGACTCTCGGATCCTTGCAAAAAAAAAAAGTACACTCAGCCGTAAAAAAACATTTCGGATCTGTTATCTCTCCAACATGAATAGATGAAGAAATTAAGATTTCTCTGTGTAGACACATGCACATAAGAAGCCCCTTCCAATATTAATGTAACAGCTTGCTTTGATGAATGAACTTAAGTGCACATCTGCATGAGAAAGTCAAGTTGTATTCTTTGTATTGTTAAGATATTTATTACCACATCAAACAGGCTGACATGGCTTCTGACTACTGTACAACCTGAGGGTTCAAATCTCAACAGCTCTCAGCTGACAGGCCTGTATCATCATAGACTTGAGGGCAGGGATGACACGATGTGTCTCAAGAGATCATCCCTGAGAGCAACGCAAGGAAGAAATGAGACATGCAGAAGGATTATGAAAACTCAGCATGGGCCCTGCGCCAACTGAGTGTGCTGTTTTAACGCAATGGCGCCGTTTGATGATGAATAACAATCGCACCAAAGCTCTGGGCTTCTAATTAAGATGATGAATTGTCTTTGTTAGGCAGTGACTTGGGTCAAAATCTCTCAGTTAGGACCTGCTGTTGATTCATCATTGCGCTGCCTAAATACTGATGAGTAATAGGATGGTGGGGAGCCTAAGGAAGAGGGGGTGGGGGTGGGGGGTGACGGGGGGGTCCCTAGGCATGAGCTATGGCGGGGGCGTTTTCGTCAGTCTGCGTAAATTACAGCCCGGAGTAAGCTCCTCTTTAACCATTCTCATCAGTCCAAGACTCCATTCCCTGGCAGAGCAGATAAATTCCTTCCTCCCAGTGTTATCATTTAAGCTCTAATCCAGCACGACACCGAGCATATATTCATAATTGCCTACTGTGATTAAGAGCCCAATCACGGGGTGGCGGGCAAGACTCGACACTGGCTGTACTGATAACCACTCTCCTGCTCACCGGTATCCATAACGACGTGTCACTCACTGGCAGAGGGGACATATGGGGAAGAACTTTGGATTCTGATGGAACTTGTCTGCTGCCTGTGTTAGACTGGCAAGGATCTGAGATTCAGTGCAACTTTACCTCTTTGATGTAATTATTATTTTTTGTTGTTTACTTTAATTGGCTAATTTTTGTACTTCTTTACTTATTATTTGTTCTAGCTGGTGGCAGAGTTCTGGGGGATGATTCCATTCATCAGAGGCCCCATCTGCCAGAGAGCATCTGGTGTCCACTGGCTACTCTCTCTCTCTCTCTCTCTCACACACACACACACACACACACACACACATGCACAAACGCACGCACAAGCACACGCTCATCACAATGAGGCCAGATGGGGATCAAAGATCCTTTAGCCCCTCAAGTGGCACTGCCAAGCCTACTCCTCTAGGGCCTCACATCTATCTCACCCAAGTCACAAAAGGAAAGGGGCTGAAACTGCTCAAGCAGAGCAACAGATAGATAACAAGAGCCGCTGAGAACCACAGTAACTGGCTGCCACTTCAGAGGAGTGCCATCATCGACTGTAGAACACGTGGGCCTTGCAAGAGCTGCAAACAAATTAAAGGGAGCTGCTGATGTGGCGTGAATTTGGGGTGGCTGAGACAACAAGCTCCTGGACCATAAATCCAAAGCTTCGCCATGACAAGTCCAAATTACTCCCTTGATTCTGTTCTGTTGGCTGACCTCTCCTGGAAGAGCTGCTCTACCCTCCTACCCTGCTGTGCTTATTGGGGTCCACTGTTCCGTACTGCCCTGCAGTGGCCTCCAAAGGGATGAGACTTGGAGAGGACAAGTATTGTTCTCATGCAAGGTCCTGTGGCAGTCCTTTTGATGAGTAGTTCAAAAGATACCGATGTCCGGTCGGAAAATGGAGGTGCACATATTTCACCCCTGTGCTTTACAAAAAAAAGAAAATAGAAATATGCTGAAATGTTCAAAATGAGACCTAGAAAACAAGATCAGATAATTGCACTAAGCTTTCTTGCTGCACTTTTATAATAATTTTAATAGCACAGTTTTTAGGGACATTTTTTCTCATAAAGTAACTGAGTCATCATGAAGGAAGAATTCATTTAAGAATTAATGAAAAAGAGATGTAATCATGTATACTTGCTTAAAATAAATGACAAGCAAAGCTATTTAAAAAAAAATTCTCCTGTTCTTGACAAAATACCACACGTTCCAAAATCATATCCAGGCTCCAGATAGTCATGGCTCACTGTGCTAACAAAAACAGGAGGGAAATAAAGGCCCTCAGACAAGGGCACAGTGTGAAACCCTCTGACAGGAACTGACACCAGAACTCCGGCTTCACAAATGTTTATATGATTTTTTTACAGCTTCCATGGTTATTCCCACCAAGAACGATATATACAATGGTAATGAGATAAATATATTAGTGTCCACACTGCCCGACAATAACAAAAGTCTCATGCCAGTGCATGTAATGTCTAGAATTTCATGGTTTCTGTTTTTCTGTTAGCATTTATCATTCTCAAAATCGCACTGAAAGTGATCCCAACAATACTGCTGACACACATTGTTGTTTAATTTTGTGGACATTTTCATATTAACTAGAGTGATCATTATTATTATCATACTTGATGTGATGTGATCCTGTTTGCCATAGCTAAAACCAACATTAACTCCTCTGAGCTCAAAAGCCGTAGAAGGACGAAGCCCCCTTTTGGGTTATATGGCTCATCTCCCAACATCAGAGGAGAAAGAGAGAGAAGAATAAAACCTGGCCGTCCTTCAGTGGGTGGTAACGTCTCAATGTGTAGGCTGCCTATGGCAGACAGCTCTCCCTGCCTGTGGAGTCCCTCTGTGGACGCCTGCAGCGCACGTACCTGCCACCAGTGCCCATCAGGGATTTGTCAGAAGACAGTGGGCCGTGAAATAAGACAATGGTACTGTAGAGCCAGAAAAAAACAACTACACAGTCTTTCCACCGATTGAAAAAATGTCAATGGTGGAAGGGCTCAGTAACTGGCACCTTGAGACCAAGAGAACTGTCAAAATGCCCCCATCAAGACATTAAATGCAAAACTGTGTGTGTGTGTGTGTGTGTGTTTGTTTGTAGTGGCGTGAGTGTTTATCTTTGAGAGTTTATGTGTGTGTGTGTGTGTGTGTGTGTGTGTTTGTGTATCTAATATATTTATTGATTAGTCAGCAAGAAACTGTTATGGCCCTTAGAAATGTTTAAGGCTTATTATTAGTCTGTCAGGGCACCCTTTCCATCAAATACTACAGCCTGGGTGTGTGTGGAAGTGTGCATGTTTGTGTTTGTGACTCACTCAGTCAGCAGGGTGGAGCTGATCTGCAGAATGTTGCATATGCTCTCCAAAGCAGCGGGTACACGATGCTACACTCTTCCATCAGTTGAAGAGAGGACAGCTCAAGACCTCAGGCTTGCCAGGCAAAGACATTGGATTTACAATGCTCTAAAGAGACAGACTTATTGAGCGAGGGACTGTCACACCAAACAACTTTGTTCTCAATGTACAGAGCAGCTCACTGTCAGGCAGGGGTCCAGCAAAGGCAATGCCTTCTGAAAACAGCCCCCAAGAACATTGCTGCCTTGCTGCTCGACTGAAAGTTAGAGTCTATATGACGTTATATTCTAAACTTATATTCTCTCTGCAAGGGGTTAGACAATACACAATAGACAATAGGATGCACAGTATACGCATGGGTCTTTGGCATTTTTCATTGGGACTAGGTTTTTTCCTCAGCTATCATTTCTTAAAGGCGCTCTAAGCGATGCTGTTTCACGTCACTTCTTGTTGATGTTCGAAGTATTGTCAAACAAAACGGAGGATAGCTCCAGAGAGGGTTCAAGCGTTATAAGTTATAGCTCACTCCTCCCCCTCCCTCCCATGCCTCCCGAAAGACTCATGAACCTTGTCGTTTATTGGCTGGAACACTGTTATGTTTCGTTTTCGCTTGTTATGCTAGGTTTGCCCACTGTGTTTTGTTGTTGCCGTTTGTTGAGCCAGGGCTGTCTACAGAGACCGCGTTTTTTTACAGTGTGTTCAGGGAACAGGCAGCTAGCAGATTGTGAGGAGATGTTTGCTGTATGTAACAACACATGTTTTAGTCCTAAAAACGTGTCACATCGCTTAGAGCACCTTTAATTAGATTTGCTTGATTCGTTTTTTTTTATTATTATCAATGATTTGCCACATATTGGTTTTAAAATCTATTTAAATCTATTAAAATATGTAATACATTCATTGCTCCAGAAGATGATTATTTGCCATGAACAGTTAAACAGGGGTAAAACAAATGCCAACTCAATAGCTGTTTTGGAGACTACATAATAAAAAGTGCATTGCTTACAATCAGCAGCGTTGGTTGCAAGTGTTGCATAGGTTCCTGTGCCAGTGCATAAAACTCTGTCACAGATCACAGAAGCAGTTTTTGAAGTGTTAATAATACCTCCATTCCTCACCAACCTTAGCGGCTGAGATGACTATTTAGGCCTGTCAGGGCGGGAGAAGTGTCAGTACACGTTGGCGTAATCATTTCTAAATGGCCTATTGATCTTTATACAGATCTCTCCTCACAGTACCAGAAGATGCTGCAGGCTGCATCTGCCCCCGTGCTGATAGTCTCACTCGCTGTCTGCCAATTTCTCTCTGACACTAATAAGAAGGGAGGACGTGAAGGAGACCCCCCCCACACACACACACACAGATACACACATACGCAAACACAGCACCACCTCATTTCCCATGACTGCTGCTGCTCCTGCTGCAAATGACTAGTATCCTCAGATACAGTATAGTTTGGTTTGCAGCAGCAATGCTAATTCCTTTGGAAAAGAGATCAATTCATTGGGAATACAATTAGGGCATTCCTGTAACTGTCATGAGAGCATTAATCCTTGTCATTCATCTGATACTGTATCACCATTTTCTCTCCCTTAAACCTAAACATACTGCTTTAACAAAACTTTATCTGGCTAGAAGAAAAAGCCCAGTGAATGTACAGATTGAACAAATAAAACCAAGAGCAATTGCAATTCAATGGGTCGTTTCTTTCAACCCAATTAATTCCCCTAAAGACTTCAGAGTTCCGACTTGGAAAATTAACTTCTGAATGTGTGTGGAAGCTTGCCCATGGTATGCCTTAGCAAATAGAATCTTTAGAGGTTAGTGATGTGTACATTCATAAGGAAATTATTATTAAACATTTTGAGAAAAAATAATATTGTTCTGATGGTAAAGTATGATGTCTATTATTGTCTGTGTATTATCAATTGAGTAAATGCAGTGTCTCTGTTGCTTGGATTAAGTCGATTTTTTTTTTACTAAACCATCTTATTTGATTAATGCTGTATAATATAAAATATTTAGTGGAAAGCCCTGACTATGCTGAGTTTTTCATTATGATCATCATTTTACGTTGTTCAAATTAGATGTAGATCAAAAGAGAAAGAGGTTTTCACTTTACCTTCTTTCAGTGTTCATCATTTTGACAACTAGTCGTAACCCAAGACCAACAGTCATTTATTGGTGTCAATGTTCAGCCGTCAGCCTTAGGCATGCAGAAAATATGGAAACACAGCACTAGACCACAGCTTTGCTTACTGAATACTTCATACCCTCTGTTATGATGTACTTGAACTAGTGTCAACTAACCGATGAATAAACCCTGTCTCCCAACAAAACCCAACCTCACAACCCCAAGGAAAAGCAAGCACTCTGTTCACAAAATCAACACACGACAAATATGTACAGTCAAGTGTCCTCTTCCACTTCCCCAGACAAGACGAGCGCCTCTCACCTCCTGTAGGACTCTAAAACAGAGAACACCTGCTGGCTAGACTTTCATGTCTGACCTCCCACACCCTCCAGATCAAAGTGAGCGCAACATGCACACACACACACTCACACACACATGCTCTCCTGCCCCACACCCACGGAGGAAGAGTTGCCAGGCTGAGTTGGCAGAGAGGACCGCTGCATACCTGCTCTCCTCACATGCTGTTGTGCAGACGGAGGGTGGGCTGGCTGGCTGGCTGGTGTGTTCCCCGCTGGTGCTGAAGCTGAAGCTGTGGCCACTGAAGACCGGCCAGGCTGCACGACTCTGCCTCTCACCCTTGCTGCATCACCCCGCGTGTGGAGAGCGCAGCCCAGGGCAGCAACAGACTGCCTCCTCCGACTCCACATGCACATAAACACCAAAGAGAGTGGAAGAAAGAGAGAGAGAAGAGGAAAGGGTGGGAGGGAGACAGAGGGAGAGAGGGAGGGAGGAAGGGAGAGAGGTAGGCTCGTGCAGCCAGGCACAGCACCCCTCGCACGCACACTCAATCACCACCGGCACACACGCTCTCCAGCCTGCTGCCTGTCCTGCATATGTGTGTGTGTGAGAGAGAGAATTCATGTTGTTTGTCTCTGCATGTGTCAACATGCAATTTTGCCTTACAGTTTTCTTTCATGCATATGTATGCATGCATGTATCTGAGTTTGCAGGCATCAGTACCAAGTCAAAATAATGGACACATCCCTGCATTTGTAATGTGGTTTGCCAAAAGAACATTTGTCTGCCTACATAATGCACTTGGGCAGGTTTGGCACAATTAAACTCTCTGCACCATTAAGCACACCACTCTCCTGATACTGTTCCCTGCAGCTCCTCATTATGAAACAATGCAACAAGAGTGGAGGCTGGAATTCTCTGACTTGTCCAAGACACGACCGCCAGGACCAACATCTCCCGGGCCACTGCCTTATTGTGACACAAACACAAAAGGGTTCGCCCAATTAGTCGTCAAAGCAAGAAAGTGTCCGCGCCTGCCTGACCCAGAGGGGGGTGGCGTTGATGTTAATAAGAGCCAACTGGCAGCTTGATTCTGATTGTGTGTGTGTGTGTGTGTGTGTGTGTGCTCGCTCACTGTCCCTGCAGTGGATGTTTCTGCTTGAGGTGTTGCTCATCTTGGCATGGCACTGTGCTACCTGTCCGACAGAGAAAAGGAACACACCAGGCCAAGGGCATACAAGACCCCAGCTGTCGGTTTAGTCTAACCTGAAAACAGAAGAACAAGTTGATATGCTTGGTCACCAAGTCCTGCTTTAGGACACACTCAGGAAGCATATTCACATGCACTTCCTCACACTTCCACATGCACACATAGAAAATCCATAAACTCCAAAATGTTGGATTTTTGTAAGCACTGTAACTCAGTGGTGCATCTTATCATGTCTTCAGTAGGGAGTGAAGTAAACCTGTGTTTCTCTCATTTGCTGCATGCTCTTCAAAATTATATTATAGAGCAAATACTTTACTTCAAGCTCTTATTCCACAGTGCCTTTTATATGTAACTGCTGACCTATTTACTCCTATAGAGCTCTCTTATTCGGCTGGACAAAAGAGATGTCCCATTTTTGTCCCCCTCTCTCCAACGGGACAACTTCCAGCTCTTGTTACAAATTAGCACACGACTACATGTATAGCTCAACAAAAAGGCTCTCTGCATGCCCTCAGGGAATCAATATGATTGATGCTACACTAGGCTACTTTGATTTAGAGTCTGTTTTCATGACAATGCTACAAAACGCTGCAAAGCCTACAGATGTAAGACAAACTGTTGGAAATGCCTGCCATAGTGCAGCATAGTTGACAGAGGGGGGGGAGCCTGGATTAGCAGATATATATTCAAGAGGTCAGTTAGTGTTATGCCAGATGCTTCTGTTGCATGTCACATTTGGACTGTTTATTTGCTAAATGAACCATGCCCTGGCTCACGTACAGCTTTTACCAGTACTGAAAGAAGACATTTTAAGATACAATATGAAGTATTAACAAAAAACACAGACACAATTTTACATTTGCATTTATGCATTTAGCATGTTTTTAGCCAAAGGGGTGTATAACTATCAATTAGTTCAGACCAGGGCCAGTCTCCCCTAGAGAAATTTAGGATTAGATCCTGAACCTTTGTGCTCAATTGCATTACAGTGAGTACAGTAAAAATATAAAAGTTTACTGGTGGATAAATTGTCCTGTAGATAAAGTGTAAAACCATTAAAAAGCATTGTTTGTGAATATGAATGACTATCTGACAATCTATCTATCAGATATTTTTTCTTGCCTAGACATGCTATACAGTATTTAGTCCTTCATCCTGTGAACACCCTTATCCTTAGGGGCAGCTATGGCCTAATGGTCAGAGTTTTAGGCCTCAGCCCAAGGCGTCTAACTCCTCTTTGCCCCCAAGACACTGCTGTATAAGGCAGCATACTGCTCTGGATCAGTGTGTGCTTCACTATGTTCTGTGTGTTTTTCATTAATTGAGATAAATGCATTTCCTATTTTATACTATCCTACATGCACCAGTATCTTGTGTTCTTTGTAAACTAAGCTCAAGTATAGCTTACTGAATGGAACAAAAATATCTCAACCTAACTAACTGACAAATACTAAGTTCTTTCATTAAAAACTGTTTTTCTTTCTCAAATGAAGAGATTATTTTCTTACCAAAGCACCCACCACTTTCTTCTTTAGTTTTTTTTTGAAGAGTATTTTTTAGTAATTCTCTTAATTTAGTGTTATCACACTAGCCTATAGCCAGGATAAGTAGGCTACATTTGGTTTCTATCAGTTTTATTAACTGCATTTTCTACGCTGTGCACTGGGCCTGTCGGCGGTCTGTTCTAAACTAATGGGGTGTGTATAATCAAATGGCACAGGCACCGTGCTGCTCAGCTCCCCAAACAGAGCCAATATAATTACAATCACAATTTCAACCACAAAGTTTCAGTCCTTCACTGTTGTCCAGCATGTCAGTGCACCTTATCTGTATATAAATGAGTTATTCTAACAAAATAGAATAAAATAAAGGAGTATCCAAACAATGCTTTGTTGAATATGCCATTATGTAACTTCATTTTGTAGACTCGTATAAAGTAAAAGCCCATTAAAAGGATAAAACTGTCTGTCAGGTATTGTATCAGAACAGGAAGAATCGAATTGATGTGACCTATTTGAAGATCTATTCATAGAATATTTTTGATTGCCACGTGGGCACTGATTAATGAAGAAACCCTCCAGAGACTTTAAGACAAATTTAACTGACATTGTTTAATTTACTATGATGAACTTTAACCCTGTATTTTGTGTATGTTTTTACTGACAACTTTTATTGAGCCAGTATTAACATGATTTTCATTTGAAAGAATAGGCTACTTCAGCACAATTAACAGGGTGTTCTTATAAAATGACTAGCGCGTAACGCTACTTTTTACAACTAGGCTACTACTCATTTCTGAATAGTAAACACAGCTTTTTTTATTGTTTCCCATTTCATTAACTAACTCTTTTAGTCTAATTTGACCTAAAGCTGGAATACAGTATTAATTAATTCAAGGGAAGTCTCGCGGTGTTACCCTTCAGACATCTTGCATTTTTCAGTCTGTAAGCTCGAAATTGTAACATACTCCCCGTGAACGAATATAAAAACAAGTTTTCGGTCGAGTGTTTTCATGTATCGTTCTGCCTTGATGCATGCGAATGTCCTAGGCAGCTGAATCGAGTTTGCGTGCCAAACACTTGAGTGGATTGTCTTTCCCAGGGCGTCCTGAATTGTGCGTCATTTTCATTTCTGCATTTTGTTTTCCATCGAGGCAATATGGCAACACCCGCCGCGGTAAATCCATCGGGTAAGTCACATATTTTTCATCTGATTATGTACATCGAAACCATAATTAGAAAATAATTGGTCACGCGTTGGCATACAATATTATTTTCGCGTTAACAAAAGAAACGAGCTTCAGCGCTTATCGACGTCAGTCACAGCATCCCCTTCCCCCACGTAGCTAGCCGCCTTGCACACAACAGCGGGGTTTTGGCTCAAAATCGCCTCGATTTCTAAGACTATTCATTTCTGTATCATGGCAGATATGAAATTACATATTTACAATACAGGGCGACGTGCATTTGTGACGATTTTCCTTCAGAAATGCTAATAGGATACCGGAAACATTCCTGGTTGCTACGTGCTTTGATTTCATTGATACAATGTAACGCTAGCAAGCAAACCTTAAAACACTGCTCCCGTTACTCTTTGGAGACACAGAAACTTGAAGATTATTTAGACTCGTTATTTTCTCTGGCGCATGGACATGTTCAAAATCATGTTTACACGTAACATATTAGAAGGTCTACTTCCTCTTGCCTGTTGATTCCATCCATCTTAAAGCTAAAGAGAAAATCTCCAGTAGGCTTTATTTAGGACAAATGTAGGGCTTGTGTTGCCACATAGTCGTTTACAATACGCTCCAATTATTTAGTGATACATTTAATGCAGATTTAGTTAATGCCAGTGGTATGACATTCGTCGAAGTAGTCGTCTATTATACGCGCGAATACAGAGCTTGTCCTATAAATGAATGACATGACCATGTTGGCATCAAACCGTAGCAGGCCGTGCAGCCTTCAGGTTGGCAATATTTAGGATAATTTCTTAGGATTGTTTTTAGCACATTAAAGGTCATAAGAGGAGCATGTCTCTCTATCCTAACATGAAACCGATAGAGCGCTAAAGGAGGATAAGACAAGCTTATCTCTGGAACCCTGGACTGGTGTGGACTGGGGAATTGCCGAACACACAATTTGTCTCCATATTTCTCACTAAAACAATGGTACAGTCCACTGTCATGCATCCCTAGGATGATATGTCCCTCTCGCCTCATTACAAATGTTAATGAAGCTATATAAATAAATATATAAAGAATGTGAGAGTGTTATTAGCAGCTGGTCTGCATACAAAGTTGCCAGGCATGATTTTAGAATGCAAGGGGCATCGTTGGAGGGAGCTTCAGCTGTCAGAAGTCACACTGAAGGGCACTTTGTGTAAGTAGGTTCTCTTGCTAGGCAGAGGACACAGGCAATCTGTAGGCCATCTGGAGCCGAGCGCTTCTCGCACACACACTCACCGGCAAGAGAGCAGAAATTTTAGATTGCATCACACGGCGATGATAGGCCAGGTCTCTTATTCAAGCCAAGAGTGAATATTGGCGGTTCAGTTACTGTTTTACCATACCTCTTTATCAGGAGGGCCGTGGTTTTGTTGAAAACGGGAGAGTAGGTTGATGCAGTGTGTCACTTCCAAATATGCTGTGCACTCACTGCGAGGTTGAATCATCTAGCTGAAGTACCTACTGTTAGCTGGATATCAATACATTTTAGAAAGTCAGTATGAAGCAAATGCCTTTTTGTCATGCATTAAAAGCCTCTGTATACTCCTAATGTGTGGTCTAGATGTGCAGAAGGTGCCTCTGTTGATAGTCACTCACGGCTTATTCAGAAGCAAGTAAGATAAGTAGGCAGGGAGAGTGGAGGCAGCTGCTGCGGCTTTTAGTACAGTTTTCAGCCATCACGTCACATTTTACACACACACACACACACACAACAAGATAAGACACGCACAAATGTAGCTCCACAGTAGCCAGCTCATTTTGAAGTAAAAAAACGTATTAAATTAAATTTTATCCCGTAATGCAGTAAGTAAGTAAGTACTGAGCCTGGTTCAGTTGAGCCCATGCCTGTTTGTCAGCCTATATTTGCTGCAGTTTCATCAATGGTCAATTAAAAAATTCTCTGATGGCACACTTGGCGGTGTTACATTCCCGCATTTGCATGCGCAAGTGCTTGAAAGGTAGACGGTCTTTGAATATTGTTTCATACACGTCTCTTGTAAGACTGGAATCTCAGTTGTTAATCAGTTTGTTGAAATCTCCAGCCTCCTTTGCATGTGAAATAAATTGCTTTTCAGCCCTCATTAGGGATTCAGCAGACGGAACAAGTGCCGAGACGGCAGAAAGGCTAGTGTTTGTTGAGGTAAATTATGATAATGTTTGGATCATAGAAATGTCATGCTGCTTCTAAGAAATGCTAACTGTCCCTTTGAAAATTGCGGCGTGTAGCTCACTTAAGCTCATTATTTGACTACTCTCCCTCCACCACGTACACAGAGGTAAAGCCGAGAAAAGCAAATGCTATTAGGAGGAAGGTAAGAGCGCAAGCCAGTGTGCTGGCCATGGAGGTATTCTGGGAAAGCTTTCTGTGGTTGGGTCTAATTGGGGAAAGCATGCCTGCAGCCTACTCCCTGAGGATTGGCATTTATCATACCGCATGCGGAATGACATAGATTTGTTTTTGGTGTTTGCAAACACGCTGACATTAAAGCGGCACACCTCTGGAACAGCGGGAGTCTCAGGTGGCTGAACGGCTTTTCTAGGACTTGATAGAAATGGTAAATTGCCCGGGGTTGTTAAGGCTGGCTAAGGAAGGCCCTGGCTGACTGCTGGAAAGAATAAAAGAAACAACCTTGGACTTGTCAGAGATGTGATTGAAAAGGAGAAGCCCTGTCTGTCTTCCTCCACCACCCACCCCTCGCAAGCAAACCCCAATGCACTGATTAATGAGTTTGACCTCAAAGGCTTTAATCAGTTAACTCGGCTCCGGATCAGCCAAGCCTCCCTAATGTCATCCCTTGCATTAAGTTCTCCTCCGCGCTCTTGCTCCACTGTAACCTAACCCACATTCCCTGGCTGCGGGGCAGCGGCAGCATGCGGCCCCGTGCTTCATAAATGCATAAACGAGAAGAGCTCACTCTCTTCGCAGGGAATGATGAGCGCTGAAGGTTGTTTTCATCCCGAGCCGAGGTGGAGAGCACACACAGCAACACAATCAAATATTAACATGGGATCCGGGCACTAGCAGGGGGTCCGCTTGGGTTTGTTTAGCCTATCCATTGCTGGCTGGATTGAGTCAAAGGGTGGGTTGGAGGGTGAGGGAGGTGGGAATAAGGGGTGGCAAGGCTGGCGTGAGATGGGAGCTGTAGATGTGATGGTTGTGATGGTGTGTTTCATTGTTGTTGTTGTTGTTGCTTTTGTTCTACAGAAATGGGCACAGATCTACCAGGGCCGGTGGCGATGCCTGGCGCAGTAGTTGGCGCAGGCCAGGTCAGGATGGGCGGATCCATGCCAGGCAGAGGGGGCAAGAGGAGATCTGGCGGGTGAGTACAACGTCTTGTGTCTACCTCAGTCTCTCCACCCACCTTCAAGTACCCCACAAAATACACACACACATTCATACTGCTTTAAACCCTGCCTACACACACTACAACTGACTGTAGGCCACGTCTGCTCTCCTGAGACCCAAACCAAACATTTCAGCACCTGATTCAACAAGCGCTCTGATTGTGCCTGTTTGACTTGTGCTCTTGGCTGGGAGATGGCGGCTCTTCCGAGAGGCAGCAGCCACAGAAAGCCTGCCCAACAATCAAGCCTCAAGCACCGGTTGGTGCCGTGTCAGCTGATGCAAGCTGATGTTATGTTTTGTTTCTGGTTCTGCTTTGCTCTTTCTTTGTTCTTTTGTACTAACTATATAGAATAAAAACACAGCCAGGAAAGCTTGCTTGGGTTTTGCCCTGTGCAGTCAAGTTGTTTTGACTTTAGGAAGCACGTTGGTTTGAGATCAGAATAGAATGTGGGACATGATGCATGAGTCCTCATGCAACTTGTAGACCAAGTCTGGGAAAGGCGAAAAGAATACTGTTTCTCATGTCAGATAATGAGGTGTCAGGAGCTGGGAGAGATCGTAGGTGTTTACGAGGAGGAACAATGTGTCATCATAATTGCAGTTCATCTTGCTTGTCACATTTTATTCTGTCATAGTAAGTAAGGGAACACCACACAGCAAAGGGGTAGTTTAAATATATTTTCAATTCTGAACTGGATTTGGTGTTGTGCTAAGACATGTTGAAATAAAAGACCTGTAGATTGTTTTGTCAGATTTTTATAATTCAGCTTTGCTGCCAAGTTTGAGTGAATTTGGCATCAGAATTGGCAGATACAGTTTTAGCCTTGTTTTAGACTTGAATCTCCATTTAGACAGGGTCATTTCTTTCATTCTTAGTCAAATAGATGCACAAAATTGGCAAATGTAATTCTCTCTTTGGAAGAGACACAGTCAGGCGTGCACTTATTTTAATTGAATTAGTTTTTTTGTAATTTGTCTTTAGTAATTGGTTAACAGGGCCTCTGCAGTGAAAGTAAACATAACTTTTTATACATTTATTTATTTTATTAGCAGCCATTTTGGTGAGTTTAGTCATGGTGCTCTTTTCCAACTGAACGCTGCACCTCTGGACTCCTAAGCCATCAAGCAAAAAGGGTGGCAGCCATGTTCAGCTCTCTTACACACCCACACCTTTGCCTGTGGAGCTCGTCATTCCAGAGAGGCCATTATCTGGCAGTTGCTGAAACTATACGTTGCTCGCTCCCTTGCTCATGCAGCCTACTCCTCCGACAAAATGCATTTTTTATAAATAACGCCCGGTGCATTGCGCGCTGCTGAAGAAGCTGAGGTGGAGATCGAGCTTGGTGAGCCGTGATCGTCTGGAATGGAAATCACTCCTGCCAGAGAAAACTACACGCTACACTTTTTAAAGCAGATGCATGCAAAGGGCTGTCTGGGTTCTGGCTGCCCAGTCAGCCAATGTTCGCAACGCCTTTAGTTTGTTCCTAGTAATCAAAATGCTCTAAGTGTAAATGAATGAAAGGAGGTAAGGTGTGAAGTAAACTCTTGAAACTGGCTTTTTAAGCTGCTGATGTTAATTAGTGAAGGCGAAGAGAAATTGCATCACAGAGCCGTGTCGGACAGGATATTGACATGATTGCTTCATAAAGATTAGGAGGCAGAAAGGCTAGTGTGGCTGGTTGTGTTAACCAAACTGGAGCGTCCAGTTTCAGCAAAACTGGCTGGCGTTGCTTATTGGACAGAAGGGAACTGTTGGACATCCATCAGCAACATGCAACAATGACAGAAAACTCCCCCCTAGTCCTCTGGCACGGTATTTAAAGTTCACAAATAAAAGTGAGGTACAAAAGCAGATAATGGGTGCGAGCTTTTAATGAATTCCTGGGGAAGAAAGGGAATTAGTTAAACCGCTGAGGGCCATGTCCTCCATTCACGGGGAGTATGAAAATTAACATGGAAACGTGTAACGTTTGGGCCCAATGAATACACAGAGCTCCCAGTGTCATGTCGGTGGAGGGTGCATTGCATAAGCATCCAAAGTTCACCCCTCTCTGCAGTTAAAAGGCAGTTATTATGCAAATTGAATATTTAGTAAAAGCATGCATGTCTTTTCCCTCAGAAGTCTAGTTGGTTAAACCAACCCACAACTCCCCTCCCGGTGGAGGCTGATATTTAGGAATACAAAGGAAGGTCCCCCCACACAAAGGCATTTAAGTGGAAAAGCATTTGGCAGTGCTCGCTGGATTTGGTTTCTCTATCCCTGGTCTTTGGTGATTTTTTTTTTTTTTTTTTTTTTTTTTCCATGGCAGTGGAGGGTTTCCTGGTCAAATCCAAAGAATGGTCAGCATGGTGAGCCCAAAGCTGCAAACTCCCAACCCAAGCCAACACACACTGAATGCCTTTTTATTGGTGGCTAGGCTGCCTGCAGCACAGGAGTACGCTTGGGAATTTGCTTGTTGTCTCTACAGGAAATATTCACCATAGACAAAGTGACTCTACTCTGTATTTATTGCTATTCATATTTATGGCCTCTTAGATCATTGTCATCAAGTAGGAATATTAAGTAGTCCTGCATTTATATTAACTATTAAAATACTGTAATGGGAGGTGATGTGATAATTATTTGACTGTATGTGTGTGTGTAAATGTGTGTTTCTTTGTGGTAAATGTGTGTTTCTTTGTCACAACTGCTCAACAGGATGGACTTTGATGATGAGGACGGAGAAGGACCCAGCAAATTTTCAAGGTGAGGAAAGGGACTTGTATACATGTGGGTCATCCATCCACAAGATACAGTTATGATTGCTCGGAAAGATGGCATTTATAATTAAGGCTTAGTCATTTTAATGTCCATTCACATGACCTATAGAGACATTTCCAATTCAGTCTATTTAATGTATTTGCCGATCACCATTTTATCATCTCAGCATTTGTCGTTATTGTTTTGTAACTTAAGTTCTGAGAGTTTTCAGTCATGTTTGCTGCATCCCTTCCTACATCTGCTTGGTGCCATTGCATAAGCATAAACAAACATTCATCATGTTTTGTTCTCTCTTTAGCATGATGTTTCCCTTGGTTAATTCATGTTCTCTTTAAAGGACCCGCATTCCTTTTAATCCCCTGCCAGCAAAGTCTCTTTCTGTTAACTTGAAGCACCACAGTGAAGTGAAGACAGTGCCCCCTGTTGGAGAAACGAAGAAGCACACTTCACTTTCCCCTCCCCTTCCTCCAGGGTGAAACCGTACTGATAAACACTGATGTATATTGATCTGGACACGTTCTCCTGACCTGCAAGAATTATGGATCCTGGTGTATTACAGCCTCTGGCAAAGTCATGCCCAATCTTGCAGTGATTTTGACCAACCATGGAGTGTCTAGTCTGCCTGCCCTCGGAGGTCTCCATGGTAACCTGTGGATCCTCTCCTGCCAAAAGCTAGCAGCAGGTGTTTTTTTTTTTTTTTTTTTTTGTGAGGTGCAGGCAGGCTTGCTCACACATAAAACATAGTCTCATGGTGAGGAAAGAAAAAAACCAAGACCATTACAGTGGCCTACTGTAACCAGACCCCCAACCTACAGCTGATCCTTATAGCAATGAGGGGCAGATCCAGATAATTTTTTTTCACAGCCTGCTAATATCTCATGTTTTTGTCATCCATCCTTAGTTGAGCCATTTGTTTGTGACCAGTAAAGAAAACTTGAATGCATTTTATGTTCATGGCTATGCATCACTACCACCTTTTACCGGCTAGACAATATTGAGTCATAAAATATGTTTATAAACAGATGGCAAGGATTTGGAGGGGAAATCATTGATGTGGACTAAAACATGGCTTCTTTTCTCTTGTTTACAGGTATGATGATGATCAGATTCCCGCTGATAAGGAGAGATATGCCAGGTAGGGCTGTTTTGGGATGATGTCAGAGGACGGATGGTGAGCTAATCCCAATGCCCCTCCTTAAACCCTGAGCCCTCAATGACCTAAATGGCCTGAATCGGCTTCATGATGACCTTATCTTTGCCAGTTAAATGTTTAAGGATTCAGGGCTTAGGGAGGGGCATTGGGATTTAGCCACTGTAGAGGTGCCTTAGGACACTGTCAAAGTCCTTCATCAGCCGGCAGGTCTCAGACTCAGGCCTGCCAGACGATATCTCCAACTCGTCCTCAGCCCACCTATTCACTCGGAACAGTCTCTGTGAATTGAAGGGGAAAAAAAATGGAAGGCATTCATTACCTCCCACTGAAGCATAAAAGTTAAAGGGCGCTTTGAACTGTCTGAGAGTGGGGAAATAATGTTATCAGCATGAAAAGGGCTTTTCTGTTTCGCTCCCCTGTCGACGACTGTGCTCATACCCTTTCAAATTGTAGCGATGTGGCCAGGGTCACTTTCAAGATTGCCAATCCACTTTGTGTGTAAGAATCGAGCGAAACGACTTCTTGCAGCGTAGTCTTCTGAGCGAGTCGTGCATGTTTTGTGAATGGGCCTCCCCCAGTCCAATGCATGTTGACAAATGCAATGAATGTACTTATATGTCTGTGTTTATATCCCCAGAGCATTGCAAACAATACCAGAGAAGCAAGACAATACCCCCTCGTCTCAAAGCCAATAACATTTAGCTGACTTGCCACCAGCAATTATTGCTCAATGAATGTTTTTAGTGCTTTATAGTAGCAGTGAGAGAAACTCAGGTTCCAGATGAGGGGTAGGGGTAGGCCTAGAGGCACCCTGTGAGTATACTCTCTCCTACCCAAATGTGCACGGCACAGCCCGGCAATAATGGCCCCCAACCTGCCCTGTTCCTCAACACAGAGAAAACCACAGCGAGATTGAGCGCCGGCGGCGCAACAAGATGACCCAGTACATCACAGAGCTGTCCGACATGGTGCCCACCTGCAGCGCCCTGGCCCGCAAGCCCGACAAACTGACCATCCTGCGCATGGCCGTGTCCCACATGAAGTCCATGAGAGGGACAGGGAACACCTCCACCGACGGCGCCTACAAGCCCTCCTTCCTCACCGAACAGGTATACTGGAGGCATCCGCAGCCACACCTATGCTGATTCTGCTATAAATAATAGAAAAAGAGAAGGTGCACTTCTGGGTAATGGGAAACGTTAAACCGCTATGGAAGAAAACCTATCCAGTCTCCTTGAAGTGTGTGTGTGTGCTTGTGTGAATCTGTCAGATGGTTGTACCCATGGCATCTAATGGCATCTAATGTCCAGTGCGGTTCCAGTGCGGTTTCCCCAGGGAAATCGACTACAGCACACCGCTCCAGCGATTTTTGTTTTGTGTGTTTTATGTTCTGTGTGATTTCCATCCTGTACAGGAACTGAAGCACCTGATTCTGGAGGCGGCCGACGGCTTCCTGTTCGTGGTGGCGGCAGAGACGGGCCGGGTGATCTACGTGTCGGACTCGGTCACACCCGTGCTGAACCACCCCCAGTCCGAGTGGCTGGGAAGCACGCTCTATGAGCAGGTCCACCCAGACGACGTGGACAAGTTGCGGGAACAGCTCAGCACTTCGGAGAACTCCATGACCGGTGAGAACCCCATGTCTGTCTCTTGACTTCAGAACTTGATGACCGGTGAGAAGTCCGTCTGCTCTGTCTCCGGAGCACCAGACGCTGGGAATGTTGACAAGAAGAAGCAGTGACCTATTTTTCTTTCTCTCTCTCTTTGTCTCTCTTTCCCTCTCTCTGAAACACAGACACTCACACACACACACACACACACACACACACACACACACACACTCATTAACTCACTTTCTCCGGCTGCTAAATCCTAACCCGTCTCACTCTCATGTCATGGATGAACTCTTCTCAGGTCACGATTGTTTTGCTAGATTCCCTTCCTTCTCGTCGCGCTCAAAACGCATGATATTGCTGGGATTAGTTCTGCAGTATATTCTTACTTGGTGTGATCTTGCAAAGCAGCACAAACAAGTCGGGATGTTTCTGGGACTGACCGCAGCCCGTCACTAGAGGGCGCCATGTGCACAGTGAAATGAACCTGTTCAGAGGAAAGCAGCCCAAAGAGCCTTTTAACAAAAGTGATGAGCATTTTTTCAGTGCTTGTGTGCCCGTGTGAAATGGAAGAGATTATGAGGATAAGTCACGTAATGCAGAACATATAATCCCTCCGCTTTATTCGTCTTGATCGTTGCAGATGGCACGGACACTTCCGCTCTCATTGTCTGAAAGGGAGTCCAATAAGCGGGCACCCCGGTCAGAAATTTAATTAGGAGATTGGCTGGAACTAACACGCTTTTGAACGGCTGCCTTTTTGTTTTTCTGTTTTCAGCACGGCTACTTTGTCCACTCCCTCTCACTTAGTCGCTCGGTCTCTCACACACACACACACGTGCGCACACATATGCACGCCCATGGAAAAAAAAGAACATTTGACAAAGCTCTGTCATAACTGATTATTCCCAGTAGATGTGCAGTTTTAGTTCTACAGTTTATGTTTGTCATTTCTAAAGCACCTCATGGTGATGTTCTTGCATTGCGCCGTTTTGAAATGTATTGTGAATCAGACTGCCCCTGTAAATCATTTTTTAACAGGTGTGACTTGATTGTCTGTGATGTCTGTCTAGTGGTCAACTGATGGTCACTGTGACCCGCAAAAGCACTCGAACAGAGATACGGCACATAGCCCCAGGCTGGGAATCAGAATGTTTCAGATTACTTGAGATGAGCCAAGTGGAATTTCCACTGCCAATATTGAAATTGAAAACTGTCGTGTGTGTGTGTGTGTGTGTGTGTGTGTGTGTGTGTGTTTATTTGTCCCCCTCCCTTTCCTACGTTTCCCAAAATTAATGTTGTCCTTGAGTAATGTCCAGGCCAAATATTGAAGCCTTCTGATGAGGTTTTGATAAGCTCATATAAATAATGGCGGCCCCGGGTTGTTCATCTATACGGCGCCCATGTCGGGGAGCCTCGACTGGCAAGGCTGGCATGTGGAATTGATGGGGAGCGGTCACTGGTTTAGTTGAGAAATAGTCCCCGCCCGCCTCTGTCACTTGTTTTGCCATCCGTCAAAAGATGACGGCCAGCCTCAGTCAATGTTCATATAAAAAGGATCAGCATTCTCTCCTTAAGCCCCTTAACTGTATACTGGGCATGTTCATAGCAGTAAATTGGTGAATTAATTCCTGGTTGAGACTTAATTTCCTCTGAACAGCAAGCCATTGTAAAGTTGGTGGCAGATAAATGGCTTTGTGGTGGTGCTTGATTGCTTATGCTGGAGTCGATGTTGGGTTGTATTGTTGTTGTTGTTGTGTGTGAACAATAATTGTGCGCCTGGCCTCAGAGCACAGTCGGGCCCTGCGAGATGTCGGACAAAAGCGATTCGACTGAACCACCACGATGTGAAACCGCATATGCCGTCTGTGCCTGATCGCGGACACTTCACAGGCGACACGCTGGGCCTGTCTCTCTCCCTCCAGCATGGGCGTTTTGCTTGGATGTTCTCCTGGAGGTGTCATGCTGTTGGGCCATCCCTGGGAGCGTTCCTCATTTCCTCTGGTTTTTCCTGCACCTCTTGCCAGCCCCTTCCCTACACACAGACAGACAAAGACACACACACACACACACACACACACACACAAACACTGATTGTGGGCTGGCTGAGGCTGCTACACCAGTGGTGCGGAGAGATGAAGTGGCAGATAGGGTTGTTTGTCCAGCCTCTGTTCCCTGCCGCGTTGTCTCAGAAGTGGCCGTGGAAGGCACTCCAAAGCAAACGGCACACCTGCCGGGCGCAGTCGCGGGAACGGCCGAGGCTGAGGGGCCAAAAGATGTTCAAGCCCACGCAAGGGTCCTTACAACAACACAACGCTTTGGCTAAATAACCGGCAAGCGGTTAACTGAAAATCTTACTCATCTGGAAATTAAACAAAAGAACATTGATGATTGCCTCTCACGACAGCGATTACCAGAAGCCACGTCAGTAGTCATGAGAGCAGTTCGTAAGCTAAACAGAGATTTTTCGTTATGATCTCACCAAACAAATTAAAGGCAGAACCATTGCTCAGGAAGTTGTTGCTCAGTATTTTTTGTCTTTGTTCATTTCATAACATCCTGCAGTGGAAAAAAATACACGATACTGCAACAGTCTTGCCAGGACTGACTATTTTGTTTACATGACATTCGTGTAGACTTAGGAATCATCTTAAATCTCCTAGAGGTTCGGCCCAGTAAATGCATCTCAGGGCTTCAGTATTCCGTGTGCTGACCCTTCAAATTCCTCAGCTCTCTGGATTTCATCAGGCCCTCCCTGATAAACTCAGCAGGGATAATTCATCATGTCCCCCTGTCTCCCTCAATCCTAGCAAAAGCTCATGCCATATTGGGCGTCAGTCATCTGTGGTATTGCTTGCTAAAGCTGCTTTTGACACATTAGAACACATTTAGGGCACCTTTGTGCATTCAAAAACACAAATTACAATCTTGCAAATGTTTTTTTTTTTTTGGTCCGGTCTGTAATCCAGTCCAGTCTGTAGTCCAGTCGAACCCTAGATTTTCTAATGCTCAACTGCTCTCACTTTGGTCTTGCATTTGTTGCCATTTTTTAGACTACTTTAATGAATCATACATATTATTTATGCATCTGTCATGGAGAGCAGTTACTAGTATGAGACCGTTATCCGCTCCTGGGGATTTGACCAGCTGTCACGGATAGTGCGGTTTGTGCAAAGGAAAAAGGTTTCTCCGCATTTTTGTCTTAAGTGGTGCCGACGATAATTTGTTTGTGGAAATGGCTGTGAGCTTAGATCATGTTAAGTGCTGTCCTCTTGCACCCCAAGTCCGGCGCAAGGACTCGCTGAATCGCACACAAACGCTCATTGTCAGGGCGTTTGCTGTGATGGAACTTTTTTTTTTTTTAGCCAGAGCCTGAGATATTTGTTCCATTTTCCCCATTAAAGCGACAAGGAGAAGCAAAACAGTTTAATTCTGGCCTCTAATTCAATTACAGTCCAACATCTGCTCCGCTCGCGAGTGGCTCTCGTCAAGCTCCCTCTGGTGTCTGGTGTCCTAGGCAATACGGTGATGGGAAGCCAAGCAGGAGGTGTTCACAGCATCTGTACTCCCCCAGTCTTACATGGGACTCACAAACAGGGCCGTAATCAAGTTGGTCAAAATTATTTGTTCACGTGAATAAATGCATTCAGCAAAATCAAAGCAATATCTCGCTCAAATTAGCTGCTTTTATGGCATGTTATGCAATGGGAGAGAAGTTTAGCAGAAATTCGCAGTTATTTTCAGTATACAGTGTGGGCATATGGATGTTGGTTTGATTTGGATGTTTGCTCACCATCATCAGTGGGTTGGACTCTCTTCCTCACCCAGTTGTCCAGTTCTCCTGTGCCAAATTAGCATTTGGCTGACAGCATTTCACTTTTTACCTGCCTAGCCAGTCAGTTCACCACAAGTCCTCCTTTTTCTCTGGACAGTCCCACCTTTAAGGCTCGATTGTGCACGAGTGACAGAGCTGTGTGTGTGTGTCTGTGTGTGTGTACACACTGAAGTCCACTGGAGAGAGCCCAACACACACACACACATACACACACACACACACACACACACACACACACACACACACACACACAGGACTGCTACTCTTCTGCTGCTGCTTTGCTGGCAGGAACAAACACAAGCCCTTCCACACAAAAACACCAGCACCTCTCAAATTGGCAAGCAGAGGCCTTTCCCCGCTGCCGCCATATGCGAGGGAGATGGAGTGGAGCGCATGCCGAGCCGCTGAAACAGTGCCTCCTCTCTCTCCTGCAAAGCCTCGGCATCCTGCCTCTCATGCAAAAGCCAGTTTACAGCTCTGCTCTTCTCTTCACTGCTTTACTGACCATTTTTCAGCTTCTATTCAACTCAACAAGACTAACTAATAGTGCATTCCTTTTTAAAGGGGGAGTGCTTTTTGTACATGAAGGAAATTAGTTTCATTCATACAGTGCCAACAAAATGGAGTATAAGTTGATTTGCAAGCATGCATGTATTCTCTGTAAACCTGTGCATTCGTATTTATTCATAAGTGGGCTTTGGGTGTGGTCTGTCTTGCAGGTCGCATCCTGGATCTGAAGACGGGCACAGTCAAGAAGGAAGGCCAGCAGTCCTCCATGAGGATGTGTATGGGCTCCAGACGCTCCTTCATCTGCAGAATGAGGTGAGGATGCTGGGCCACTGCACCAGACACAATGTGTTTATTTGAAGAGGGGGGAAGTATGCAGTCACAGTTTGTTTGCAATGGTTTCAGCCGCTGCACAGCTGTGGAATTATTGTATTTCAGCCTTGAAGTCCAGATGCGCAGATGCAGCTTTGAATTTGCACTGCCGGTCTGTCTGGCTACAAGTCATTAGAGCTCATTAGCTATACCCTAGTTCAAGGACCCAGTCACATACGGCTCACAGGGAGTATTATTACTATTATTGCGTGCAATACTAATATGTAAATTAGTATTGCAATAAATACTAATATGTAAAATAAAGGCCAATGCTTATTTTCCATTTTATCCAGAAGGAGCATGGCAATGTCGTCTGTTATAAAAAAACGTTACGGATACTAACGTATCCTCGGTTCTCTGAGTGAGAAGCCGAAACGTACGAGTGGATGATGCCCATCATCTCCTGCTTTTCTGAAGTCATTTTAAACCAACCCTTTGAAAAAAGGGCAGTAAGCGCACTGACGCGCGCAGGCAACTACTTAGACAGCCCTGCGTGACGTCAGAAAGTCTATATATTGACTGCGCTTACGCTTCAGGTCCTCTTTGCCAAGCTCGCCAGCGTCGGCGATTGAGGCCCGAAGCGTACGTTTCGGCTTCTCACTCAAAGAACCGAGGATACGTTAGTATCCGTAACGTTCTCTTTCGTAAACGTACGAGTGGATCACTACAACCAAGCATCAAGAGCCCTACACCGAGGAGCCCGAGGTGGGAGGATCCATGGGACCGCCGCCGGGCCCAGAGAGAACACTCTCTGCTACACCCGGCCTGGTGACGTCCAATGCGTAAAAACGCGCGAAGGTGTTGCCTGAGGCCCACGAAGCGCTCAAGCAGATATCCTTCAGGGGGACGCCCTTCCAGAAGGCCCAAGAAGCCGCCACTCCACGGGTGGAGTGCGCCCTGACATGAACAGGCGGAGGAACACCCGCCGCCTCATATGCCAGACGTATGGCTTCTGTAAGCCAATGCGACATGCGTTGGGTAGACAAGGCCTGACCCTTGGCACGCTCGCCATGGCAGATGAACAACTGGTTCGTCTTCCTGATGCTCTGCGTACGCGTCAAGTAGGCACGAAGCGCTCTGACTGGGCACAGAGTAACGGGCACAGAACTGCCCGTCTCAGGAAGGGCTGCGAGCTCAATGACCCTCGAACGAGGGTCAGTAGACAGCACTTTCGGGCGAGAAAAGGGATTCGGCCGCAGCGTGACCCGAAGACAGTCAGGACTGACCGACAAGGCAGTCAGATCGCTGACGCGCTTCACCGAGACCAGGGCGAGCAGAAGCGCAGTCTTAAGGGAAAGCATCTTTAGACTGGCACTCGACAGAGGGTCAAAGGGCGTGAGGGCCAGTCCACGTAGGACGGTGGCCAGGTCCCAAGTAGGGACCGAAGGGGAGGCAGAGGGGCGGAGCCGTCTGATGCCCTTCATGAAGCGCGACGTAAGGGGGTGAGCGCCTGGGGAAACGCCAGCATAGCCAACATGGCAAGCTGAGATGGCTGCGAGGTACACCTTCAAAGTAGAGGGTGTACGACCCTGATCAAATAGGTGCTGCAGAAAGCAAGCACCTCGCCAGTAGGGCAGACTAGAGGATCACAGCCTCTGTCTCTGCACCACGTGCTGAATACGCGCCACTTCAGTGTATACAACGACCTAGTGGACGTAGCTCTAGCAGCCTGGACGGTCTCTATCACTGCGTCTGACAGGCCGCTCTCTAGGAGACGCGCCCGTTCAGGGGCCAAGCCGTCAGTCTCCACGCTTCCGGCTTGGGGTGCCACAGCGACCCGTGAGCCTGCGACAGGAGGTCTCTCCTCAGAGGGAGAGTCCACGGCTTGCCGTCTAACAGTGAGACTAGATCTGAGAACCAGCTCTGAGATGGCCAATTGGGGGCGATCAGAATCACCCTGTGCGCCCCCGCTCTGATCCTGGCCAACACCTGACGCATCAGAGGAAGGGGGGGAAAAGCGTAGAGCAGACCGCGCGACCACGGGTGTGCCAGCGCGTCTGACCCTAGCGGCGCATCTCGTTCCAGCGAAAACCACGCTGGGCAATGAGC
>JAGFZM010000231.1:431060-443212 GCA_017657215.1 Limnothrissa miodon
CTAAACAGTATGAAACGGATTAATTAAATGAAAAATGTTGCATAGTGGGCCTTTAATGCACGAAAATGATTATGGCTGGTTTCTATCCTTTGCTTTGCTAGTAAATTCTAATTAATGGAAGAAAATGTATAACAGTGTTGCTATTTTTTTGTTGGTGTAAGCTACATGTTTCCTACTTGTACTTTTACTCTCATTACTTAAGTACATTTAATTATAGATTACCTTGCCTACTTAAGTACAGTAAATATTAGATACTTTTAGAATTTTACTTGAGTAACATGCTAGTAGAGTACTTGAGCTTAAAGTAATTTTTTGGTAGGGTATCTGTTCTTTTACTCAAGTCAAACATTTGGATACTTTATACAACACTGACACACACACACACACA
This sequence comes from Limnothrissa miodon, assembly GCA_017657215.1. Classification (NCBI taxonomy): domain Eukaryota; kingdom Metazoa; phylum Chordata; class Actinopteri; order Clupeiformes; family Clupeidae; genus Limnothrissa; species Limnothrissa miodon. The sequence goes on from JAGFZM010000231.1 coordinate 431,449, forward strand.
CACACACACACACACACAGGGGTAGCCGTGGCATACTAGCAAGATGAAACATGTTGCTGATTTGATCCCCAACCAGTAGTGCCCTTGAGCAGGGCACCTAACCCCTCCCTGCTCCCCAGGAGCTGCTGTATTTAACTAATTCACAATTGGCATAGATGTGATCTCTCTCACACACACACACATACAGCAAAATGTGCATAATGCACACACTTTGTGGCCCTGTCATTCTTACTTAGACGCACACACACGCTCAAACACATTAGTGACATTGACCAATTTGTTTTTCCTCTGTGTGCAGGTGTGGCAGTGCTCCTTTGGATCACATCTCTCTGAACCGGCTGTCCAACATGAGGAAGAGGTACAGGTAAGAGAGTGCAAGCGCTTCACATTTCATCTGCCTCACATGCCGTACCTTAGTTCAGCTTAGCTGTTTTGGACCAGCACCGCAGATCTGGGAAATCTGCATGGAGTCTCTCGTTATCTGGGGCAGATCCACACACAAACACACACAAACACATGCATGCACACACACACACACACACACACACACACACACACACACACGAGAGGACACCGAGACGCTCTTCTCCCACAGCATGCCCAGCGTGTGACTCTCACCCCGCACAACCAAAACAACAAGCCCGAAATCAATATCCATGATGCAAGGCACATGTAATCTTTCAGGACCACAGACTACAAAAACCCTTTGTAATACATGCAAAATGAAGAAAAGAAAAGTAAAAGCTAAACGCTTCAGGGTGAGGGTTAGGGTTGTTTCTCACTGCTTACTTTGGCTCTCACTTTCCTAAAAGAATTGTGTACAGTGTTTTCAAGAAATCGCACTGTGTCTCGTACCTCACCAGTGCATCTTCCCAGAAGCTCCCTCATCTATGAATTTACGGTCAGCGCGTTTCTAATCAGCCCGTCTCTTCCCGTCTACTCCCCTGAATGACCTTTCACCTGTGCCGGACCTTTCACTTGTGTTTAGTGTCGGATTTCACCATTTGGGAACGGTGTGTGTGTGGCGCGCCATCAGATAAACATGTTGGCGTTTGACAGCGGAGGAATGCAGCTGCCTGTGCTCAGACAGGGTTTAAATGGGCATCGCACAATCTGCGTGATTTGACAAAAATGTGTCCAACTTCTTCCAGACTGTTCAAACATGCTCATTCTACACCACATCTTGGTTCACTAGACCAGGGTGTGTGTGTGTGTGTGTGTGTATGTATGTATGTGTTAAGTCTGTTTTTTTCCTCTGCTCTGTCTCATTTGTCTTTCTCTCTTTATCTCTCCCTCCTGCTCTCCTTTTCTGTTTCTGTGCTGTCCTTTCTTTCACTCTTGCAGGAATGGCTTAGGGCCATCTAAGGAGGGTGAGGCGCAGTACTCCGTGGTCCACTGTACCGGCTACATCAAAGCCTGGCCGCCCGCAGGTATTTCTCCGCCTCTGTACAGCTCTGACCCTACCCCACCCCCTCCCACACTTAAACACACACACACATATATACATACAGTACACACACACAGAGAGACACACATAACTGCCCTCACCACACACATACACACACACACACACACACACACTCGCATCGCCTCACTTTGTGGTCCTTAACCTCAGCCAGCTGCCAGTGCTTGTTCCACTTGCGTCTGTTTCTCATCATGTCCACTGATGGCACTGGCCATTTCCAGCTCTCATCTCCAGCTCCTATCTGAACTCCCATTGCAAATGGATGACTTTAAAACCTCCCTGGCACTCTAGGCATCCCAGGCCATGGGGCTCAGGAGTGGGAGACTTAGTAGAGATGACTCCCTGTGCTCTGGTGCTGACAGAGACACGCAAGGCCTCCCTCTTGCTGCAATCCTCCAGCAGCGGTCGGCCAGGTGTCTGGATCTGGGGTGCAGAAGGGGGGTGGGGAGGTGGTGGGGGTTCGGCTCTTGGGAGTTGAGCAATGCTCACGCCACGCAACTCAGCATAGTATGAAATCGTCTTCATTGCTTACTGCGGTGAGGGATTTTGGGATTAATTCCAGGTATCCCGTAAACACGTCTCATGCTTGTTACAAATTGATCACACATGTACCACTTCCTGTGTCCTAACAGAAATGGCTATTTAAAGTCCCAATTTAGCAACATGATTTGCCCAACAGTTGACTTTGCTCAGGCTGTCAACAGGAAAGGCATTTCTAATGACCCCACTGTCTGGTATTTTAATACAATGCAGTCCCCACATTTGTTTTAGATGATGGATTAAATTTAGTTTGATTCCGGAATGCTTTCAGCTCCGTTTTGACCAGCTTGGATTGCAGATCTGCAGATTTTAAGAGGCTGAAGCACGACTCGATGCGAGTGATCTCCCGGAACGCAACAAAAGGTTGACGGGAGAGGCCTCCCATTTTGACCTACACATGCCACAACTGCTTTCGTTTAGCATAAACATGAGTTATTACGGCGGGCCGACGCACGTTAGTCACTTTCGGCCAAGGATCTGCCACACACATTTAGGCTGCACCTTCTAACCTTGGCTTTCAGCACGCATAAACCCCCCGGCGCCAGCCTCTTGTTTTTCGCCGTGATCAGGAGTGGAACCAAGCCAGAATCCAGTCTGGAATCGGAATTCCTCTCCAGACCTTTTCTGGAATGCTTTCCCTCTCCCGGGTGTCATTCTCCTCCTCGTCTTCCTCCTCTTTCTTCTCCTCCCTCCACTCCTCCCCCGCATCCTCATCACCATAATTCCTCTGTGGTGTGGAGAGCCTCTGCGGTCCCTAGGGTTAGAAAATTAAAAAATGGTCTCATTACGCGTCCCTCTCTTCACAGCAGCACCATCGCCATCACCCATGTGCACAAACAAAGCCTGCGGAATATGCTGCCCTGCATCGGCTTACCTTCAGCACTTTCAAGTGCGTTCAAATCTGATTGCAACAAATTGCATTCAGTGCCCAGTTGCTGACCTTGATGACGGGTAGCTCCCTCTGAATGGTTTGTGTGTGTGTGTGTGTGTGTGTGCACTAGTGACGGTTATTGGGGTGGCAGCAGAGGGGTTGAGGGATGTTTTCTGTCCAGGCTGCAGTGTCCAAGGCCTTGGCAGATTACAGCGTTTCTCAAGCCCCCTCCACATAATTAAAAAAAGATTAGATATCTTCTGAGGACCCCCTGTTCTGACTAATATTAAGAGGGATGGCAGCTGACAGCACTCAGGCCATTCGTCATACTGATTATATTTTTTCCCCCTTCCACCGTGGTTGTTTTTGTTCTGGGGGAATGATCTCAACACTAATGAGAAAGCATGTCTCTTTTTTTCTCTGTCTGGGGACACTGAACAATAAACAGGATATAAAAACCATTCAGCCATTCGCAGTAATAAAAGGAAGCGGTTATCATTCATGTTCTTTCTTTCAATGTTATGAAATGTTTCACTGAAATACAGGCATGATGTTTTCCCAGTAAGTGTCTGACCACCACACACACACAGTGTGCAGATGTTTGTTGATGAGTTGGATTCCCCTCTGTGATTTCTAGGTATGACGATACCTGAGGAGGACAATGACGGTGGCCAGACCAGCAAGTACTGCCTGGTGGCCATTGGAAGACTTCAGGTATGCTTGGGGTCATTCCTTTCCTGTGTGTGTGTGTGTGTGTGTGTGTGTGTGTGTGTGTGTGTGTGTGTGGTTGTGTTTTTTTTTTTTTGTCAGTAGATGACAAGTTGGGCATTGTAGATCATCAAGCAGGTTTGAGTTCTGTGTGTGTGTGTGTGTGTGTGTGTGTGAAGGGTAGGTGCAGTGTAAATCCAGCAAGATTTGGGCAGCTGTGCGTGCTACATCTGGCCTTAAAAGGCGGCAGCCTGGCAGAGCAGCATGCGTGTGATGATGAAAGCCCACCGGGTCACATGTTTAGCATTCTGTGATCCTTCAGCCGAGAAAGGGGGGTACAGGGGTTTAAACAGAAGCCACGGAGCTCAGCCAACGTCAGGATCACTCTGGGTGGACCAAATGGATGAGACATTGAGGAGGCGGAGCAGTCCTCCTCTTTCTCCTTCTCCTTCTCCACCTCCTCCTTACCGATCAATCAGGGGAGACGGTTTTTATTATCAACATGTGCACCAAAACCCTTTCCAGTCAGTCGTGAATGTGTACTTCTAAGCGTGTGTGTGTGTGTGTGTGTGTGTGTGTGTGTGTGTGTGTGCGCGCGTGTGTGTTCCTTCGTAAGTGCTCTGTTTTACCTCTCCCCTCACCAGGTAACCAGCTCCCCCGTCTCCATGGATATGAACGGCCTATCCGTCCCCACAGAGTTCCTCTCGCGCCACAATTCAGACGGCATCATCACATTCGTTGACCCTCGCTGCATCAACGTGATTGGCTACCAGCCTCAGGTTAGCAATTGCTGCCCCCCCCCCCTCCCCCCAACACACACCCATACACACCACCCCCAACCTACATCCTTTGTGCACGGAGAGCTCAGGAACCTCATGTGCACATTCTTGGTTTCGTAACGGCCTGATTTCATAACACTGCTCTTGCCGGCTCGCCGGACATCCCATGAGGCGTCCTAAGCTCATCATCGCCTCCCCTCTGGCTGTGTGAGATGAAACACCTGAGCTGCATATAGCAACCCGGCCTTCTCGACATCCTGAGTCCTCATTGAGCATGATTTGAGTGTGCAAGCGGGCCAATTAGCTTCACCCTCTGTGGGTGAGGCCCCTTTGTGTGTGTGTATGTGTTTGTGTGCATCCACCATGTTACAGTATTTACCCACCATGACTTTAAATTGCTTTTGAAGGATCTACTTGGGAAAGATATCCTGGAATTCTGCCACCCAGAGGATCAGAGCCACCTGCGGGAAAGCTTTCAGCAGGTATGATTGTGTGTGTGTGTGTGTGTGTGTGTGTAACATTTTTTGTACTTTGGGTACCTGCCCAAGTATTTGTTATGCACAGTTGAACGTCTGTGCACTTTCCACCATCTCTCTCTCTCTCTCTCTCTCTCTCTCTCCCTCCCTCTCTGAGCTCAAGCTCGTTCTGCGCTGCCCGCTTCTATGCCTGCCGCATGTGCCCTGCTCTCTGCTATCCTGCCAGGCCCAGAGAGAGAGAGAGGCAGCAAGAGGCGCGCGCGCACACACACAAGGCACTTCTGTGGAATGCTCACCCAGCCTTTCCCAGTTTGCTGGGTCAACACCCAATGCCCGCGGGTGCACCCTGCTCTCTTTCTCACACACACACACATACACACACACACACACACACACACACACACACACTCGGAGAGTAACAGGAAAGGTACAGAGTTAGAACTGTGTTGCTTCAGCCGTGCAATACCAATACTCAACTATCAGGAAGCCTCCCGTCTCTCTCTTCCCCCACCATCATCTGCCTGTAGAGAGAAGCAGAGTGTCCACCTTCTTGCAACACACACACCCCTAAACACACGCATACCTGCTCTCCGAGTGCTGCCATAACCCAACAGACATGACACTAAAATCAACAGAGTCTGACACCTAATGAAGAGTTAGCATCTATGTCGGTGTGTAGATGAATGATAGAAGTGTTATTGTTGGCCCCGGGGCTCTGATATGAGTTGAGACATGACTGTAATATTAAGAGCCAAATGCTTGTGAAAGCTTCTTCAGTGTCGGCACATTAAACCATTTGCGTCTGTCACATCGCAAGGTACTTTGTGCCATTATGCTCGTAGTCCAGAAAACAACAATGTTCCCAACCGTGTGTGTGTGTAGGTGTAGGGTGGTGGTAGGGGGTTGGTGTGGAGTGGGGGGTGTTGCTCAACTCTGTCCGGTCGTTGAGGTGATCCAGGGCCCGTAGTTGTTGACTGAAGGAAGAGGGAGAGGCGCTGAAATAACCGCTCGTCTCTCTCTGAGCCGATGCCCATCTTTCAGGGCCCCACTTCCCGAGGAAGGAATCCTCTCTCTCTCCCCCTCTCGCCCCACAGACCGAAGAAGCGAGCGCGTCGGCCAGGCCGCCAAGAAAAACAGCCGCCATCCCACAGCCCGTCCGCTGTCTGAACAGAACCGTGTTGTTGCGCCCGCTACCTCTGGTCCCATTTTTTTATAAATCCCCCATGTTTGAGGTGTGGTACTCCAAATGGTTTACATTAGGAAGCCCATCCTGCTGATTCTTTGTTTCTGATCTGTATCGTACGAGATAAGATGCTACACTTTTTTTTTTTTGTCCTTTCGCTTCCTAACGGACCACTTCCAGTCCTTCACAAGTGGGAAAAACACTCTCTTCACAGAGTCGGCCACGACAATTCTGGAAACCATAACCCCTGTCAGCTGAATGACAGAAGAAATGATAGTATGGAAGGAATGTATAAGTTAGCGGTGGAAATGGCCCAATATTCTGGGCTGGGTGTCTGCCAAAAGTCTCGCGCCAGCAGCAGTTTGGTGTGTAGAGGGCCCCTCTGCTTGACTCTAATGTGGATGTAAAAGCATCTCTGCAATGCATCTCTTACAGACAGACAGACAGACACACACACACACACACACACACACACACACACACAGACACACAGGCACGCACACATACACACACGCACACTGCTCACACGCAAACATTTATCATGCGCATTATTCATCTCATTATCTTTAGGCTCACTTAAAGGGGCACCCCATATTTTTAATGCAGACGTTGATGGAAAGCAGTTATGCAATATAGTCTCTTCTCTCACTCAAAAAACACAGTTACAGTTACTGCTGGTCTGGAGTCTAAGGCAAAACAATTTGGCCTTATTTAAAATGCAAATTAAACACATAAAAGGCTTTATCTTTTTTTGTTGGTAATTGAAAGCTGGAGTTGTGTTGAAATGTGTGCAAAAATAGGAGCAGCTCCGCATGGAGTCGTCATCACACAGTTGCACAGTGTGACACTTTCCCACGATGCATCATCCAGATGCAGTTCACATCTGTCCTCTGTGCGTGCCACGCATTCCTTGCCACGTTCAAAGGCTCTATACTATAAATTTCTTAATCCTCCGGGGTTCTGACTTCACACTTTGCCAAAAGTCTAGAGATGTGTTGCGCTCTGAGCTCCAGACAGATGTTGTTCTTACTCCGCTCGCAGGTGGTGAAGCTAAAAGGCCAGGTGCTGTCGGTGATGTACCGCTTCCGCATGAAGAACCGCGAGTGGATGCTGATCCGGACCAGCAGCTTCACCTTCCAGAACCCCTACTCGGACGAGATCGAGTACATCATCTGCACCAACACCAACGTCAAGTATGCTGCTCTTATCCCCTCTTATTCTCTGCACTCTTTTTCTCCCTCTCTTTCTTTCTATCTCTCCCTCTTTCTCATACTCAAACACAAACACAGATAAAAAAAAAAATGCAGAAGGTGACTGAGAATGTTTGACAGTAATGCTTGCAGATCTTGTCGGTCTTGCTGTCCATGAGGGATGAAGATGTGTCGGCTCGTCCTTGGGAATTGTCTCCATATGCTAACTATCTTTGTCTGACTGGTATGATAATTAAGTGCAGTTTTCTATAAGACAGGGAGGGGTTGGAGGGGGGACTGCATTTGTGCTGCCAACTCAGAAAATGTTTGTGTGGCTTACAGAATGCAGGCGTTGGCTTTTTTTTAACAGTCACTTTCAGAATGCCAAATAATATTTGCCCTGGTTTTTGATTTACGTCTTGTTAATAAGGTGGAAAGAGAGAGAGCAAGACTCCAGTCTCTCTTCCTCCACCCCCTCCCTCCATCTTGCCTTTTTTTCCCCCTGGACTGCTTTTCTAGAAGCCTGTGTTTGTTTGCTTAGGTCCCTCCGGTCCCTGCCTAGACGGATAGTCGCTCCCCTCTTTCAGTCAGACCCTGAACCTCACACATGCACCAGGACGGTTAAGGTCACTGGTTGTCTCTGCCTTACACGTCATCTTCGAGTTTCTTCTGCCTTGCTCTCTCACTCTGTCAGTCTTGCCTTCTTGCGCTCTGTCGTTCCTTCTGTACGCTTGTTTTTTGGGTTCTATCAGCAGTCATGAGTAACCTTCTCGGTATCATCCAGCACACTTACTTGACACGAATTAAGCAAGTTATTACACTTTGCTGTGTGTGTGTGTGTGTGTGTGTGGGACCTAGTGTAATAACCCGAGACAGGAATTGTCTTGCTTCATGAAAAATTGCCCGTTTCATCAGGGAAACATTGTACTGTGCCTCAGTGCTATTGTACAGGGACTATGCTTGCGTTACTCAGTGTAAACTTCCTTTAAATGCTTTTTCCAAAACAGTGGATAAGGTCAGAGGGCCCATCTTTAACTTTCTCTTTCTCTGTCCTAATTAGTCTTTTTTTTATGGTGGTTCAAGGAATAAGCCCTGCAATTTCCTTTCCCAGAAGCCCCATTAATGACTTATGATAGGTGGAGTAAGTGGCTTGGTGGGAAGAGATTGGATTAAGTATGTAAACATACCCCTTGACCCTACGCTACCACCTTCACAAACCTCCAGCCGTACTGCCCCTCCTGACCGCCCAGACCTCCTACCCGCCCTCCCCTCGCTCCCTTACCTCTTACCTCCAGCATGGCTGGAATGCCAGTGCACTTCTGCTTGGCCAGTGCACTTCTGTGCTGTCGTAATGAGGCCCGGAGAGCACTTCACGTGGCTGTTCTGATTTACAGCTCCACGGTGAAGAAATAAGACACTTTCATCAGAACCTCAGTGAGGGTGTAAATGATGCGTTTGGCCTTTGGGTGGATGGGGGGCCGAGGTAGGGGCACAACGGGGGATCCGTGGCTGCTTCCTCTTGAGGATTGCTCGAGCCCGTTTTAGCACGGATGGGGTGTCTGTAGAACAGGAAGTGGAACGGGGGAGTGTGGATCAGGGAGTTCGGATGGAAATCAAGAGGGATCAAGCAGTGTTTGGGATTGCATTGCCTGCTGGAAGGCCTCTGATTGTTCCGACCCCTGCCAGGCCAGGGAAAATATGGCACAACAAAACCACTTGTCTTTCACATGCGCGGCAGGTCAGGTTTGGGTTGTGTCTATGGTAATGAATTGCTTCTGGGTCTCTGGGCCGTGTGTCACAACTTTACCAGTGGCCCACAATTGTGTTTGTGTGTGTGTGTGTGAGGTGGGGGCATGGAGCAGTGAGTAGCTGTGCTTCTGTTAGCTTGCATAGCCACATAATCATTTTTACCCTGCCATCTTTCCAGTGTGGTGCTCAGCCTTGTGGTTTGGAATGATCGAAAGTTAATTTGTTGTGCCCTCCGTGCGGCAGACTCTATCGAACCCATGGTTTGGGGAGGTGTATGGAACGGGGGGAATTTTGACCCTGGTAAGTTTTATGGAGCTGTTGCGGAAAGCGAACAAGGTGGCCCCGGGTTGAAATCTCCGCCATTTGTCTGGACGGCTGCCAGCGAGTCTGAGTCTCAAATAATCAACCCGCAAAAACAAACGGCACAGCATCAGGCATCATGGGGGTAGATCTCTTCCCACAAACATCCCTGATCGTAGTTAGATATGATTTTCCCAGCTGCCAAAGTCCACAGTGTTTTATATTACATGAAAAAACGAGTCGTAAACACGCCAGCAGGTGTGGCCCTCAGGGCTTGTTTCCCTTCCAGCCCTGTGGCAAAACCTTTTTGTCTCAAAAAGGGGCAGGGCCTCCCTTTGTACAGGACTTCTCAAAAGACTTTCTAAAACATGTCTTTCATATCCACATATTTTCATATTTTTTTTTTTTTTCCTGGGGGCGGCTGTCTGCTCGAAAGGGAGGCTTGAAAGCTAGACCAGCTGTGTCCACAGTTTAGTGTGCTTCATGCCCTGGAAAGAGTGTCCGCCTCTCCGGCAATGTTTGTCCTATTGACATCTTCTCATGTCTCATAAAGAATAGGCATCTAATCAGGACTTGGGGAAGCCAGTACATTGTTTTTACTTCCCAGAACCTGCAAACTAATGATTTTGTTGGTAAAGTGGTTTGACAAAACTAAAACGGTAAACTTCTGGGTGTTTTTAAATGCTGTGTTTTTTTTTACTTTCAGAGTTAATGTTTTAGATTATTTTATTTTTTATGCAACTGATGAAGCATCTCCTAAAACGTTAATATTATGTTTTAGTATGCAGGAGGCGTGCTGCGGGGAGAAATTGGGTATGAAAATGGTTTACGCACACATAATTTACTCGTCTTTACTGCTGGAAACTGATAGCGAGAGCAAATAATTTCAGGACATTTCCAGACTGTGTCCATAAACCAGAGTTATTTAATGGCAAACCGTCGGCTTGGCCCGTCTCTGCATCGCCTATTTAAAGAGGGACCTGTGGAGACCAGTAAAGTGTGTCCAAACTGTGCCCTGGTTAGCCCCTGGCTCCAGTGGACATGTGCGTGCATATACACACACACACACACACACACACACACACTCGTACCTCTTTCAGACAACACTGGTCAGGTAATGTATTCAAAAGACATTATACAATCTTATGTATTGATATTTCTTAAGAAAATTAGACCCAAAGGGTAATAAATTATGTCAATGCTATTTTCCTGATGGGGAATAATTATTACAAAATGCACTATAAATCACAATTTGACATGGGTATGCACATCATGGAAATTGACTACATTCTATTCTGCAGTCACAGTTGTAGGCATACTAGCCAAACCCAGTTGTATCTATAAAATGATCATCATTTTTTTTATTATTATTATTATTTAGACTGGCAATGCATAGCAAAGCTGGGCTAGTTGTGCATAGTCATCTGTAAAAGCAGAGTGAAAACGTGCCTCCAATGGGAAGTTGGCTTCATTACTCTACCCCCTTGAAGGTGGGCATTATCAACACAAACACTTCATCTCTGATTAACTCGCATACGCTCCCACAGACCACCATTGTTTTGAAACATCCCAGGGAACAAATTCGCACTGGAAGAACAACTAACATACACCTCTCATGCTCCACCCTCATACTAATGAAAAGATAGCACTCCTCCAAAACACACATACATACATACATACATACATACATACATACACACACACACACACACACACACACACACAAAGGGAGAGGGGGAGAGAGAAAGCGCCGTGGGATATTATTGGTCTTATGTGGGTTGCAAATAGCTTCAGTCATTAGCATGACGACTGCCCGACCCTTGCTGTCCGAGCAGCCAGTTGAATGTGTGGGAGGAGGAGTCACTGGGCCAGTGATTTAAGCCATTCTTCATTTGTACTGAGTATTTCTGATATAGATGAAGTTTGAAGCAGCTGCTCAAGCCGAAAACAAAAATTATGAACTCCGACATACCGAGTCGAGATGAAAAGACATTTTTGTTTGTTTTTTTTTCTTCCTCTTTCTCTGCCCATCCATTTTTTTCACTCTTATAATGGCTTTTCAGGCATAATTCATCTAAGGTTGTGGTTTAAGTAAGGCAGTTCGAGTTCAGTTCCTGTGGAAACTTGGACTCTGCTGTATTTTTGAACATTTTTTCTTTTTTCTTTTCTTTTTTTTTTTTTTACACTGCACTCGCTTGCTTCAAAGTTCAAATATCGTTCAGTGTCTTGGGTGTTATCCATCTCACTCGGGTGTTGGTTCAGGTGACCCTGACTGCACTCTCTCTGCCTCTCTCTCTCTCTGCCTCTCTCTCTCTCTGCCTCTCTTTCTCTCTGCCTCTCTTTCTCTCTCTCTCTCTCTCTCTCTCTCTCTCTCTCTCTGCCTCTCTGCCTCTCTGTTTCTTTTTTCCTCTCTCTTTTTAACTTTCACCCATCTGGCAAATGAACATCTCTCTCTGTCTCTCTCTCTCTCTCTCTCTCTCTCTCTCTCTCTCTCTCTCTCTCT
>JAGFZM010000231.1:443222-524222 GCA_017657215.1 Limnothrissa miodon
TCTCTCTCTCTCTCTCTCTCTCTCTCTCTCTCTCTCTCTCTCTCTCTCTCTCTCTCTCTTTTTATTTTCTTTTTCTCTCTCTCCTTCCCCCTCCCCTCTTTCTATTCACCCACATATAGAAGTGTGTAAGGGTGAAGGCCAAGCAGTCCTTGACATGAAAGGGTTTCTGAGAATTTTCCCTCATCAAGTGGGTCTTATTTTGGTGGCCCTCGCATGCAGAGGTGTGGGTGGCGTAAGTAGATGATGGTGCCCCACATTAGGTTTCCTTTCAGGCGACTTATGGCAATATACCTCTGGGCAGAAGCACGGCAAGCAAAAGTGGGGGGGAAAAAAGGCAGAGGCTTTGCACTTTTCCATGAATCCGTAATGGCCTTCAATTATTTTCCCTGCCATAAGTTTGGAGTGGGCATATTTCAGCATGTAAACAGCCAGGGACTCAACCTCAGGCAGGTGTGGTGGAGCCCGTGCTCTCCTTTTGGGGATGAGAGAAGCTCATTTGCTCGAGACGTTTTGTGTTTTGGGTCGAGAGACCTGCCTCCCTCCACATCTCCACACGGACTTCATTACTGCGGACTCCTGGATGTTCACTCATATTACAGGGATACCAGTGACCTAGCTTTCTTTTTTTTCCCCTTTTTTTCCAAAGGAGACAAACGGAACTGGACTCAAGGAGCCTCCTGAGAAAGCCATGCCTGCCTGCCTTCCTCCAGAAAACAGCCACATTATAACATGTCCACACTCTACTCATAGTCTATGTGTGTGTGTGTGTGTGTGTGTGTGTGTGTGTGTGTGTGTGTTATGTGACTGATTGGCTCATGTTAGTAAACAGGAACTTTCAGCAGATTTTTCTGGAAAAAGGTCTCCAGAAAATCAAAATGTTAAAGCCTGCATAGGACTGTACAGTGGGGAAAGCGAACAGTCTAGAAAGCGCTTTGAGTCTCGACTGTGTGTTCATCAGTTGTGGTGTTTATGTGCACGTCCATTAAAATAATCATGCATGAAATTGAAATCCCTGTGAACACTGCAGTCAGACTCCACTTTGGCTCGGTGCATCTCATTCCGGCTGCAGCCTCGACGCTCCGACTGATGGCGTGTTTACTTACAGGATGGAATTTAGTTTGGCTCGGTGGCGTGCCGCTGGAGGCGATTGTGTCACTTGGCTTTGATGTGTGGGGTCACGGTCGTGATCTGGATGGCTGAGGCTAACTGTGTTTATGTGTTATATGTTTATTGTGCTTTCGTACAGAAGGTGGTGGTGGTGGTTGTTGCTGTTGTATAGCCTGATGGAGGTCTTTGGCCCTCTTTTTCTTTGTTGCTTTGCAGGCAGCTCCAACAGCAGCAGCAGGCCGAGCTGGAGGTGCATCAGAGGGACGGTCTGACCGCCTACGACCTCTCCCAGGCAAGCCCCGTCGGACGCACGCACCCACCTCACTCTTCACATAGCCAGGGCCACCACAGGGGGAAGGGGAACACTACCCATTCACACACTGTACATGGGAAACCATTGGACCTTTTGGTAGCAGTCCTTAGTTCTGGTGTTCCATTGTTTTCTTCAATGTGTTCTCTGGCCGGGTGTGTGTCTGCAGGTGCCTGTCCCCAGTGTGGCCACCGGAGTGCACGAGACCGGAAAGGCCATTGACAAAACTGAGGCCATGTTCTCCCAGGAGAGAGACCCCCGCTTCGCTGACATGTACTCCGGAATCTCTGGATGTAAGCACACGGCTCAATGAATGGGGGATTTATTTGTGTCATGCTGTTTCATGCTGTATGATAAACACAGAATATATGATCCAGTGTAAATTATGTGGACAGAGGTATGGTCTTCATAAAACAGAATATAGTTGTCTGGGTTTTGTGTAATTTCAAAGTATGCTCTGAACTCAAGAAATAAACAGGCTTGATAATTGTCCAAGTCTTGCTCATCCCAGAGACCAATTGTTGACATTTTAAAGGTGTTTATTTTCCACCTGCTCGCTCCCAAGGTGGTACATTTAATGTGTGTGAGTGAGAGTAAAGAGGCTTCCAAATAGCATATTCTCGCGTACTCTCCTTTCCTTAGCTGATAAGAAGATGATGGTGCCATCGTCCACAGCGGGGAGCCAGCAAATTTACTCCCAGGGAAGCCCCTTTCAGCCAGGCCACTCTGGAAAAAGCTTCAGGTGGGAGTGTGTGTGTGTGCGTGTGACTTAGATTAAAAATACAGAGAAGAATGTTCAGAATGTTTCCTTACGGCTTTGAAATTTGAGAAGTCTTTTTCTACATTCCATTGTTTTTCACTCCTGACATTTGCATTCAATGTTTCTAGCTCGTCAGTGATCCATGTGCCCGGGGTCAACGATATCCAGCCGTCTGCGTCCGCCGGGCAGAATCTAGCCCAGATCTCCAGACAGCTCAATCCCGGCCAGGTGTCCTGGACGGGAAACAGACCTCCCTTCTCGGGCCAGGTGAGGTTCGGACTCGAATCTGGTTCACGACTACGCTCGTGCGTCCCCGGACTTTAGCGCTCAAATTCTCCGCGTGCCTTTTTGGGGGCAATTTGCCTAATTAGCCTCGGTAATGGAAACATGCCTCGTTACGGTGTAGCATGTTCCAGAGATGGAGAGGAGACTTAATGTGCAAAGCGCACATACTCCTGGGACTTTACAAGCGCTTGTTAATTATACTCATCTGTCTCCCTCTTCTCTTTCTTTCCCCTCTCTTTCTTTCCCCTCTCTTGTGGTCTCTTCCTCCTCCTCTCCCTCCAGCAACTCCCTGCACAATCCACCAAGGCCCAGTCATCTCCGTTTGGGATCGGCTCCAGCCACAGCTACCAGGCTGACCCGTCCTCCTACAGCCCCCTGTCCAGCCCGGCCACCTCATCCCCCAGCGGCAACGCCTACTCCAACCTAGCCAATCGCAGCACAGCCTTTGGTAAGGCCATATTACCATCCGTCTGGAATTATTTACCTCCACTAGGGATGTTCTGATTATTGCGAGGGAAATAATTGCGATAATGCGATTATTATGAAATAATACATTTTAAATATCCTATTATTTATATCCTAATCGATCATATTATTAATATCCTAATTATATCAGAAATATCCTACTGCTTCATTTAACTCTTGAGCAATTTTTGAGTTGGGTGCAAAAGGCAAAGCTTTTGAGAAGGATTCTGTAACAGCAGGTTGTTGAACTGCAGCACCAGCTTTCGTTTAAAGGTAAAAAAAGAGAAAAATTGAAATTATTTAGCCATATCAAGCTTTGTTTGGAATTACAAATAATCAATGTGCTTTACAGCAGTCTATTTACCACTCCCTCAATTGTATTTGTGTAGGCAAAATATGTTGAGTAGGCTACCATTATTATCACACCAGAATTATCTTTATTGAGTGTAATACCCATACCCATTTCTTCATTATTATTTCCAATTCTCATTTTAACTTAAGTTTATGCTGTCTGTCTATTACAGTTGTGTTGTTGGTTTGAAGTTCTAAGTGGCTTGTAGAGAGAAATATGGCGATCTCACAGTTGTAACAATGAAAAGAATTTACCGTGCTTGAAGTCTACTTGTTCTATGTTACAGTAGCCTATTTTTTTTGCTACTGGTGTAGTAGACCTCTAGCTCTGAAAAAAACCTGACCACTGTAAATACAACGGTGAGATCCTCTAATTTCATTTTTTTTAACACATTACGGGGAAAGGACTGGAAGTACACTGAAAGAGAGTGAGCTAGGCTAGGTATGTAAAGGATACACCAAATAAATTAGGCTACTAGCCAAATCTATGGTGTTACCGCAGTAGCCTCAGTAGCCCGAAGTTATCTTCCAAAGAAGCTAACCTACGTCACACGGTTGATGTAGGCTACTTAAAACTCTGCAAAGTTAGTATTGAGAGTGGCCCATTGATATAAGTATCCCCTTGCAACTTAAGTGAAATTAAGTAACACATCAATAACAATCTCTATCTGTTATACATTACCATCATATGAAAGTATAGAGCTGGGTGGTTGTCACTGAGATTACTTGTCATCTTTTCATGTGAAGTGTTACCACGCTTCACGGCTACTTTTGCTTACACCAAGGTTTTTTGGGAAAACTCCCACACTGGTAATTTTAGTCCTCTAGTCTTGGCTATTGCATCTCTCCTCTGCGGGCAACAGCAAGCTACCGTAGGTCATAGCAGAGCCTGTTTACGGGGAGCCGGTCCACTCTCTATTAACTTGGCTGCAATCTGTTGAAATTCCGCTAGTTTTGCTGTTGAGCAAGTGAAAAATGAATTGTGGTCTATGGAGCTAGGCGGCTAAAACTTAATTTCTTAATGAATGTTGTGGTAGTAGCTACCTGAGTATAGATCTTCCACTAGAATTGAAATAAAAAGTCACTCATGTCCTTTCTGCTTTTCATAGGATGGGCCGCTTTCCGTGTAACATTCTAGCATTTAGCTAATTTACTTGCTCGGGAGGGCCCTCTTGTTGCAGTACCACCCGGAAGGATTCTGAGAGTGGTCGTTCTCCCCATATTGAAAATTCACTGGTCATAGCCACTCATAAATGATAGTTTCATGAATTCGCCTCCGGTGGCCACACGTGCATGTGTTCTGCAGGTGCAACATTATTTTTCTTCCGCACAAATGTGCCAGTTGGTCTGCGTTTCGGCACAATGCATATTATAAAAAAATGTTTTCATGCAATGTTTTTTTATAGCGGTAAACCGCAAAACGCTTAATCGTCTCATCCCTAACCTCCACTATCACATATTCAAACGCTGCACCTGCCTCCTAACCACACACTCGCTGAATACATGGCTGCTTGCTCTCGCATTAGATCAGATTAAATCCCTGTCAAAGTCAGAGTCATCAGGACGCATTGGTCATCTTCGTTGCCTGTCTTCATTGTGTGCGTATGTGAATTAAAACCGACATTAAGCCCTGTTCACACATCAAGCAAAGCCGTGGGTCATATTTGCATCCATTTACTTATTATTCTCCCTGTCAGTTGTGCTGAGACTCCTCTTTGACGAGGTCCCTCAAGTCCAAACACATGCCTGTCTGCTGCCTTTACCAGCCTTTAGTTTGCTAGAGTGGAAGCTTCATTAGGCACACACATACACACACACACACACACACACACACCAGAGGGGGGCCAGAGGGCCGTGTGGTGCCATAGGGAGGCCCACTTCTCAAAGTGCATCATCTCAAAGCTCCAGCTGGCACCAATGGGTTTTTTAGCGTGCCATGCCGTAGTACCTCAGCACTTCAAAAGCAGGGCCTAAATCTGTTTTCCATAAATTTTTTTTGGTATTCCAAAGCACGGTATTAATCACCCAAATCATAAGGACCTTGGACAGTTTCTTATAAAAAAGAAAAAGACAGTTCTACAATGGCTGAAATTCCTTGGCTCTAATGCACAATGCTACAGATTGACCATAGAGGGTTTTCTTACCCCTGATGTATATAAATGTGTGCACTGAAAGACTTAAGTTGGGATTATGTCAATGCTCTGTTCATCAGAAACATAAAGGGGAATCTTCTGAAAGGCAAGTCACCCGCTCCTCAGCCAAGAGGCCGCTCTGTTTTTTTTTTTTTTCTTTCTTTCTTTTTCTTGAGCAACTTTGCCCATGGCAGAGAAAGGGAGTCCTCCCACTCCTGAGTGTGATTATTGCGGGTGATGTGATTGATTGCGGGTGGTCATTTCAGCTCAAAAAGGTGCCATTATAATTCAACACGTGCGCTCGTGACTGAGCCAGTTATCCGGGTTTTAACTGTTTCCCTGGAAACCCTCAAGGCTTATGCCAGCTGCTCGCAAATGAAGCCATTCACCAGCCCCGTGTCCAGATGATTGGCTTTTAATGCGTTGTCATTAGCCATGTGGAACGTCTCTGTCTCCTCTCGCACCCATGTGGTGTGCTTTCAGAACATGAGGCAAGACTACAAAGTTCAAACATTATACACACACACAAACAAACACCTGGGCACTATACATATATATATATATATATATATATGTATGTATATGTGTGTGTGTGTGTGTGTGTGTGTGTGTGTATGTATGTATATGTATTTTTACATATAACAACACAATTATTAGTATATATATTTATTAGTATATATATTTTTTCTTATTTATTTATTTATGTATTTATTTTTTAATAACGTAAATGTAATACATTCCTGAGTGACAGATCACCACCCCCAGCAGTGATGCTTTTTCATTTATTTAAAATGTGTTTTTTTTTTTTTTCCCCTGTGTGTGTCTTGTTTTCCAACAATGAGTGTGCATCAGTGGATGAGTCAGACAGTGTTGCCTGGAGTAAAATCAACAGTTTGTTTTGTGAGACTCTGTGCTTTTGGTCACCTTTTTGAAAAGAGGCTTTTTGGGGGAAACAGAAAAAGTTGAGCTTGTGACACCCACCCCCCCTTTGAGTGAGTGCAGAAAAAGACTGGCTGACGGCATCAATATTGTCGGTGCTTTTGTTGTTCAGTGGCCACGGTCCATAAGAAGCAAATCTGAAGCAGTGACAAATCAGTAGGAATGTTTATTTAAACCAGTGAGCCCCCACAGCCATTGTAAAAAAAGTATACAAAAACACCAGATCTGAAACAATGAGTCACAAGAACATCAAGGAAAAAAAGCTTGTGTCCAAATGACCCTTTCGACCCGCATAAATCCTATCCCAAGCAGTGCTTCCATTTCTTCTCCAGCATTGGGGTTGTAGGTGTTATGGGTGACACATTAATATTAAAATCTTCCAAAGGACCTTGAAACAGCAACGAAAGGTAAAAATAATAATTGTCTATAATGATTTGTCAAACAAAAATTGTCAATAACTATATTAATAAATATATTCTGACAAGAAATGGAATGTGTCCTAAAAGAAATTGGTGCCATTTCTTTAGAAAAAACATTTTCAATTAAACAAAATACAGTGTTTGTTGTTATATACCTTACAAAAACAATCCATCTGTTCCACACAAAGCTGTTGTGTTTGTGTATTTATCTGGTCACCCTAAGACTCCTGAGGCATTTAATTCATAAAACGGACACAAACGTTCTTAAACTATTAAGTTTCAAAGATTTTGTGAAACATTGCAATTCAACAGCACACCCCTGTCCAGCTCCTCAATTCTGTTGGCAAAGAACTGCCTTTTCAAACTTGGGGCTTACAAATGTTAA
The DNA here is from genome assembly GCA_017657215.1 of Limnothrissa miodon. Classification (NCBI taxonomy): domain Eukaryota; kingdom Metazoa; phylum Chordata; class Actinopteri; order Clupeiformes; family Clupeidae; genus Limnothrissa; species Limnothrissa miodon. The sequence continues at coordinate 450,376 of JAGFZM010000231.1, forward strand.
TGGAAAACTCAAGGCAAACATGAAATAGTTTGCAAGCGTTTGATAACATTTGCCTAGGTTTAAAGGTTTTAATGCACTTCACGTGTTTCACATACAGATGAGTGATCTTGTGTGGGATATACAGATCTCCAGTCGTTTTGAGTACTTTACAGACAAGTGTGACAATGTTCCCTAAGTAGCAAGCTTTAAGCAGAGAGACTGCCATCAAAGCCTCCAATCCATTATTTGTAGTCCATTAACATTTGGGTGCAGCATGTACAGTCTCTTTTTTCAGTGTCTAAGTGCCATTTTGATGGTCTCATGGACCTTGGTAATTGGACTGAGTTTTGTTAACGCATCCCCTTCCTGTGTGTGTGTGTGTGTGTGTGTGTGTGTGTGTGTGTGTGTGTGTGAAGCAGATGTGGCAGCAGAAGGGAGCCAGAGCGGAGGCCAGTTTCAGGGCCGGCCATCTGAGGTGTGGTCCCAGTGGCAGAGCCAGCACCATGGCCAGCAAGGGGGAGAGCAGCACCCCCACCCTCAGTCCAGCCAGACAGAGGTGTTTCAGGTAGGCACAGTACTGCTACCATCCCTCCACCCTTCTTCAAAAGACCAGAGCAGAAACAGTTTCTCCTATTCAGCTGTTTGCAGTGTACAAGTGACTTGGAAGCGGAAGGGGATTGGTTAAACACTTAAAACTTTTTGCCGCTCTCTCTGACCCTGGTCTTTCTCGGTTTGCAGGATATGTTGCCAATGGCCGGAGATCCCACACAGGGCACAGCCAATTACAACATTGAAGACTTTGCAGACTTGGGCATGTTCCCACCATTTTCCGAGTAAGGGTGGACCAGTTGGTCCAGGCGAACAGAACTTTGCGCTTTCGCTTGTTTGTTTTTGATTTTTGTTTTTGTTTTGTTTTTTTATTGTGGCTCTCATCTCAAGTCACCGGTAAACTTAACAGCACTCCTCAGTGGGGATGTGTGGATGCACCCCTCTGCTCTTCACTTCTTCAACCTCCAGGCTCAGAGGCTGGATCTCTCTACTCACATACTGTGTACACACACACACACACACACACACACAAGGACACTCAGGCACCTCCCTCACACACACTCTCACTCTCCTTCCGTCTCTGGGGCAAATATGTCTATTTCACAGAGGAAGTCAAGAAATGTCCCTCTTTTTTAAAAAATATATGTTAAATCACATATATTTGATGGCTATTTTTCAGAGTCTTTATATGGAAAAGAAGGGAATTTTCCGTTGGTATTTTTTCCTTGCACTTCACTTTAACGTTGCCAAACTTTTGCCAGGCTCAGTGACACAGGACATGCTGATGTACGTCACTTCAGCACCAGCACACGTGACGCTTCTTGTGTAAAAAAAAAAAAAGACGCAAAACAAAAATATCATACTATAAATGTAGTGATGTCCATAACCTAGGTAAACTAATAACTGTAGAACAATCTCATGTATAATTGAAGAAGGAAAAAAAGACGATGCATAAACACAAATGATACAAAAATACTCAAATGAACATTTTCAAAGAGGTTGCTAAACATTACAGCTTGAAGTGCACTTCATTTAAGCTAATCACCAGCCTCCTGTCTTTGGAAAGGAAAACCGCCATACAGTCAAAGCATTGCGTAATGTGTTGCATTCTTGTGGCTACCGCAATTATTTGTTACTTTTACCTTTTCAAGTAATAACATAGACTTTATGGTCTAGTACTTTTACATGAAAGATTGTATTATGTCACATACTAATGAGATGACCTTGAAGTGAAGAATTCTTTTGCTAAATCAAACGGTTTTTTTTTTTGTAAATAATGTGATTCTGTTTTTTTTTTTTTTTTTTTTTGGTCAAATTGTGTTCTTTCACATACACAGCAAATATACACATTTGTGTAGTTTTAATTTCATTGTGGGTAATGTGAGTGGTACATATTTAACTATTGGTATTTAGTTAGCTTGTTAATTGTACATTGCGTTTAGACTTGTATAAATTGTGTAAATGTGCTCCATTATTTTTGTGTAACTTTAAACAAAACAACTGTGCTTGTGACAATAAATTTTCATTGGTTATGTGGCTTTGAAAAAAATACTCCAGGCTTTGTCCTTTCATAGTGAGATTTTCAGCAGTCATGATGCATGCCATTTTTTTTGCATTCAAAATACCTTTCATTATGTGATGCCTGCAGTGACAACAGAATTTTTTTAAACCTCTTTCTGTAGTTCCTTAGAGTGTGCGTGTCCGTCCCTTTGGGACTCTTTGCAGTCTGTTTAAACATATGAGGAAGAGTGCTCTTCCTGCCTGGAAGTGGGTTTGTCGTATGAAACCCAGAGCGTTGCATTCTCCCAATGTTCCCAAGGCATGCTAGCCAGCACGGGCGTTCCTCACGCCAGCCCAGACACCAACACATCAGCACTGATATGGATCTGTTTTCTTAAAGGAGTATCCCGTTTTCATAACCCTTAGCTGTTAAACTGGTGCAGTTCAAACAATTCAAGTGAAACCTTCTGACAGCCACTGCTTTCCCTTTGCTCATGTGTGCTCAACCCAATGGCCTGAGCCATTGTTCATCATTTTAAAAAAGTGTGTTTACCCACATCAAAAACCCAGTGGTGTTTAAGGGATAATGTAGATTACATTTATTTTTTTCAGTGAAGGAGATGGTGTGTTTTTGCACGCCATTGCTAGCGTTCTCTGCACTTCATGGACAGATAATTACATGAATTAAGTTGTCATGAGAAGTAAATCTGGGGTGTGACCCAGTCACTCATGTTTTCTATTCCGGGGAGATGTCTTGTTTATCTCCTCTGGAGAGGGGTATAGCTGGATCTGCAAATAGCTCAGTAAGGATGGCATGGAGGGGCCAATAGCTCAACATGGCCCATAGTTCCACATACATGCTCCACTTAGCCCTCCCACTTTCTTAAATGTCCTGCTGGTTAGTCATCTCCAGAGCTGCAGCGATGGACTGCTCACAGCGCTAGATTGGCAGTGTTGTGTTTTTGAGCTTCCCTTCATTCAGCCACCTCTGATTCACTCACACCTCCAGCTCATCACTAGTGATTGTTAGTGGCAACCCTGTGTTTACATGAGTGATGGGTATGGCAGGCTTTGAAATGGGCCATAAAGGACTCCTCGCCCTTGCGCTTCCAGAGACCCCCCTACGCTCTGTAATCAATCTGGCTGGAATTAGAAATGCTATCAGTGGCAGGACCTTGCATAGCTTGTCATGCCAAATAGGATCCATTTTGTTTTTCAGAACAACATTTCATATTTAATTGGCAATAAATGCCTGTCTGCCTTCATGTCCGAAAGAGAAGAGCGTGATGAGATTTGTGCTAATCCTAATAATCTGTGATGGTCAGCATATTGCAGTATCTCATTCTGCCATTCTAGCTTTGTCAGCAGCACAAAGTGACCTCTTGTCCAAAGCATTTCCGCTCCAGACTTGTGCAGAGGTTCAGTTTACATTCCATATTCACAGACCAGACCAGATGTCAACAAAAATAGGTGGGAAATGGCCAGTGATTTAAGCCAAAAAAAAAAAAGTAATTGGGGCAAAAATGGAATGGGGTGGAATATGACACTTTATTAACATGAAGAAAATAAGGACAACGCTTAGGTCTACTACACATTTTATATTGCTCTTTTATATATACTATTTCCTATTCAGGCTAGCGGCACATACTTGCTCAATACATTCCGTGATGTAGCCTACCTTTCCCATGTTTTGTTTTTTTTTTTCCAAAAATCTCTCATTTATTTTTGGCTTTTAACCTCTCTAAACTCTTTGACTTCAGGTCTAGTCACGCCAAATGTTATGGGGGACAGAGGGCCCAATTCACACACTATTATGCCCATTCCTTGCCTTCTCTCAGCCCATACCCTATATCTATAAAGGCCTGGATATAAAATTATATCAAGTGCCTGTAGTGTAGCCTTATGTGATTAGAAAACCAATCAATGTTTTCAATGCCATGATTTTTCACTAAATAAAATGTACTGCACCCAAGCTTTCAATGCATGGAAGGGGTGGAATCAACAAACTACTCTGTGTTCCAATAGGCTACCACTAAGGTACCTCTGATAACTCTTTAGGGACAGAGGACATAATTGGCCTGACCTGTCATGACCAAACCTGAAAGAAAATCTACTGAGGCCCTAAAGCTTATTTCTAGCAGAACTATTTGCTATGGATAGGGTATGTGTACATTTCTAGGTAAATCGAGTACAACAGGACTATAAGTTGATTGACTGCACACTACTTTATCTGGGAGGAGAACTGTTCTAACAGACATCATCTTTTGCCGAGAGGAACCCTGCACCTACCTCTTAGGTTTTCTTTCTCTGTCCTGGAGTTTCACTACGTCAATCAGGAGTTCCCAAGTAAACATACTGAAAAGATTGTTTTTTAGTTTTACAGTGTTTGGTTTCTTATACCGCTTGATTCAGCCCTACTGTTTACAATTAATCTCTTCTGAAAAGACGTGAGTGCTATGACCTTTAACAATTATGACACAATGTTTATGTAATTTTAGAACTGAAACATACTCTCTCCAATGGGACAACAATGAGCTATTAAATCTTTCTCCACTAAAAGAATGTCTGTTTGTCTGAGAATTCTATGTAAGCCTTTGGCTGAAATCAGATTGTCCAAGCAACTTGAGCGGTATTCAGATAAGGGCTAAGATGACAAGAGAAAAAATATCCCTCAGCTTCTCTCATTTATTAACAGAGACATGTAATATTCTGGAGAAACCCACAGAATAGCTGTGTGGTGATGTATCTTCCATGAATCGCCCAAGTCTCTGAATTCATTAGTAATCATGGCTGATGGCCCAGCATATTTTAATTTCAAAGTAATGTCTACTCATAAGTAAACCCAATCTATTTCCTTGGCATAGTTTTCAAGACTCTTAACTTTACACTTATCCCTCACCAGTGGAGAGGCGGCTCTTTGAAAAGAATTAAACAGTGTTTGTGATCTTTTATTTCTTTTTTCAAAATTGTACCCAAACAATCATTGTTTACATTGCTAGACTGTTTGTAGAAAACTAAATTTGCATTTATCTTCAAAAAGAATGTCACTCCGTATTTCTCCACATAAACACTGTGATTAGACCACTGAAAAACATCTAACAGTGTCATTGTTTGTGAGGATGAGCAAGCTGTATAGCTAATTATGCTCTCGAGTTCCCAGAAGGGTGAGTCAGGTAGCACCACAACAAGGATCAACTGAATAAACGGTAGCTTCCACCTTTGTTGATCTTACCCTCTGTGTAACAGAACATGGTTATTGCAGGCTTTGACATTGTCCACTAAAACCCCTTGGGCATTCCAGCAATTGTGAATGCAATCTCCTGGGCGACTGCTCCTCAATTTACGTAAGGGTCTTTTTATTGCACCATCTGGATAACATTGCCACTTGCGTGTTAATGTGAATAAAAATACTCAGTCGATAAAAAAGAGCTGACGTCTTGTTGTGATCATCCCGAGGCTGCTTTTAGAAGGTTAGTCAAGGATGTCCAGCAGCGAGGTGCAGAGACTTAAGTGTTAGGTGAGGATCTTATTGTCAAGGCTGATTCACTGCAAGCTACAGTAACATCCTGTTAAAGGCCATCTGACGTGTAACTTTGACGTGTGACATTGAAAGGACACATAGCAGGTAAAGACATAAATTCCTCACATACAAAGAAATGTGTGTTTTCAGTATTGACCAAGAAAAGGTGATTCAAAAATAAAAACAGGCTTGTGTGGCACTTGATCCTTCCATGACACTGAATTAATTTACAATAATTTTCTTACATTCTCTGGTGTTCCTATAGTGTGGGCCAACAAAAGCGGAATGGTCTTATACAAGATTTTTATTTAAATACCATGTTTGAATTATTTTGGCTTTAGCATTTGCACATGAACTATAAAGCATACCACAATATGGCGGATTAAGATAAGAATTCACAAGACACTGGAAAAGGAAAATAAGCATGGCATACAATTTTCACGCATGATGGTTGGCAGCAAAAAGTCAATTGTTGTTGAAACTGAGGATGAGGGATATTGTTCCTTGTCACCTGATGCGTATCCATTTCTCTCAGCATAGAAGTCTTTGAATAAAACTAAACAGAATAAAAAACAGGGTAAGTCTCAGCAGACACACTCGCAAAAACTCTTTCCTCATATTTTAAATCAGGAAACTCTGGAAGCTCCCAAATAACAGGTAAGTCATCTCAGATGTGCCGCCAGAGTTGAGGGTGGTGGTTGAGGTTAGGGTGATTGCAAGGCCTTGCACTGACTTAGGGGACCCCAGAGAACATTTCATAAAGCCCACAAGCCCTCCAAAGTGATGCCCCTGAGCCACCAACATGCCCAAGTGATCTCGTTAGATCTCACAGACCAACTTGCCAACTCCCATAGTCAGGCCTATCATAATGAGGCATACAGTAGCTTATACAAGGGATGGAGTCTCAGAGCTGCTCAAATATGCCATTTGAGCCCCATACCTACCCCTGCCTTGCATGTGTATTTTCTTTTGTGTCCTTCATACAGATAACCCAGAAATTACCTCCATTCAGCCATTAGAATCATTACAGAGTTGTGTGAGTTACCAATATTCATTATGCAATTTTCACACACACACACACACACACACACACACACACACACACACACACACACACACACACACACAGAGCATTACCTTCACAGATTTCTGTCTGGGTAATGACACGGTAAAATATAACTGTATGCTTCCTCAACTTGTACTTTAACCTGTTTATCTTGATTATCTTGCTTTCAATGTGTGTGTGTACATTGTTGGTTGGAAATGTTATAACAAACTGCGAAAATTGTCAAATTAATCTTGTCAAAAATGTTTTTGTCCTACTATGTTGCTTATTTTCTTCAGTGTTTTTTGGTTAGATTCAAAAATATGTACCTTATCTTCTCCAAAATGTAAAACAAATGGAAACAAGCAATGTGCCATTCCTATAATCAAACTATCACATTTTTACAAAACACTTGCAATGAACATGTTGGCCTATCTTGTTTTTCACCTTGTCCTCCTGGCTGTGACAAATCATAGCCACTTCAGTAACTTCTTAATGATTAAGTAAGAATGTGTTGTGTACTTCTCAGGCTTGATGATCCCCTGCTTCCTTGCCTTGTCTTTGAGAAGTTGTCAAATCTCTTAGCATCCTGAGCTGCTATCCATCCTACATCAGAATTGAATTACAAAAAGGTGCCTGGGTAGACAGTTTTTTTTACCACAGGAAATGAATAGGAGCATGAGCCACCATTTTCATCTTTCTCTGAAGGAAAATGGGCGATTTAATAACTAGCGCATTGCATCAGGAGTCAGTCATGCCAGCATGCCGATAGAGAATCAAGACTCACTCATATTTTCAGTGCTGTTGCTCTACTCGGCACAAATGAAAGTTCCAGAAAAAGAACAATGTCTAACTAATGTACAGCTAAAGAAAATAATAGAATTTTACTGTGATATTTGTTTTCACTATTTTCAACATGAGCACAGCATTGTAAAAGCAATGCCAAATTTAGATAATATTCTGTGTGCTGTTTGTATGTTGGGTGGAATTAACTGTTAAAAGCAGGCAGGGGTGGCAGGCAGTGTGTTGTGTGTATGTGGAAAATCAAATAGGATTGAGGGATTAAGGCAGGGGCAGGATTGTACCAGTTTGCACTCGTATTCGGGTCAAATCTGACCAATTTATATCTTAATACTCTCATAAATGTTGTGTTTTACATCTGATTGCTTCAAGGCCTAATAATATCCTCCACACCATGCATTTGAACATGTAAAAGTGATGATCACCTTTTTTGTTGAATTTTGAGTGTTTTACTCAAACTTGTTACACCTGTGGTGTTCCCGGTCAAAAATGACCACCATAGGAAATGATACCCATTCATTTCCTATGGTGGTCATTTTTTATTCTTGACTATAATCATCCATCAGACAGAAAACATCCATATACAAACCACCTTAACTCACTCACTCCCTCACTCACACACACATTTCAGACTGAACAGGTATACATTTACATCTCATTCGCGTGCTTATGTAGCGATCCACGCATGTGATCCAGCTTCCTGATGAAACGTTTCATATTTTCACACAGACTAGGTGTCTGTAATGTGAACCCATCTCTCTTCTACACTTTTGTGCAAATCCCCCATGTGACCCACACCTTCTAGACTAATCAATGTATCATCTTCACACAGACCCCATATATATAGCTTGATGTTTGGGTTGCCCTTGCCTTGTACTCTAAGCATAATGAGTAGGCCACAGACCAGTATCTATTGAATAGGTTCTGGTCCAGGTTTTTGGACATGATGGAGAGGGCATTGAATTGAACCAAAGGTAGAGGACGATGTCTTGAAAGTGGAGGACAACAAAGATTTTGGTCCAGACTGAAGCACCTGAAGAACAGGCACTCCAAGCATTCCAAGACTGGACACTTGCTCTAGTCTTCATCCTCCTAGGACAGAGGAAGTAGAGCGAGAGTGGAAAACATCATTAAGATGACGCTAGGGCCAATACAGTATGCGACATCTTGTGTGGATGACATCAAGTCCTAGCCTGATGTATCAGCCGCTTTAACATTGTTTCCCTTTGTGCAAAGCATCCAAACAATAGCCATAAGCATGCTTCGTCCTCTAATCCCATCCCCGAGAAGCAAACAAATGCATTTGTTCCCTTCTCTGGGATGGGATTACTTTCTTCTTCAACCAGTTGCTACAGTTTGGCAAACCTAAGCCTATGGGTAGATTCTTGACTGAGCTGCTGACCATAAGCACTTATCAAGTTAGCTTTCAACTCTTTTTACCAGAATCCATTGAGTAAATCATACTGAAAGTAACTAATCTGGAGGGGAAGCATGATTTTGTGGACACCTGATAGACATGCCACTTATGTGCATGAATTCACATATACACAGACACAGACACACACACACACTGAAACTTCATGTTGAGTCTGGTCTGGTTTTACATTACATGTTCATTTTGTAATAAAAAGTACATTTTCTGTTAGTAGGTATTTTCCCTTAGTATAGTTTAGTTATTTTATATTAAATTCTATAAATTCATGTTAAACACCACTTTGAGACATTGTTCTCACTGAAGGAATGTTGTATAAACATTTGGTGGTGAAAAATGTTTTTTGTGCTGATTTAAGAGCAGTTAAAACAGACCAGTCCATTTCGACCGGGAACACTAAAGTAAGGAGCGGGAAGTGAACACGACAGGAGGGTTTAGTCTCTACCTTTATCCAACTGTGAACTAGCGAAATATACTCAACACACACTGGTGAAGAATACATTAACCGGTGGGCTGTCTACTACAGTACAGCGCTGCCCATTAACAGGCTACGTGCCATGCCCAAGGGCACTTCAGCCGTGGTCCAGCAACTGGTTATAAGCACAGAGCCCGACCAGTAGACCACAGCTGCCCCAGCTGATAGGTATAGGAGTGTTATGTCTGGAATGCTGAATGACAGGAGCGGTGGGGAAAGCACAAAGTGCTGTAATTACGATGCTTTTATCTGTGTGTGTATGTGTGTGTGTGTGTAATGTGTTAGGATGTGTTTGTGAGAGCTGAGGAAGAAATGTGTGATGATCTCTCAGTTCTTGCCTTGTGACTATAGGCATCTTCTTGATCTCAGTGTTTTAAATAGTCATTCGGAACATTTTAGACTCATAGATGTAACTTCTGCAATATACAGAATGTCTTGCACGGAAGAGAGTTGAATTCTGATCTCACTTTCTGACTAGAGTTTCCATACTAGGCGATGACATCACCTGTTAGAACACTCTCGACAGCTGAAGTATAGAAAAGAGCCCATAGAATGCAAAACCACATTTACATTGTTATTGTTGAATTTAGGTAGCTTAAGGTATCCAAAACCATCTTCTGCCTCCTTCTATATGTAAATTTCAGGCTAGAATTTGCCGGGCTGAAAAAAAAAAACAATCTGAAACTAGTTCTCTGTGTACGTAGACAGCGCAAAGCTACACAGTGGCGTAACGAGCCAACATCGAGCCCGTAAGCAAGATTATCAAGGAGGGCCCCCTATACAACACGTGATCACGCAATGTCCAGTAAAATGCTAGCTACCATAAATAGGCTGTTACCGCATGATACATTTGACAGAAGTAGCCCAGATCAACACCACAAACAAAAAAAAACTGGTGACTGCGCACCTCAACAAATGCATACACTGCACTCTTTGGAAAGAATAAACACCCAATAAACAAAAACCACACCATAGCTGCATCTTCTGGGCTTTCCTCTGTGCATAGTTTTCGATCAAATCATTAAGATCCAGTGGATGCGCAAGGGCATTCTCTAACGATAGTAACGTTAATGTTATGGCGACTCCAGAAAGATGACTCTGTCCCATTGAGCTTTTAATTCGTTTCAACTTGGAAAATGTACGCTCTGCAAAGACCACGGTCATTGTCAGAAAAAGCACGAGAACAGTGCAAACTTATCCGAAACTCACAAGAGTAGTGTGTGGTTTATTTTAGCATGTAGCCTAGGCTACCTGTAAAAGATATATGGAGTTTGCCCATTCACTTTTAATAACTCACCCGGCGATTTTCCTTGATAGCTCAGGCTACATCATGTGTACTTATTTAGTCGGATGAGATTTTTGAAGAGGGACACCATTGAGCAGAAACGTAGGTTATTACAGTGAAAGTGCCCGGTCTCAATTATCGACATGTTATCGACATCGACATCGACATGTGCCCTATTATCGACATGTTATCGATAATAGGGCCCAGTCGTGACTTACTCTTCACTTACTATAGCGGGCCCCAATCCGCCCCGGGCCCTTAAGCAACTGCCCTCCCTGCTTACCGATAGTTACGCCCCTGAAGCTACACCTCCTCCATTACATTGTCCAATCCAAAGAGCTCTAGCTCTAGAATCTTTGGTCCAATCAAAATTGTTTGGAACAGTCTCTTGTCCAGCCCCCTGTTGCTTCGGCAGTATAAACGAACTGTAGTCTGTGGCTAACGGCTCTGTTGTTTGACGGGAGAACATACAAAAAATGTCAGCACGGGCGTGTAATGTTCCAGGATGTACTGGGGTTATCCGGAACTTGCACTGTCTTCCTCAAGAACCTTGCATTCAGCGGGAGTGGTTGATGTTTATCTACAACCACTTTCCACTAAACTTCAAACCGAGATTGGTCGTTTGCTCTGGTCATTTCACCCCAGATTGTTTCGCCAACCTCGGGCTGTATCAATACGGCTTTTCACAAACACTACGACTGAAATCAGGATCTAATCTCCAACTATTCTCCAAGCACAACCGATTCCGATAGGTAACCACACTAGAATTCAGTGTTTTTTGGTCGCCATAACCATAGAATAGACTTGTATATACTGGTATTTCTATGGCCTTAACAGTTGGCCTACTTGATGGTACTTGGATATCCAGGTTATTTTGCAAAAAAAAAGTTGCTGCTCGTCACTAAAATTTTGGTAGGCTAGCAAGCTAACCATAACAACAGATATAATGTCACAGTTGCACTTCACCCCGGTCTTAAACACCTGTGCTTAGCCCCAGTGTTGCATTTCCATTAGCAAGTTTTAACACTGGGGTTTTAGGTGAATGTTTACTATACAAACGTAATAGCCTATGTTAATTTCCCGGTAAAGATGCATATCGCCGTCTATCATAGCATATCATAACCTCAGACATTAGTGCTGAAACTAAAATGTAGCCTATGCCTACATAATATTAAATGGTAAATGGTTCTGCATAACGTTGTCATAAAGGTTGACAATCCTATTGCGTGTTTATTTAGCTCAGATAGTTAACCAATTTACTGCTGTGAAACAAACCTGCTGCTTGCTTGTAACGTAGGCGCAAACGTAGTGTGTAGTAAAATGAAACGGTAATGTTAAACGGGGAGCGATAAAACTGTAATCTGCATACAGTCTATATAGCCTACAGTTGGGATCAGACGTAGTTGGATTTGTTTTCTAGTGGTAACGCTACCTTCAAGCTAAATTTCCCCTTCACCTAAACAAGATTCACTGACCTATCCTTGTGCGTCCTGAGATTCCTTGATGAAGTTCAAAAGTTGTTGAGCCAACATCATTGGGCCAGAGTTCTTGCAAGTGGCTGTTCACTTCTTTAGTCTGCGTGAAGTTCTTAAAAACAAATGTCATTATGCTATAAATTGAACAGCTCTAATTTGACGTTAGGCTCCATCAGGGGCTACTACCGTTGCAGCATATTGACCTGCTGCTTGCCTGTAGCATAGGCGCAAACGTAGCGCGATAAAATAAAACAGTAATGTTAAAAGGGGAGCGATAAAACTGTAATCTGCATACAGTCTGTATAGCCTACAGTTGGGGTCAGATGTAGTTGAATTTTTTTTCTAGCGGTAACGTTAAGAGTATCAGTGAAACTGCTTCAGCGAAAAAACTCACAATGAACTAGCCAATCAGTGCCAGGGGGCGGGAAACTGGCCAAAGGGTGGGAAATACGAACATTTTTAGAGTATACATTTCTGAGCATGGAATAGACGGCCTAGGAAATGCTCCTGGGTCTTTTTCAGCCGCACAAATTTGCATACACAATTATTGAGGCTCAAAGAACATTTTATGATGGTCAAAAAATGTGTTCTATGGGCACTTTAAGATGAATGTAAAAACCTTGAATTTCATTAACTGATGATTTTGAACACATAAGCCATACACTGTTATATAGGTGCTTTGTTTCGTCCTTACTGTTTTCATCAGTAGGACAAGAGTTCATGCCTCATGCTGTGCCAGGTGTGCAAAAGAGAACCATAGACTTGGAAGGCCGGTCATAAGCACCTTTTAAAATTAAAACACATTGGGAAAAGGTAGGCCTAGCCAAGTTAAAAAAACAAAACAACAAAAAAAAAAAAACAAGAAACACTTACAAGAGTGCTCAACAGATCTTGCACTAAACACTGGCAACTCACCAAAACATCAGTGAGGAGAACTGATAAATTGGACAACAAGATAAATCAAGTATGAGCGAGAGGATGCTGGACTCAGACATAAGTATTATTAATGTGATTAACGCGGTTTCTATTGATTCTGTAAAAACCAACAAAATAACTAGGCCTACAGAATAGTACATATCTCCACACCAATGGTCCTGGAATATCATCTCAGTGGTATCCATAAACTGTAGTATCGCATAAGCAAACCCTGACGTCACTGTCCACTGGCTCGTGAACTGGGATAGGATACGAGATGTTCCCGGAAGTCCTATATTTGGCGTTCGCCGAGCTGGAGTCATGGCTGCTTACATTGTTTTAGGCTAGCAAGCCTTTCGTATATTAATTTTAATAATACTGGAACGATTACCTCGAATATTCTGCACTTAGTTATGATATCGTAAACCATTTGTCGACACAATACAACAACTTCGTTATGTCCAAGGATTTTTGTACCTCATCATTTTGCTGTTAGCTAGCTAGGTGGCTATACCTACATACGGTAGACAAGTTAGCTAGCCTTGCTAGCAATCGATAGCCGATTCAGGTAACGTTCGCTGGCCGATTTACCGGCCGAATATTGCGTAATATTGTATTACAATTTTCTCTGCACATAATTGCAAAGTCGGTGGTTTCTATTAATAATTTAAGTCTCGATGCCAGAGCAAGGCCCTAGGATGAATGGTTTCTCCCTCGGCGAACTATGCTGGCTGTTCTGCTGCCCGCCCTGTCCAAGTCGTATTGCAGCTAAGTTAGCATTTCTCCCACCGGAGCCCACGTACTCCGTGCACACTGATGCAAATGGGACGACAAGCCTTCACCTAACTGAACGTGCTGACTGGCAATATTCCCAACGAGAATTGGATGCAGTGGAGGTATTTAACACCCGGACGAGTAGAGGTAACCGGGTTGGATGCATGTTCGTTCGTTGTGCTCCAAACAGTCGGTATACCCTATTATTTTCCCACGGTAACGCGGTTGACCTGGGTCAGATGTGCAGTTTCTACATTGGCCTGGGCTCAAGAATCAATTGCAATGTATTCTCCTACGATTACTCTGGCTATGGCGTAAGCAGTGGAAAACCATCAGAGAAGAATCTTTACGCCGATATTGAAGCGGCCTGGCAAGTTCTCAGGAACAAGTGAGTACTTTTGTGTTTTGTTGTACTAGCGCAACCAAGCTTCTGTGTAAAGGAAGCTAATAGCGTCTAGCCCAGAGATGAACCCAGCGACCCTAGTCTAGGCCTTGGAATTGGGCCCAGTGACTGCAAAATATTACACACATTATCACTATCACAGCTCAATTTTTCGGAGATCATCATCATTTAGTAATTTTCTGTCGCCATGGTTACCAGTCCACCTGCGTCACGTAAACCTCTTTTAAAGGGTCATCTAAAAATACAACTCTGGCTGTTATCTCTGCCGCAGCCACTAGTAGATTTTGATCGTCGCGATGTCTCATGTTGGATCAATATTGTTGAATATTGGCCATAGCTTTTATGATTTTAGTTATAAAATTTCCCTGAATTGGTCTATTCATAAGAAAATGTAAAGATAATTTAAGACGTGCTGCTACAGTGGAGAAATATTTTCGTCGTTTGTATCAATTCATTTGAATCGCTTGCCTACATGTCCAAGTTGTGCTGCTGCTAAAATCGCTAAAACCTCTTCCCTGAAAGACAGCAGTAGCCAAGAAGGATGAGGTCATGATGGAGTGACTTCCTGCTTTTTGATAACAATAGAACCCAACGGGAAGAAGTGGCAAGATGGCCAGTATTGACCAGTGCTGGAAGAAAAGCTTTCCTTTGTTCATTGTGTGGGCAGCAGACACTTAGGCCTGCTGCAGTGAGGAAAAAGAAAACGGACAGTCTCCCTTTTTCACACTAATACTCTCTTAGTAGTGGTTTATTGTATTTTACATGGGTTTCACAGATCTGAAGATTTAGAGGCACACATCTTTCACATCTTTTTCTGGTTCTCTCTTTGTGGTCATAATGTTTGCATTCATGCTCCATGGAGGGTGTAGGCCATCAGGGTCATCATCACACCCACATTTCATATGCTTGGGTTTATGGCCCACACAGCAGTTCACTGTTGGAAATATTTATTTCATGCCATTGTCGATCCTGCTTAATGGTCTTTATTAATTCTCTAGTCAATTCAATTAATTAATCAGCGTCAATAGACAGAAGACAGGGCTATTAGAAGGAGGTGGAACAACTGTGCTGCCAATTTTAATTTGACTTTCAGAAATATCAATAGTAATGGCCATGAAACATGCCAGCACTGATAGGAGGAATTGATAAGGTTAGATATGCCTCTATTACAATTAAACTATTGAATTCTTGGTTCTAGATAGATAGATAGATAGATAGATACTTTATTGACCCCCAAGGGGAAATTCAAGGTCCCAGCAGCTTAAGGATACACACACAACATATACTACAGTGTACACAGGATGATAAGAATCAAGAAACAAATCAACAAAACAACATGACTAGATCAACGTTACTAAAAAGAACAGTAGAATACGAATACTAAGGGTAGAGATGCGCATGAATGTACTGTGGTCCCGTATGAGGTGTGTGTCAATGTAGTAGTGCAAATGAGTCCAGTAGTGCAACAGTGCAAGGTTAAAAGTGTAGTGACTAGCAATAAATAGTGTATCTGCATATGTAAATATGGGCAATAAAAAATATAGGCATAGCAATTTAATATAAATATATGGACAATAAGATAAACATAAAAATAGCCTAATAATAGGTAGGTGCTGCTTTAATCTACACTGTTGACTTGCCTTGACTATTTCTGAACAAAAGTCACAATTAGTTCTTCACTAGAAGGGGCATGACGCTTAAAGCCATATACGGTTACCATGCAAGGTATATGGTAGCAGTGTTTCTCAATGGCAGCAGTACAGCCCGCTGGGGATGTAAAGATGCGTCCACATTTATTTGTGACTTAAGTCTACTGTATTATCGGTGCTACCACTTTCACCAGGTTCATTTTCAACAGGTTACACATTTGATTAAGGCAACATTTGGCTTGAGACGTAAGGGTTCATGTTTTAGAACATTCTTGTTGAGAGATGTAAATCATCCTTTATTTTTCTGGAAATCTATGAAAATATCTCGGGTGAGCAAATGGACAAAATGGAGTGTTAAGGTTCTCCTTAATGGATGTTTCTGGGCTGTAATGCACTTCTGCTTGGACAGAGATGATGATGCTCTCTTGCATGTTCTTGGGTGCATTTCCCCGAAATCATAGGAGCAACTTAGATTTTAGAAAACACAGGGCCATTAGATGGTATGGGATAGTTATTATTTTTTTTAATGAAATTCTGTGCTTATTCACAAAGACAGTTTGAGTGTGTACCATTCATTGCCAAGAAACTATGACGCCCGCCATGCTCTATTTTGCACCAATGAGCCACATCATATTTCAGCCATACTGAATTCAGTCTCTTGTTTACAATAATTTAAATTCTCTTATCAGTCCCAGTTCTGGTCTGTGTTATCAGCAGTTGGGCACTGTATGCTTTCTATAATGGTCTTGAAAAATCATGTGGGAAACACTAAATTGATACCAGTTTGTTTTTGATGCCTTGACAGTTTAGCCTGAAATTTCACTTTGGAGAAAACCACTTTATGGTGTAAGTCAAATCCTTCACACACATCAGTAAAATTTAAACAAAGTGCAGTTACAGCCCTTATCGCAGAAGTTAGGTAGGTATACTGTACTTCACAGGAGAACGTGCCTTTCAAGTAAAGCAAGCAAGGTAAAATGGTTATTGTTTGTTAATTCCTTCAAAACATGACTACTTCAAAAGGTTTTAGGATGCTTTAGAATTGTTTGTACCCATTTAAACATATCAGCATTTGGCACCTTACTCTTTCATATAGAGTTTGGCAGCTTTTAGCGTGCTGTTTTGAATGTTGGCTTTCGGTCAAAAGAACTTTACTATTAACCTGCATGAACTCTTAGGATTTCATTCATCTGTGCAACCCATATTACTGGTCACATTTATACTCTCTTCAGAAAAAAAAATCTAAAGTTATTCATCAGAACGGCCACTGTTGATATCATGGTTTAAAAACATTAGCAATACAAAGGGATCTGTAACATTGTTATAATGTTCCATGGAAATCTCCACACAATTTGTGAGCTCTAGGTTTGTATTCACTTTGCCAGTTGCTCAGGGTGAATAAGGCCCTCCCTATGGCTTCATCACAGATTTACAGCACTTGCAAAATGACAAGGGCATCCTGATATAAAATGAAACCAAAACGGTCTTATTTACAGGTTCAATGAAATTTGCCCCATCACGGGTGCAACACTGGTGTTAATTACAAAAGAAATAGAGCGAGCACTGTAAGGTGAAGCTATGCTTTTCTTTTTTTTTTTTAACCTTGGACTTGCTGTATGAATTTAAATTTTGTGACTGTGCAGTACATTAATGTTGATAGCTACTCTCTTTCAAATGGTTTTATTTGATCTCAATTTTAACAAAAAATTCACTTGTGGCAATATGGCTGTTCTTCAGAAATGTGCCAATTGAGGGTCTTTCAAAGCAAAACGCCTAAAGTGTCAGAAGATAACAAGTCTAACGGATAAACTCTCCCACCACCTCTCCCTTTGCAGTTAAAATTGCATTTTCCACACAGGCAGCTCACTTAAAAACCTCTCACTCTTTCCCCTTCAGTGAAGCCCATGTTTGCCTTCCTCTCCAAGTCACTGTTAGCCAGCACTTCCTTCTAATTACAGAGTTGGGTGCCATGGTTTCCTCCCTGATCACCGTTCCAAACTCCTAGCACTTTCTGCCAGGCTGTGGATGTATAACTCGCATGCCTGGTTTGCAGCTCAGTGATTTGGTCTTTAACAAGGCTGAGGGCTCAGGACCAATGCTGTAGTGTTGTTTTTAAAAGCAAAGGGAGTGAACAAGAGCCCTTTGCACTGAAGCAGCTGAGCTATGAATCACAATCAGCTCTCCTTTCAGGTTGATAATTTGATTGTGCTAAATAGCATTACAGGGTGGGGCATAATGAGGTCCAGCATTAAACAATTTATTACCCATGCAGCCTTTAGGGACTATCATGCCTCCAAAGCATGATGAGATTTCATCGAAATTCAGCGCCTGTCCTCTGTGCCAGGCACAACTAGGCCTACATGTGAAAGTGAGCAGGCTATTTTTGTTGGCACTCAAAATAGATTGGTGAGAAATCTGTCCCTTTAAAAACACACACACACACCTCTGCGTCCCATCCTATCCTGTTCTGGGTTCTATTCTCTGACCAGGCTTTTAGCTGCACACGTGTGTGTATGTGTGTCTATGTCAGTCTGCAGTGAGGGGAAATGTAGCCTAATAAGGGTGCGCGTCACAGGTGCAGAGCAGTGGTTTGTGCCCAATGGCTGAGCACAGGTGCAGAGCAGCGGTTTGTGCCCAATGGCTGAGCACAGCCTTTGGGTACCACGCTCTCCTGCTTTGCATCCCATCGACTAGAAGATATGCCTACATATTGCCAGGTCTGTGCCACATGAGGATGATCCAGGCTACTGAGAAAATGGGCAAATGAATCTCAGACAGGGAATGAATTGTGGGTTGCTCTAAAGGTTGTTTTTTTTTTTTGTTTGTTTTTTTTCTTTTTTCAAAAGGGTGTTCAAACGGACGTTTAAATAACTGCTCGTTGCACCTGTTATTGAGGAGTCTTTGAAGGAGGAATGTTAAGATAAGAAATAAACACCTTTTTCTGGGGGGCACTGTAGCACGTCTAGCCACCACGCCTTGACCATATATGGGCAGGTACCCATGGGGACCCAGGTTTGAGTCTGATCTGCAGTCATTTCCAGATTCCACCCCTCACTTCCTGTCTCATCATTGTCCTGTCACAACAGAAGGCGAAAAAGCACCCTTTCTCTGTTCCTCAGTCCTGTTGCTTTCAAATCTGTGTCCAGAAGAATGTGGTTGGAAAACTAGTCCTTTCTGGCGATTCAATTATTTGCTCTTCTCCAGCTCAGTGGCTCTCGGAGGTCGGACTCTGCCAGGTAATAGCACAGCAGCTGTAGCCAATTGTAGCCCAATTTCCAGTGGCTGATGAGACCAGACGTCCCCATGCTCCAGTGTGCAGTAGGGGTGGGATGGGGATGGCGGAGAGAGTGGGTGAACGAGCACACCTGACTGGGTATGTGAGGGTTCGCCCTCTTGTTTTGCCCAAAAAATCTGTCTTCAGTCATTACAAGGAGCAGAGCAGGTTGTGCAGCTGTTATTGGATCGTCCTGCCTGTCACAGTGAAGAGCCACCTGAGTGCACTCTGACAGACCCAGCCAGGAGCTTGCAGGGGAGCAGCTCAGAGGAGAGACTTGATGTGTGCCCAGGGCTGCCTGGTAATAAGGGCACTGGTGTAGTCTTGCCTGTGGCACTCTCACGATCTCCTCCAATCCCTCAGGTCTTCATCATGGCTAAGGGGAAGGTGGAGTGAGAAAAGGATGTCTAGGCATTCACTAGTATAGGGATAAAATGCCATATATCAAAGCGTTATCACAGTAAAGCCCAATTATAGGTTGATTGACAGTTGATTGACAGTCTTTAAAGGTGCTACATGATATGGGTCACTCCCAAAAAATTTTGATCTCTGCTTTGCATTACCTGCGTAGTGTTTAATATGGCCATCATGTGGTAGATTGTGGCAATCTAGGAAAGCCACCCAAGTATCTACAAGTTTTCTAAAGGAAATATGGATAGCATGGAGCCAGACTGTTACATTATGTCAGTAAAATTGTTCCCTCAAAATCTGTTGGTTGTTTCTAGGCAATTGAACAGAGGCTAGCCAGTAGTATAGACCTCCCTTGTGAGTTCCCAGAAAGGCCAATATTTCACGTTGTGTTTTTATGGCACTGAAAGGGTAGTGAAGGTTCATCCACAGCCTCTTGCTCGCTAAGCTGTTTGTTTATACCCCTTCAGTGACCCCTCTGTGTATGATCATCACCTCTTCAACAGGTGGAGATGAAGGGTCAATCATCATCTATCTTGGGCAATGCGTGCTTTTCTTTGACGTGTTAACAAGGCCATGTTCCTTCATCTGCTCAGCTTCATCCTGCTGATTTGATTTCTCACCCTCTCTTGACAGCCTGAAAAAAGACTTGGCAGGACCTTGTCTGTGTGAGGTGGAGATGGTTCTCTCGACTGATTCCACAAATTTGTCAGACAGACCTTATTTAGTGCCTTCTTTTTTTGCTCCAAATTTTCTATGACAAGTTGGTCAAACTGGCCCCTTCTGTGCTGTGAGATTTCATTAGCTCTGCTGCACTTTATTTTATTGCCCATAAAACAAAACACAAAAAAAATCTGAGCCAGGGATCACGTGCAGTTTCCCTAACCCTGTAGATGCCGTAGCAGCTGCTGTGTATTTAAGCTGGAAAACTGCAAGCAAACAAGTAACTTGTGCTTATCCTGCTGTGGTCAGACGTTGATAAGGCGTCTAATAAGCGCTCCCTAAATTGGTTACGCAGAGGAAAGCCCCAGCTCTTTTGGCTTAATTAGTATGCTTCCCTTTACCCTTTCCACAGTGTTCACTGAACCATGTCGCCGGGAGGATTCATTTACACTTCCAAGAATGTATTAAGGGATGGCTGGCTATGTGGCGCCTCTGCTTCCTAATCCAGTCCGGCTGCCTTGATATGTGAAAGGGTGTTTAGTGCATGTGCGGCTAACGATGGTTAATCTCTAATTTACTGCCATTTTGGCAAGTAATTTTTTTTTCCCAAGTGTTTATTGTTGGCCATTTTACTGACTCATCAGCTCTGACTGTGTACTGTACAAAGTATCAGTTGGAGGATTTCAGTTTTGCATTTACGTTGGGAGGTAGCCAGGTAATATGAAGCAGGAAATGTTTTGCCAAGTATGTTTGTGCAGTGCAGCGGTGGGTTCACACAATGACCTTTCCATAGAGCAAAACTTTGTTGTTTATTATAATGTTTCGCTGTTAATAAAACAAAATTGAATAGAATTATATAACTCATAACTTGTTCAAACAACCACGTTGAAAGCAACAGTTCAATGGTGTATGAATGTTTTATCAGAATGACCAAAGGTGAACTTGTGTGTGTGTGGTCTGTGCTGAGGTGATTGTGAGCCTGTTTGCCAGCGGGGACCATCATTGCTAATGAGCACAGTGATGAAGGATGGCTGTCCCTGTGTCTCTCGGCTGCTGTTTGTTCTCTCTCGGCCTGGTGTTATCTTCTGCTGAGTTCAGGGTGGGAGTTCAGAGGAGAGGGGATAGTGTTCCACATCATCTCTGCTTGAGCTTCGCCTCAGATCCTCACAAAACTGTGAATCTGACCACACATACACTCAAAATCGCTTTATCCTGATTTGACCCCTTTGTAGAAACCATGGTAGACAGAGATGGCACCCCTGCTCTTTCTATACAGCAGTGTATCTCTGGGAAAATTA
Organism: Limnothrissa miodon; assembly: GCA_017657215.1. NCBI lineage: Eukaryota > Metazoa > Chordata > Actinopteri > Clupeiformes > Clupeidae > Limnothrissa > Limnothrissa miodon. Next base: position 471,821 of record JAGFZM010000231.1, read on the forward strand.
ATTATAACAAGACAGCCCAGACTTGATTAATCTGTTAATCTGTGATAATTTCAGGATGGCGGTCGAAAGTCCTTCTTGAGGTGTGGACGGAGCGACAGTTATCGCCTCGGTAAAGAGTAATTCACTTCACTGTTTGCCATTTCAAATGCTAGAATGTCACCAAGCCTCTTTGAGAAATGCCAGCCAGAGTTCAAATGAAATTGTGAGAGAATGTCATGTTGAATTTCCCCTCTGCCACCGCTTACCTCGCCAGTCGGTGAAGACGAGACCTGAATCGATGAATTCAGAGTCGCTCTGCTGAAAGCATTTCCTCTTGGAGATCTCAAAGACTTTTTTTTTTTTTTTGTCCTGCCCTGGAAAGAATATCTCTAGGCTGCTGAGCCCTGTGTGTGTTAGTTGTACGTGTGCAAATTCCATTGTGTTATGAATGTAACTGAGGCTCAGTGATGGGGGTGAAAAGTGACAAGGTAAACAAATGGTTGAAATAATTAAAAAAAAAAAGGTGGCACAAGGTTTTTTTGTTTTTTGCAATAGAGTGAGGGGCCCTGCTTTCTCTCGAAGTAAAACATGGAGGGAATGTTTTTTTTTCTCCTGTCTTTATTGGGAAAAGAAGTACATCTGCTTGTTTATTTTGGCTGTGTGACGTGTTCGGTATACACTGACTACTGTGTGTGGAGAATTGAACCTTCCTGTATGAAGACCATACAATTACATTTGATTAAGAACACTCTTGTTCTCAGGGATGTCCTTCATTAGACTGACTTATAACTTGAGCTAGGCTGTCTGAGCCATTAACATATATGAACTGTGTGTGTGCACATAGAAAGTGCTGCAATGCTGTGCCCCATTTGCGCTTGGCCGACAACTTGCTGTAGTGTGCCGCAGTGCGGTGCCGTGCCGTGCCGATCACTGGGTGGGCTATTCCACGGAGCCAGAGCCATGCTTGTTTGTTCAGGCCATTGCTTACTGTCCTCTTTTTAGGGCATGGAAACATGGCATCTGCTGGGCCTGTGTGCATTCAGTAGCTTTTCCGTCCGGGGCTTCTGTTTGAAAAAAACTATTTAATGTAAACATTAAATACTCCCCCCCCCCCCCATATCACACACACAGACGCACATATATACCACCACATAATGACACTTTTCCCTCACAAAAGGGAGGTTTTAATCAATTCCGTGTTAGGAAATGTGAAAATAGATTTGTTATGGTGACTTGGAAAACGGTGTTGATTTCTTCCACAGTGCCAGACAGTTCCCTCTCATCTGTCATGAAATTACATCCAGTCTCTCTCTCTCTCTCTCTCTCTCTCAGGCTAGAGATCAGGACCAAAGAGCCATCTTTGCATGTTTTGTTGAACTATTTGACCTTAAACTTGTTCTCCTTTTGTGAACTGCCCCCCCTCCCCCAAGTGCCACAGAACTGTCAGCGTAATCAAAGAAATCTGTATTTGGCACCCAGACAGGTTTGTGTGATTGCATGGCTCCTGGCGAAGCCAAATCATTGGAGGTGTGTGGTTTGGACTAGCAGTGCTATGTTTTTTTAAAGCACTTGTGGCTTGCATGGTGAAGAATCTGATCTTTTTTTTGTTTTTTTTTGCCATTGCACTGTGAGCCAAAAGGGTCTTAGCATAGTGCAGTTGACTGGTTTTACAATTTTTGCCGTTAACACCTTTACCATTCTGTGATCTTGATGAAGCTTCACCGTCTTGTCTATTACAGTGAACATAGTTTTAGGTTTTTGGTTGCTGATGAGTAGCCATTTCAAATGTCATGCAGGTCAGATTGCATATATGGGATTTGGTTTCTAAGAGTGGTTAGGTTCCCATGCCGCTTTTGTTTGTAATTGACCTGACAATTCCTGTCGTGGACGCGTTGTCATTCTTTTCCAAGTGTTAAAAAATTAAAGGCAGAGTGGTTCCACTCATCAGAGGTTACTCTGTCTCTTAGGTTGCAGAAGTGATCCTATTATTTCAGAGATGGCGCTTTACGGGTTGGTTAGCATAGTAGTCCCATTTCATGGTCATAAAACAATAAGGTGGTTTGTTGAAGATAAGGAGCAAATGAGGCATCCACCTGACTTACATGCCCTTTCATAGAGAGATAATGAAAATATCAGGAAAGCCCGGAAGGAAATCCTCCATTTTGTTTATGCAAATGAAATTAAAAATACATTTCAAAATGCAGTCTAAAAATGAACATGATCTGCAGATTTGTTTGGACAAGTGAGTTATAAGGGTTACTAGAGTTACTAAGACCATAAGTAAAACGGAGTCCATGTCCAGCGGTTTCGGTTCTGTGGTGGAACATCTCCACCTGGCTCCTAGGTCCATCTCGCCCAGCCAAGAAGGCTGCTGTTCTCCAGGGGCAGACACGTATCAAACGCGGCACCGTTTAACCTTCGACGCCATGCATACCTGACATGCGTTGCCAAGTGTGATTGAGTTACAGGCCCTGGCTTGAGCATGCCAGGAACGCGAGGGCAGCCGGCATGAGAGCAGTGGTGCTGTTCCACGAGCGCCTCTCCGGGGCCTGTGCTTTATTAAGACGTACGGAGCCCAGGCCTGAGGTTGGTGGGACGGCAGAAAGTCCTGACAGCTGTCAGAGAGGCTGCTTTGAGCACATCTTAAAAATGTCCAACAAAAACAACCCCTTCTGACAGCTACCTGCTCCGGGACATACACAAACCCTCCCTGGTTTCCCTGCCCTGTGTTTAGCAGTTAAAGTCTCTGTTTTGACAGTTTACTGTACGCTATTTTACTGAGGCAAGCCATGCAGCCCTGTGTTGAGACACGGTGGTGCAATTTAAGATCATGTTGGGTAACACTGTCTGGCACAGCCAGATTTTGCTTAGTGTTTTTAAAAGGGTTGTTCATTTTAGCTAGCATCTGGAACTTCATGCTAACATTTTGCCATTTGATCTCTGTTTGATCTGCTCATGTAAACTCTTTTTCAGGTGAACACTGTTATTTTCTTTCTTTTTTTTAAGTGGAAGTTTATGACTGAGCTGTTGCCTCCCTCATGCCCTCACCACCCTCTCTGTGTCCCCTGTGCCCCGCAGGTATGGAGTGACGCCAGAGAACATCATCCTCTATGGCCAGAGCATTGGCACGGTGCCCACGGTGGACCTGGCGGCGCGTTACGAATGTGCTGCCGTCATCCTGCACTCCCCGCTAATGTCTGGCCTGCGCGTTGCCTTCCCAGACACCCGCAAGACTTACTGCTTTGATGCCTTCCCCAGGTGAGTGGTGGTGGCGGTGGTGTTGGGCGAACAGTGTGGTTTTAGAGGCAATGCTGATGCTGTCCACAGGTGCTCGGGCACCTGAAGGTCTTGCACAACGTCAGCGAAACAGACTGCTACTCTTTATACACCACCCCCTTTTAAGACACACACACAAACTCACACACTCAAACACACACCACTCATTCACACATCTTTGACTTGGGTAAGCACACACAACATGTGAATGATTCATCCTTTTTTTTTTTTACTACGCTTTTTGCCTAATTTTGTTGAGCCATGCTATTACAGTGTTTCATGGATCATACACATGCTTTGACACATCAGTGAGTTTTCTTAGCCACGCTCCTGCATGCTGCCCTTAGTCACTCCAGCTTGCCCCCAGTAGTTCTCCACTGTCCCCTTTTGGCTTCTCGTGTTGTGCCACTGAAAATGGCAGTTGGGTAGCCCTGTCACCCAGGCCCTGCCTGAACTTAGCACCTCATAACGGGCACCTGGCTTGCTTTTGAAGCACTCGTGTTTATGATCAAGCGTTTATGGAACCTCTGAGCAGTCCAGAAGGTCTTTTGATCCAGCTTGGGTCGTTTCACTGTGTGTGTATGTTTGTTTATATATGGCTGGCTATGCACAGCTGCTAATGTGTTGCTAATTGTGTGTGTGCATGTGTGCGTCTTGTTCTATATCTGTAATGTATTTCATTTATTATTATTTTTTAAAACCACATCTACAGTATCATACCTGTACACTATAAAACAGGTGTGTCTGTGGGGTGCGTGCGTGTGTGTGTGTGTGTATGTTTGTGTGTATGGATGAGTGTGTGGGGAACACCTGCTGTCACTTCCATCCTAGAATACTTACTCCGAAGAATCATCACTCCAAAAATCTTTAGGGGGGATTATCTTGGCACGGCTGGCTGGAGATGATGAGTTGGCAATTAACACCATGACATCTGTCATATCAGTTTCTCTGCCCTCTCGATGACAGCCAGACTTATTTCTGCCCGGTGTTGGCTGGGAGCAGACGGAGGAGACACCGCTCGTGCTTTATCAGTAGCAGACCCGACAGAGAGCCCTTCGTACTTCGCTTATCGTCATAAGCACACAGAAAATAAAGTTGGATGTGTAGGCTTTGCTACATTATGCATTTCCACAGAGGAAGAGGAAGGCAATTTGAGGAGATCTATTAAAAAAGTAATTATACAGCAATAATAAATATGAAACTCGTTCATGTGGCAGATCATAGGAAGTTGGGAGTACTAGAACACCATCTCCTCAGCTCTTTGGGTAGAGAATGCCTCCTTAGAGTCTAAGTATTTTTTTTTTTTATATATTCCTTTTCTTTCTTTTCTCCTCAGGGTGGGGGTGGTGAATGGTGGCTAGGGAAATGTAGCACACACCTTAGCCAGATCTTTGATGTATTGTGCTTCAGCTTTTGAAGTGTGTGTGTGTGTGTGTGCATGCGTGCACGCATCTGGAGATGCTCGTTGCGTCTAGCTGCCACGCCTGGTGCTGGAGATAAAGTGTAAACATGACGTCTGAGGCCTCTGAGGCCTCAATCAGAGAGCTGTCTCTGTTGAGTGGACATCCTGCCATGCAGCACTTTTCTATGAACTCCACTTCGGACAGGGGCCAATCTGATTTCATACTGCGCTACAGCCCTGCTGTTTACCACTTCATGTTTTTTTCTTTTTTTCAGGTAGGGGACCTGTTTCCCCTCTCTTTTATAAAAGCTATCACTCAGCTGAGGAGACAGTTGTGTTTTACAATGGTCTGCTGAGTGCAGTGTTGAGACACAGCGGCTGGCTGTCCTTTGAGATGAAGATTACATTTTCGCTTTTTTGCCGTTGTCTTGAAGTCTTAAGGAGGATGACACGTTCTGGTGCACGGTCTGGGAACCTTCCTCAAAACATGTCACATGGCCAGTGCTTTTCACAGTTGGTTCGGTTAAGTGTGGTTCACATTTGCTGCGCATTAAGAGTTTAGGGATGCCTCAAGAGATCAAGGCAAGGCAAGTTCACGTATGTGTGTGTCTGTCTGTGTATGAGTGATCTCGAACACACCTCTGAATTCAGTCCACGTTTACTTGCACCCCCCCCTTCCGGTCCCCTGCCTCTACCCCCACCCCCCCAACACCAGGAGCATGGCGTGCTCCACACGCTGCCAGCCTTTAATGAGTTCTGCCACTGGAGCGCCTGTCCAGAGACTAGAAGGAGACCTGGTCATCCGCATCTAAGCCATTTTTCAATATCAGCAGGTGAATGAGCTTTTGATCCTTGTCCTGTTTGGATCACTTGCAGAATAACAAGCATGAGTAAATGAGCTGTATAGGTGTGGGGGGTGGGGCTGATGTTTTGGGGGCTAGTGTGAATTGCATCGGTTACACAAGTTGTGTTTAAGGACATTAGTCTGGCTAAAAGCATTCATTCAAATTGTGTCTTCAATGATTTGTTTGTATGTTTTTAAAAGCGATACTTTGCTGAAAGTCTACATTTACTGCAATAAATGTACACATGCAATCTATATAAATGCTATTTGCAAATAAGTACACTAGTATAAGGACAAATAAAGCTGCAGTTATCTGCAGCCAACAGGCACTAATGTGTTCAGTTGGATGGGCAGTCAGTAGCATGAATCCTGTTGGTATGTAAGAAAACCCTTCATGCTATATTATTTGTGGTACAGAAAGTAAGGACACATTTGTTGATAAATTTTGGTATAATTAATTGTGGCTCTTCAGTATACGGTTCAGACATAATTCTTTCATTTGACACGTAATAATTGCTGCAAGAAAATAATCGCTGTGGCCACTCCCAACGTGTAGTGTAATTCATATCTTTCATAATATTAATCATGGCATAATGCATGTACAGTAAATCCTTTAAGTGATGCTGGTCTCCGATAATGGCTGAGGTTGTGGTCAATGGCAGTTCACACTTCATGCCCCAAAATTCATATATTAAATTGAATGAAGTGCCTCGACTACGGTTTGAGACGCAGACAGCAATCGTGGTGTACAATTGTTACATTGTTCGGGTACATTGTTAAAATATTAATCAGTTATTTTATTTATTTTATTATCAGTTATATATTAAATCTTGCAGCAAGTTTTCACAAATCGGGAGCTCTGCATGTCCCTAAAATCAATCAGTGAGTTTAATGTAGATGTTGTCTGGCAAAGGAGATAGGAGAAAGGAGAAGCTATGCTGCCCTGCTGTAGCCTATGTAATAATTGCTGCTATGTGAAAGTTTTGGTGCAAACTGAAGACCATGTTCACAGATGAAACATTTTATGGTGGCAGGCGTCTAATACGACACGTGCTGCTATTAACTTGTTGTCAGAAATCCCCAGTCCCTGGAGCTCTCAGAAAGTGTCCCATATTTTGATAGCGGTTCCCAATTTGCCCAGATTTACTTTCCGGACACCCTCAAGTAATCCTGGCCTAATAATAAATCTCATGTGAGTGAGGAGGTATAACAAGTGACCGTAGCGCTTGAGTGATGGTCAGACGGAAAGCAGAGGCGATTCCAAACGAGTGACGAGGCTGATCACTAGTGTACTGGATGACCTCTGTGTCTCATTAGGCCATTCAGTCATTAACAATAAAGAAAGCTTCTTTGCAGCACCACGTTTTAAAGATGACTGATATGAGACTCCCTGAAAGTAATTTATGCAAGTTGGAATGTAATGGAATGGTGGAATGGTCCTATCTCGTGCAGCATAAAGAGCCTTATTTGGAAGTAAGATAATAGTAGCATACTTAGGACAAGTTACTACTTCAGGACATTTCATCACATTTCGGACAATGCATTATTGCATTTCATTTCAATTAGAGAACGACCGATACGTCGGCCGGCCGATATTTGCGTTTTTTTGTGTATCGACATCGACCGATCCGGAGGTGCGTTCGCCGATAAATCTTTCCTGCCATGATTAACACACAGGCGTTGCAAGCAGCTTTGTGTTGCTGGAGACACTGTAGTCCATGTGCAGACGTGCATTGCCCCTCCCCTATTAGTTTTAAACTTTCAAAGTATGTTTTAACTGTGTCACTTGGCTTAAATATTTCCATACACTTTGAAATTGGAAACACGACCGAATGCCAAATGCATGCTCTATATACTTATATACTTAAGTATAGTTATACTTAACAATAGTTAGTAAGCAAGTGTGTGGGTCAGAATGGAAAATGCTTCGCCATAAAAACTGCTTGCCATTGTGTTTAGGTAGTTGTAGGTTATGCATAGCTGTTATGAACATCGGCCGCAGGATTAAGTAATGCCGGCGTTGTCAGTTAAGTTCTGTGGTGTTTGTGGGACTTCAATTCAGCGACCACCCAGCTGAAGTTGGATTCGTGTCATGTGTCCCTCTCTCCTTAGGCAACTTGGAGCAGGGTGGAGCACCCATCGCAGTGATTATAGCGGAGCTCCTCCTCAAGAAGAGATTTTATGATGAGAGAAATGTTTCTTACATAGTTGAATATTTATTCGTTTTAATGTTTATCATGTATCACATATAAACGTGCATAAGTTATCAGCCTGGTTCAGTGGAAGGTTTTTCTGTCAGTGTCTGCTTGCTACCAAGCACAAGTTTAGTTCGGGTGTGTCTCGGTCAGTGAGGCGGAGCAGTTGTCACAGCAGTATGACACTGCTGCTCCACTTGAATGAGAACTTTTTGTATGAGTAAAAAGTGGACACTTTTTAAAGCTGGTAGAGCGTTCTGCTTACCTGGACTATAGCTGGCCCACTCACGTAGCCTACACTGACCACTTACTGTCATATACTGCCGACATATACCTGTAAGCTAATTACAGCCATTCCTGCCTGAACATGACACCGTTGTCTGCTTTGTGGCATAACTGGCAGCTTTTTAAAATTCTTAATTTAGATCCAATGTCTTTGCATGTTAAAGGCCCACTATGCAACATTTTTCATTTAATTAATCCGTTTCATACTGTTTAGGATGCTAAAATGAGTCATTACACCTGGCCTGTAGCGGTAGATACAGCACTTGCAATGTTCAGCAGCGCGGACCGCCTCCAATAGAATTCAGTGCAATACAATGCAATAGGTCTTTAGAGGGAGCTTGTGAGAGAGAAAAACCAGAATGTTGCTTAGCCCTTCTTTAAGTGGCATAGTAACCTAATATATGGTTCAATGATTAGGCCTACTCTTCAGGTTTATTCTTAATATTATATTATAATAATTATAATAATGTTATAAATGATTTAAATGTGTGGAGTAGACAAAATATGTTTTGTGATTGATTACTGATTATGTTTGTCTTACAATATGACAGCAAACACTGCATCATAAAGGCGAAAGCCTTTTACCCTTTGTACATTCTGTGTGTCTGAAGCAGGCCAAAGTATTTGGTCCTGCTGACAGCGTAGACCATTGCAATGTGACCTTTGAGTACTAGTCACATGCAATCTTCATGTCACCTGACTAGCTTTGCTCTTGTCAAAAATGCAAAACAAAAAGAAAATTAGTTTACCATACCACTGTACATAGCCACAGACAGACCTCAAAGTGTGTTTTAAATTGGCAATTTTTTTCCACAGCTAAGTCACACAATCATGATTTGCAGAACCCTTCTGCAAAGTATGCATTATTGTATGCATGTAGTCAATACAGAGCACTATGCTGGTATCAATTTGTTACTAAGAAAACATTGGAAAGGCTGTGCAGGCACCATACATAGAGCATGGAAACATATCCACCCAAAAGATGGCTGAACTCTACAAAGTAATGGCCTGCCTGTAAATCAATATAAAGGAACAGATTTTATCAAAATTTTATTTTTACTCGAGTGGGAAATTGTTTTGTTTTTCTTCCACGAAATGAACTATATTTTTAAAAGGACACACACAGTGTCTGGGGAATCTTTTTCTGCTTTGGTAAGATACTAACCATGAAATAAATACTCTATTGACAGTGTCTTGTCGGCATGTCTTCTTTATTTGTTAGAATGGTTAGTTTGTTTTTAATGGCTTGAACAGAAGGGATGGCATGTAAACATTACAGCCCAAAATAAATTACTTGCATTTCAACGCCATATAAACAGCCAATTTTTTGTGCTCTCTGACCATATTTTTTAAATAGAGATGCATTTTGAGTCCATTAACATCAAGCTATTAGTCAACTTCAGTTGTTTTATTTGACCGCCTGTAATTAGTCACTTTCAAAGGGAGCCTGTCAGATGATCACATGCTGTGGTGGTGTTAACATAAAAGAGAATGATTACATTCTCTTTCCTCTATGCTTGACTGACAAATATCCTGAAAGGTTTTGAAGCCTTTTTGTTAGCGAGATCCTTGTGTGGGGTTTGCTGGGCATAGCTTCAGAAGTTCTCCCACCACTCAAATCTTTTGTGAGGTCCTATAGATGCTCTCACACAAAGCAACCATTTGGAAGGGGAGAGGAAGAAGAAATTGTGCTTGTGATCTGACGCGCTATCATCGCTGTAAATGTGCCGCTGTGGCCTGGTAATCACCTCCACACAAAGAGCCTGTCTACCTCTGTGTTCTCCTTTCAAGGTTTTTAGTCAAGCCAATCATTGACCACCAAGTCTGCAAAAAAAAAGTAAACGGAAAGAGAAAAACACAAAAATTCAGTTCTCTCTCCGCGGCTTTCTCTCAGTCAGAAAGAAAGTGGAATGAATGGTTGCCACGGGGCACACTCTATTATAGTCTGTTTCTCCGCGTTGCTCCTTTTCTCTCATTCATACATGCACACAAGCTCAGATTCATAGTTTTTTTTCCCCCTCAATGTTGTCTCTTCCACTGTCCTCATCCCTTGTGATGAATGGCTTCCAGAGACGTTTCCCGCTCCCATCCAGTGCCTGCTTACCCTGAAGCCTTTGTAATGACTTTTCTGTGGTGAGCAATTGAAATGTCTTTGCGCTAATGGGACGTTGTCCGATCCCGAAGCACGTTCGTAATGAATGTGCACTTAGGCCATGTTAATGGGCTCAGGCTCCAGCTTGCTTTGATGCTGAGAGAAGAGGTGTGTGGGTCAAGGTAGGGCCGAGTATTGATGTGTTCTGCTGTGTTTTTCCTTTTTCAGATATCTGTTGTTGAGGCCTTGGGTGATGTTTAGAGAGATTGTAATTGATTCTGCCTGACCAATCCTCTCATGGTGTCAAAGGAGCCGAACTTTTGAGGAGGGAGGAAGTGAGTGAGTGAAGGTGTGTGTGTGTGTGTGCGTGTGTGTGGGTAGGGCCTGTGCTTTTTGCTTTCTGTCCAGTAGTCCTTTGCCTTCTCGCGAGGCGAAGCCTTGGTGTCGGTGCACAGTGTACCAACCGTGTTGCATCCAGAGCCGCCATTGGATCTCGGACTTAATGCTACTATGTGCAAAAGAATTGTGAATGGACAGTGAAGACTGTATGAAAGTTTAAAGAGTTGGCCGTCTCCACAGATTTCGCCCGGCTGCAGTGTGGAATGGCTCGGAATATTAAGTGAATCCACGGTGAGGGGGTGTCAGATGAGACCCACCTCACCCCCCTTCCTTCCCCTCCCCTCCCTCACCCAGGTCCTGGGAAAGCGGGAAGAGGCGAGTGAGCGTGGTGCTAAATTTTTATGTTGCTTTTGGCAGCTTGGCGTTCCAGATGCTTCACTGGAGCTCAGTAAAGCCCACAGTCAGTCAGCCTGGCATCGCCCATTTTCTTTTTCAGTCTCTCTCTCTCTCTCTACTTACTCACTCACTCAGAAGGCCTCTCACACACACACACGCACACAAACATTCGCACATATACACGGAGTGTGCATAACAATATTGTCCTTGTGCCATGCTTGTGTTGATTCTCAGTGTCCATCTCTAATAGTGCCTTTTTATTTGTGAGGGAGTGTGTGTTAAGGAGCCTATGGTGGACATTGGTGGGAGGGAAAGCGGGCTGTCGGTGAGATATCGGGACGAAACGAAAAAAGAGCAGGGCTGAGAAATGAGTTGAGCTTTAAAGAGAATGACAGGGGTGTTATAGACAGGGTCACTGTGTCACACATGGAAAAGCGCTTTTCTCCCGGTCGGATCTTAAAACGCTTATAAACATGCCTTCTTGGCCCCACCATTTCTGTGTCTCACTCACACACACACACACACACTCACCCACCTCTCTCACTTCTCTCTTTTACACACACACCCACACACTTCCCCCCGGATATCGAGACAACGGAGTGCTGCTCTCTTTGTTATACACCTTGCAAAACACAGTATCGGCGCTGCGCTGAGATGAAGGCTTCCTTTATCGCATTCCATGTCCATGTGAATAAAATCCGTGCTGCTGACACTGTTTAGCAGTGTTTAGATAATTGTCTTAGTCTGTCTGGAATGTAATTACCCAATCACGCTTTCCATACATTAATCTCCCACCTAACCCCAATTTCAGAGTCGTCTCTCTCTAAGGAGACAGATAATCAACAATTAGTCATGCAACAAGCTAAATTAATTAGTATGCATAATTGAAATTTTGACGCTTTAAAGCCTCTATGTGTAGGATTTATCTTCTATTTATCTTCGTCTTTTATTAAAAATATATTTTTTATTTTAAAAATATAATGTAAAACGATGGTAATTACCTCCATGAATAAATTGTAGTGTTCCGGTAAACTTGGTAATTTCCATTTATATATAGATATGGCTGGGGACCAAAGAAAAATATCCATTTTGCGCCACCATTTTCAAAAGTACGGGTTCTTGTAGGGGAGAGCAGTATCGTATATTCAGCTCCGCCTTTCGTGTTTCCGCTCAGAGACTGAGTAGCAGAAACTGAGATAAGAGCGAGCGAGCGAGCGTTCGGCCTCCGTAGCAAGAAATTAGGATTGTGGGAAGGGGAGGGCTAATACATTTTATTCAAACGTATGCAGTATACCACTTCGCCGATAGATGGGGAATTCTGATACGATCCTACACATAGAGGCTTTAAGAGTTGTAGCACGAGGCCTTTAGGGCTAGGCTTGCATCTGCACACGGAACACTCCCTGGATGAGTTAGGCTGTCTACTGAGCCTTAAGTGGGACATTTCCACATCTTTTGTCAGGTCCTCACTTTGCAATTTTCTTTGGGTCTCTTTCGGGTCTCTCTGCCTTGTATCTGTGTTGGTATGCAAACATGGCATTGGACACTTTTGAAAAGTGACACAAATATCCGCCCACGTATACGGAGGCACTTGGCAGCTAGAAATGAACGTCATTGTTGTCAGGTGTCGGCTTTTTTCAAAGGCAAGAATATTTTCATTATCATCTGACAAAAAAAAGTGTGCAAAGCAAGATTTTTATTTCTCTTTGAAGTGGTCATCTTTTTTGTATAAAAAGAAAGGGGGGAGTAAGGTTAACTAGAAAAATACACTGCAGAATACCAGTGGTAATTGCTTACATATTTCTCTCTTTCTCTCCGCCCCCCAACCCCCTCTTGTTTTCTCTCTTTCAGCATTGACAAGGTGTCTAAGGTGGCATCTCCAGTGCTGGTCATTCACGGCACTGAGGATGAGGTCATCGATTTCTCCCATGGCCTGGCCATCTATGAGCGCTGCCCACGTGCCGTGGAGCCCTTGTGGGTGGAAGGGGCTGGCCACAACGACATCGAGCTCTACGCTCAGTACCTGGAGAGGCTCAAGCAGTTCATCTCCTTCGAGCTGCCCGCCTCCTGAAGAACTTTACCGCCATACAACTTCCAACCCTGACCCCCATTCCCTCACCCCCTTGCACCCCCACCCCACCCCACCTCCTCTTCTGCCTCTAACCCATGTTCAGTAAGTAGACCCCAACGCACATATTTGAAACTGGTCCTCCATTAGGAGAGTTGAGGATCTGATCAATATTTTGCACTTGCTACCGAAAGCTGAACATTTTCCCAGCCTCTTGAAGTAACAACCACTCATGGCCCACTCTGTCTGCAGCGGCTTGGGGTTAAGGGTTGAGGGTTGGGGTTATGACTGAATGGGGAAAGGGGAGGAAGGGGGGGGGGGTGCATTTTAAAAATAATTTTCAACTGACTTTGTATTCTTTTTTTATATACCTGACAAAGAACACTGTTTTTTTGCACCTCACTTGTGTATTATTAAATGTTTTGTTGTTATTCTTTTCTTCTCCTTTGACTGATTTTGCTCACTACCCAGGTAGGGTAACGGATGCACTTTTTCTGTGCTAAAAATTTTCAGGTGATTTGCTCTTTTTATGTTTTGAATTTTTTTTTTTTTTTTTTGGCCTTCCCTTTTAATCTCCTTGCAGAAAATGAGAGGAATTCAATCTGTTTTGTTTTTAAAATGTCATGGCCAGTGTGTGCGTGTGTGTGTGTTTGTGCGTGTGCATGTAAGGGGGGATGTTGAACACAACCCAGGGAGCACTCCTCTACTAGAATCTTAAGCTGTGCTGTTGACAACTGGAACACCTGTGGAAAAGGTTCTTGTCCTGACAGAAGGATTACCATGTACTGTGTTGGGACCGTGTACTTGGTAAGGTTTGAAAAAAACGGGGGGTTTAGGATATTGGAAAGGTCCTCTGAAGGGGTTTTGAGCTTTGAGAAATGATGCTTCATATTCCTGTGGCAATCAGGGCATTCTATCTGGGCACATGCTATGGCGTTATGTCCAAATAATTCACAACATGACTGTGCAAATTCATGTGAAACTTTTTTTTTTGTGATGGTGGAAGGAATTGGAAGGATTGACTCTACATCAAAAGCCTTATGTCCTTTTGACATTCTGCTCCAACATTCCTTTTAATAAAATCTAGGATGTGGGGTTTCCATGATGTTTTTGAAAAGGGGTACTGCTAGCTGCTATTTGTTGGATAAAACACTGTGAAACCGGACTTTGCTCCACCAAGGTACAGGACTAAAACACTGATCACACAGAGCCATCTCAGCTGCTGCAGTTTTTTTTGCCGTATCCTGACTACATCTAATTCACCCCCCTTAAAAACGCTGAACCTCTTCTCTGTTATGGAGGTCCTGCTTTTTGCTATGGGACGGCTTGGCTTATCCATATGGATAGATGTCTGGACATACGTGGAGCGTATCTGTTCCACAGATTCTTTTTAATGGAGATGAAAGACTTCCTCAACAAGAGGCAACTCTGTCACCAAGTTGACACAGATGCTGGATTTGAAGGATTAGGGATTTTTAAAATATTATTTTGTTATTTTTTTTTGAAAAAGGAACTTGTGGTTGGTGAAATTTCATTTTTTTGTGATACTGTAAGGTTGATGTCTCGGGGGGGGGGGAGGAGGGGGGTGGTATCTTTTTACACAGTACTGATTTGACTTGTGTCATGGAATGTGTCATTGTCGTTTTTGTTATGATTGAAGTGGTCTGATGAAAGAAACGGGCCGTTTATCATCTATTGCTCCTCAGTGTTGTTTTTTTTCTTTCTTTCTTTTTTTTTTAAATACACCTTTTTAGGGAATGACTGAAGATAACTCTAAAGGAGCCCTATTGTTGCTTTTGATACTGATGTTTTTACAGTGTTTCCAGTAACTAAATCTATTTACACCTCTTTAAATGCTGGTTTGTAAGATAATGAATTACACACCTCTCTCATCTATAGATATGTAATACATGAATAATGGTATATAGCCTTCTTGATTTTTTTTTTTTGACACTGGAATAACTGTATGCAAATATAATGCAGAAAACCTAGGTGGTACAAATGTTAGTGTTTTGACTATAAAAATCAAAAAGCCTTAAATGTGCCGTGAGACAGATTAATGTTCTTCATGTTGGCTTTTGTTGCCTCAGAGCAGCAACAATGGATGTCGTCTTGCTCATAACGGAATAAAGGATGCATGGAATCTCACCCAGACGTGTGTTTCTGTGATGCTCTCTCAAACAAAGCCTTTGTCATTTTCCTGCCTCATGTACGGTCTTCTCATTTTTGAAACGGGCAAGGCCTGGCACGGGTCTGTTACTTGTGATTTGTTAATCACTGCAGCACAGAAGACGTGGAATGCCACAGCCCTCCATTCTGTAGTGTTGGGCTAGGCAGAGTATGTGGAGCCGGATGCGGACGGGAAACACTAAACCCTCTCCTCATGCAGAGGGACCGTGTACATTGGCCTCGAGCCAGGAGTGCTGCCAGGACTGCAGTCTGTCAGGGTGGGAGCCAAGATCCTGTTTAACATGTCTGCCTGTCATGTGCCACACAGCTCCCTTGGCCTGCATTTAGGAAACATGGAGAATATGTTTTAAGATCACTTTCAAGAAAGGAATGAAATGCACAATGTTTTGGCTACCATTTTCTTCTGAGAATTATTTTTTCACATAAACGGACAACTACCAGATTTAAGGGTTTAATTTGTAAAAGAATTTCTAGCTCAGAAACCAATTATAAGTAAGAGATTCCTCTATGGTTAAGGATCAGAGCTGTAGCTGTGTATTTTACCATTTATATTCCAGTAATGATCCACTATGTAGCCTACCACCCCAGTTCATCATCAGTGATGGAATGGAATGCTTAACTCTAAGACTGTTCTTGTGAAAATAGGAAAACTGCCTAAATCTTATTGACCCCCATAAGCCGCAAACAAGGAAGAAATGTCTGGCGTAACTCAACCCATATCCCTGTTATGAAGAGGAATGAGAAAAAAAATGGCATGAAAGGATATTGAATAGCGAAATAGATTTGTGAAATGGAATTGGATGGAATTGTGAAATGCCAACTGACATTGAGGGCAAGTACTCTCCGTTTAAAGTTTTTTGTGCCCCTTCCAGTTTCTGTTTGCTGCAGATGTTTTCATTGCTCTTTCTGTAGCACGCAGTAAGCGTAAGCAACAAGGATAAGGGTTGATTTTCTGAAAGATTTGCCCTTTAACCGGTATGACTCTTTGGGTTACGGTGATTCACCAAAAGTTTTTGAAGATTTAGGGTGAGTTTTAGAATTCAGACCCATATTTAAGCCATACGTTATTGAGACGGCATTTGTTTGACACTGTTTGGTTAGTTTTTCACTATCAATCTTCAAACAGGATAAACGATAAGAACTTTTGATTTGTCAAATTACCTTCAAACACAACGTGACACATTGGCACAGCTATGCATTGAAGTGGTGGTGGTTGACAAGTTGAGGTGAAGTCAGTGGACGTTGATATGTGAGTTTCCTACATCCGCTGTCCTAATTCCCAGTAGCGGTTATTCCCACACTCCACTGCACAGAGTCTTCCAGGAAACCAACCTCATCAACTCCTCAAGAACCAGACCACTCAGGAAGTTTCTGACTGACTGCCTCAATGACCCTAAAATGATTCTGATGAATGTGTGGACTTGCCCTTCATGTGGGCAACACCTTAAGCACACTAGTGTGTAAAACGTGCACAAGAATATCAGATAAGAGAAGTAGCAAGGAGTCCTCAGCAATCACATGTGTAACCGACCTCATCCACCCTTAAAGGAGAAGTGTGGTGTGATTCGGTAGCCTGCTCTGTTTGAGGTCAGAGTGCTGTCTAATAAGGAAAATTGTCCCTTTAATAGATTGAGGCCTCATAGCATATGGTGATGAGCTCTAAAGGACCATTATCCCCATAATATTTCTACTATTTGGCCAACATTTAGATGTCAGAGAGAGTCCACTAGATCTGTAAATAAAATTAGTTGACTGCTGTGCGTGAACAGCATTGTTTGGCCATCTGAAGTGTGCGGTAAAGAACCAAACTAATTATTCACGCCCCCTATTTATAGAAACTAATCAAAGGAAGCTACGATAATAAAAAAAAAACTGATGCTACTAACGGTCAAATAGCCTTTGGATGGATGATGCCACATATGGGATCAATGGTTTAACGCTACACCATGTGTGGCAATACATAGTTAACCCTGGAGGTAAATAAGCAGTTAAACAGTGAACAAACAAAAGATTAGGTCACTTTTTGATGGCACTGATGCATTTTCAGTATTGTTCAGTATTCAGTATTAAAGTTCTATGCTCAGCTTTTTGGGGGGTTGAGTCACCATTAGTTAGTTTGTGTTCTACATTGCAGAAATGTCTACAGCACAGATGAATATTATCTAAGCTGATTAATCACTCATTAAATACGGCCTACTTACAGGGGGAATGCTCATGTACCTAGTTATTCACGCCCTGTATGGGGACAGCTGTTAAGCGAGATAATATTTTAGGCTAATGTGATTTTATGATATTTGTTCGTTTTATTTTGAGTAGGCTAATATTACACATATATAATTTCTTTAGAGATATTTTCAGCACCGAGACACAAGGCACAGTCATTTAATTGTATGCAGAGTGATATGGCATGCACAGTAATTTGTGTAATCACATTATCGTAAATGACTCCGCCACGTGCACGTCTATTAGAATGCAAACTGTATGGCAATGATTACTGGACTAAAGCCCTAGTCTTTGGTAACAGATAACGCGCTCCAGACTAGACCGTGACGGATCTGTTGGCACATGCCACGCACAATAAGTCTGAGTGGCTGGGTCCAAACAAAAACAGAGTTGATATTACGTCATGGTTTGTCCAATGACTGTTCGGTTATAAATATGTGTAGGCATTTACGCATGCATGGCCAACACTTCTAAATTTGTTCCGAGGATGACTCGAAGATGACTTCCTTTTACTAGCTCCACAACGTAAACAGCGACCTCTGTGGACAAACTAGGGAGAACTACAGTATGGAACGCAACCAAATGGTTTTCCAAAGGCTGTCTCAGGTAAAACAGGCAATCACCTGCATGTCCACATTCAGCTCATGTTCTTATGACCTGTGATTGAGTTTATTTATACTGTTCGATGAAATACAATTAGCCAAGGTTAATAAGCCGCTGTCACTGTGGAGAAGAGAGACCTCACATGTACTGATAGTATAACAGACAGTTTAACCGTGCGTAAAGTACACACTATTGGATGAATGTGACACTGTACCGGTAATCGGCAGCAACCCTGTGTAAACTGCCATGTAAATTACAGCGAATATATCGTGTTTACACTATGCCTAACGTGTCGATTTTCATACAATTTGGCTGAATGTTCTTTGGACGGTTTTGTCAGCAAGCTGCGCTGTGCAAGATTTACGCGCGTCACCATCTCCTCTGTCTACAGTACATGTAACTGTAAATCAGAATTCGTTAGTGGCTTAATGACCAGTTTCGAACATTAGAGATAATGAAAAAAAATGCAGATAACATTCCATGAAAGTAATGCCCAAGATCATTAGGTTCAAGATCCAATGCGCAAAAGCGAGCCTCTTTAATGCTCGCTCCCTGAGACATAATGTAGTGTTCTATTATGCACACACGCCGGCAAATGTTTGTATTTTACTGTAAATGTAATCTGAGCAAAAAGAATTGCTTAGGAATTCAAAAGACCAATCATATGTGAGTGGGCGTGGTTTGCCTCCACTGTTGTAAACAGAGAGCGCAGTTCCAAACCTGGAGCGGAGAGGTTTGTATAAATATGAGACCATTCGCTCCCTGCGCGATCAGAGCTTTCACATGTGCACATGGTCTCTGTCAAACCTTTTCTGCGTCAACTGTCTAAGGCTGCACTTCGCCAAGAAGTTGTCAACGATAGTCCCTGCCCTTATGCTACAGGTTGGTCTTTTTGGAGTTTTACCTTTATGGATATTAAAGAATTGAAGATTTATTATACAGGTTCTTCATTCAAGTGAAGGCAGAATTAGCTGCCAAAGCTACAGGTGTACATATGTGCTGGAGAGATGCTGCTTTTTAGGCTACTCGCTGTGGACTATGTTGAGAAGACGCTCCGAGCAATTGGTGACAGCGGCATCTTAAGACCATTGGTTAAGGTGTGCCTTTTGTGATTTGGTAGCCTGCCTATTTGGGTCATGCATTTTAATGTGTTTTCCGCCGCCTTTTCTGAATGGCATAATAGCTCTCAGGCTATTTTCTTTAAACTTCAGACTTGTTATTACAGATATAACATGCAATAGCTTTTTCGTTTTTAACGTATTTTAAGAGAAACAGGGCAAAACGGGACTACATTTGGTAGTGGCATCGTGTTTCATCAGGTGCAAGCTGACGTGCGTGTTACGTGCTAAATGAGCAGACATTAAATATTTTAGCAAAATGTCAATCGGCAAGTATTTTGCTCAGGTAGGCCGACACTAACCACACTTGTGCCCAGACGATACATTTTCTTACGCGGCGCGTCAAGTTAATTTTCTTGCTGCTTTGTTGATCGTGCACCTTGCATTCAGCACCTCAGACGGCGGAGTGACCGCTGTGTTCTGAACCCCAGGGATCATCAAGTCCAATCTCAGAGAGAAAAACTTCATGGTACTTTAATCTTTACTTAGTATGTATTAGGTTTGTATCCACATGCAACACTGAAGACTGAAACAAATAAGAAATTTTGCTGATGAAATTTTAACAAATTAATTCCTGATTGATACACATTTACCTCAATCATTAAGTTGCATTCTTCGGGACATTCCATCAGAAAACCCTGCAGACTTGAGGTAAGTTTGCTGTTCTTCAATATCAATGAATAATTTTATATTATGTTAGAATGCATGCTTGGAATTTGCTACATTACAAATTGCATTGACTAAAATTATTTAATATAATGATTTTCACAAATGCATATCAGAGAAACTAAAAGTTATTCTCATTAATTTCTTTTAAATCATCATAATTATAGTAAAATAATTTGTAGAAGAGAGCAGTGTTTCCTAACTTACTCAATGCATTATCACTGTTTATGTACTGCCTGACATTACATTTATCAGGTTATCAGTCTTGCGGTTCAATTCAATGATGCACAGCTGCTGGTATCTATCTCTGCGGGATTGCCTGACCCCAAATAGTGTTTGCATTGGGGCTGAGTGACTCACGGTGCCTGGCCTTGGGATTCCTCAGGCTCTGGCTGGCATGCCTCTGGTCTGCAGAGCTGTAGTAGGCTACCCAGTCAGCCCTGTGCCACCACCAAGGATTGGGCTACAGGCCAGATTCCACAGTTTATTTGAGGAAGCTATCACGCTCCCACATACTCGGAAAGGGAAAGGCACACATATTGTGTCCTCACAAGCCCGCTGGCAGGGATGTTGGCTGCTGTCGATTCAGAAATAATAGCTCTTTGTATCTTTTGCCCGGAAACCTGCATAGGTTTTGTCCATCCATCAACCATTAAATGGTCTGTGAAATTGTCTGGTGCAGGGGTTCTCTGTCTTTGCAGTACAGCAAATTGTTGCAGTTGGAAATATCATGTTGACTTTGCCACTAGTTATGAAGTGAGAAATCAAAAATCATTAGCCAAATGCAATGCAATGGGGTTTGAAAGCTTGTTCAAGCATTTGAAAAGCAGCAGGTATCCCCTGGTTCCAAGCAGAGAAACTGTGTCAGGTAAAGCCCTGCTTTCCTCCCTTTGATGCTTATTTTAAGGCATACATTAAACACCTCAGAGCCAAAATGGCTTGCTGTCCACTGACCCAGTTTCCAGACAGGTGGATGTAGACAGATCTCTTATTGCGTCTTAGGTGCTCACAGGTCTCCTCCTCTCTCCTCTCCTCTCCTCACCAGACACTGCTGTCACTGATGCTGCTCATTAATCAAGCTGGTGCCCTTCAAATATGAGATCAGCACAGTAGATATTTCTCAGCAAGTGAAACTTGTGAAATTTTAATATTGAAATAGAAGTCAGGCTAACAGGATTAATGTTGAGTTTTTAAATTGCAGATCTTGGCACAGAAATGGACAATAGTCTGTGATATCTCTTCCTCAGCCAGCTGTGGAATCAAAACAATTTGTCCTCATAACACTCATAACATTATTCTAAAAACCACTGTTCTACTGAGCTTCGCAGTAGACATTATAGTCAGTAAAGGGAAACAAACTGTTTTGTTACTCATTACACACACTTACTCTGTGTAAATGAGAGTCGCCTGGTTTAGCAATCTATTGAGTTGTCACGTGTCCAACATTCAGTCAGGTCCAGAGCTGTGAGAAGGGCCTACAGTAAATACTATATTAAGTAGTAAACAAGTGACCACAGATTAATTGCAGGTTAGCCTGAAATGACATAGACTGCTGAGGCTTTGCTTGCAGTGTGCCAGGTTATGCGTTTTGATAATCATACACTGTTTGTGTGTGTGTGTGTGTGTGTGTTGTGTGTGATTGTTTGTGATGAGTGGAGAGGTGCTGTTATACAGGATGGTGGAGAATTACATTAGTTTCATGACTAATGAAGCTCAAGCAAAAAATACCTCCTCGGGCCTTCAACTATTCCGATCGATTTTTGAAAGCAGCATTTGTGAGGTAGAAAGTGAGGTAATCATTATGGTCTGCATGCAGTGTGTTTGTCGTGCTAGAGATGAGACATGCAACCAGTAGTGCGATAGCAATGTGAGATAATGAAATGACAATAACAACATCAGTGACCTTTTCACTCTGATAGCCAAATACTCAGTCAGGCAGCTGCCAAAATATCTAATGCATGACTTGCCTAAGACATACTGAGAGAGAGAGAGAGAGAGAGAGAGAGAGGGAATAGTCAGAAATGTAATTTCAAGAAAATTGCACGTGCACATGACATGTTTAGACCTGAATTTCCTTTAGCTGCCATGGAAATATATTCTGCCAGTGTGCTGCATATAGGTGCATAGAGGCGCATGAGTAGGGAGAAGACAGACTGCATTTTACAAAAAAAAATATCTCTCAGCTTCTGTCCACCATATATATCTGTTACTTACTTGCAAAGGCAGCAACAGGCAAAGACTAAGCAGGAGATACACACACACACACACACACACACACACACACATATATATATGTATATAAAATGGGTTAGATAATAGGTAGGTAATAGGTAATATATAATGAAGTTATACTTAATCTAATAGGCAGCAGAAAGAGAGAAACTTTGCTGAGATACTTTGCTGAGAATTTCCAGAGGAAACGGTTGGAACCATCAGTCTCAGTCAAAAACTAATCCTGGCTGACACAAAGGCGCGTTTGTCACTCTTCACATCTGTCAAAGCCCAAGTAATTCATAGCCTGTCAGACATCCCGCATGGGTCTGCTTCAGTCACTTCATGTTGACGTTACACATGAAAGAATCCGTGGGCCAATCAGAGAAAAAAAGAGAGAGAGAGAGAGAGAGTGATCTGACTGTTGTCCTTTGGAGGACAGAGAGTGGAGGCATTTAACACAATAAATCAGGGGTGGCGATGCTTTGTTGCCAGTGGTCTCGGCCACTGAGCGCAGTTGGAACAGCACCTCTGCCAGGCCTGGTGCCATTACCAACTACCAGCTGGAAGCAGCGCAGTGAGATGGAAATGGAACTGAGAGAATGGGCCGGGCTGACAGGCCCACAAAGAGGAGATGACTGACGGCCAAGCTGGCCATTTTGGAGAAGGGAAGCACACCTGCTCTTCAGCAGTAAGATACGGCTGGCGTCAGAGATGAAAAGAAATGGTTGAAGTCCTAATAATAGGAGTTGAGAGCCCCCTGTGATAATCCAGTGTTGCATATACGGTACGACACCATGGACTAGTAAATCTTGCATAACTGCGGTGCATTGCTATTTGGCCAGTTCTGTGGCTCAGGGGAGTAGCACTCATCTGGCCAAGTGTTGGTGGGGGGGATTCAGAATGCAAAGGAGCGCTGCTGGAACTCTATCAGAACCTGCATCTCGAGAGGAGGGGTTTGGGGTGGGCAGAACCACCTGCTGGTTCTCTGAAATGAAACCATATGTCGGAGGACTCTCAAGTGTGTACTTTCCTGCCCAGTGCCCAGTGGGCCTGGAAAGTACACACGCCGCTACCTGGTCCAGATCACACAGGAGCGTTGGAAAACCATGTGTTGCTCACCGCAATGGCTCCCATTCGTGTCTATTTCTGTGTGTGTGTGTGCGTGTGCCTGTGTCTGTGTGTATTAGTGTGTTTTAGAGCCCGACCGATAAAGGATTTTGAATGCCGATACCGATACAAATTTTTGTTGGTTTAAAAATCCGATATTCCGATATATGTCAGCCGATATTAAAAAAAAAAAAAATTCAGAAACATTAAAAGATTTCCATAACATTAGCTATTTGTAGTTATTTATGAGTTTTAACTAAAATAATGATAATGCATTTTTAAAAGAAACTTGTTTATTTTATAGTCACAACGGAACATCAAATTCAAAATATTGGGCTTGATGGTCACGAATTTTGTCATGCTTATCTGAGTATATAAAACACCAACACTCATGTGTTTCGTCCGTTTTTATTTTAATTTTGAAATATTCATTTATCGGCCATTATAAATGCCGATACCGATAGTTTGGAAAATGCCTAATATCGGCCGATAATATCGGCCTGCCGATATATCGGTCGGGCTCTAGTGTGTTTGTATGTTTTTGTGTGTGTGTGTGTGTTTGTGCACACTGATGCTGGAGCTTGTGCCTCGCCGCCACATCGTCAGGCTGAATAATTTATGACAGAGATGGTGAACAGAGAGAGAAAAGAGAGAACGGCTGTTGTTGTGAAATTTATAGAACATGAAATGTTGCCGGCTTTTCAAGTATCAGCAGTGTGCACGCTCCAGCTTTGTGGTTTTGTTTTTCACCCAAGCTTATTTTGGGGGGAATATTTCGATGGCGCATACAAACACCAAGCTTTCAGGAGGCCGAATATTAACTGAGAATAAGAGCTTGATTGTTCTCTCAGAAAAGCCAATCCAGCATATTTTATCATTTCTGCTTTTTCACTTGTTCTTTCTCCATCTTCCAATGAACCGTTTGGCGCTGATTACAAGGCAACGTGGCATAAACTCCACTTGCCTGAATCCGTTTAGGAAGAAAATAAGAATTGCGTAACCGGAGCCCAAGACAAACATAGCTCGCAGTCAGGTCGACCCAATGTTCTTCTCACGGTTACAACCCTCAGTCCTGTGTGTTTGTCCACTTAGATTATTGGCCTGTTCTGCGGAGAAACACAGTCTGTAGCCCATCCGGTGCCGGTGCTCTTTCAGGACCTTGCCCTGCAGGATGTTGTGGCTCATGCTCCCCCCCCCCATCACCTGTTGACCTTGGGGTCATGTTTAGGTTTACTTTGTGTCACGTAACTAAGAGTGGAGTTGTTTGGCTAAGCCAGAAAGAAGATTGTCGGTTGAACCCTTGTTGTTTGGTAGGAGAATCGTAAACATTTAATCAAATTCATTGAATAATAGTTTGCATTTGTCTCATACTGCTCGGGGCGGTAAGCACTCATATTTTGAAGCTCGATGGATCACTCCAGAAGACTAAAGTGTTTTTCATTAACTCCACAAAGTAATAATGTTCTGGACCATTGACTGAGCGTTCCTCTTAAATTGAAGACGCCTGCGACTGATCTTTTGTCCTCTCTTGTTGTTTTAAGTTTACACAGCTCTTTTAATGAGCACAGACGTGCTGCGTCAATCAGTCAGTTTATCAGTCTGGCTTCTGTTTGTTTGGTGATGATCAGATGAGATTGGCCTTGCTCAGTAAAAAACGCTTCTACATCTGATGGCCATGGGAGTGCATCCAGGGCCTTCTGAAATGATGCCTTGAAATAAATTATTTCAGCCTCCTGTGTCTTTTTAAATTATTTCAACTGGAAGCAACAGAGGAGGTGCTGATATGTCAACAATAAAACATCTGCTGATACTGTAGGTCACAGTCAGGTTATATGCACACCAGATAAAGTTTGAATATGCCGACTTTAAGCAGTCTAAAGTCTTTGCCACTTATGCGAAAGCTATTTGGACGAGAATCAAAATTCTTTCCTCTAAGAAAGCTTGGAGGCGCCCACATTTACTCTGGATGAAATATGGTATTTTTACGTAGCACAAGTGATTTGGGGAATTACGATCCAGGAAAAAAATTGCTGTGCCTACACTCTGTCAGGGCAGGAGTGTCCACACTCCACACCATATTTACATCCTGACTGCAGATGGTGCATCTTTCATTTGACCCTAGTGGAAATGTCAAGTATAGCATATTTAATATTGAGATTTATGTGATTTCTAATAACTGCTAGGTAGGATCATTTATTTAAAAATAAGTCCCTTGACCTTACTTACTGCACCTTAATGCAACTTCAGCCCTGCACAGCCCTGCATGCAGTGGTCAAACAAGTTTTCTTTGCACTTTTTGCCTGCGGGGAGATCAAGGCCAAGAGAAGGGAGGAGGAGAGACAACACAGTCTCAGAGCCCACTGGCCTGTGACGCTCACGCCACTGACCTGAGATTAAACAGGGTTTGATGTTGGACAACACTGTGCTGTCCATCAGCGTGAGGTCTCCCGTCCGTCTGGTTCAGCCCAGGCTAGACTAATGATCAGGGGCTGGGGCTAGGCAGACAGCCAGGCTTGATGGCCAGCCTGGAATCTGTTTTCCAGCTCAGAAAACACCTGAATATGGAGCATATCAGGTAACCTCCAACCCAGGAGAAGGCTCTTGGTATTCTCTGCAGCACGCTCAGGAACGTTTATGGATGACTGGAAGTCCTGAAGTTATGTTGATTTTAGTGTCAGTTTATATGCAGGGATATGAGTGAGTCAATGTGAATGGCATATTGTTGTGTGTGTCAGTTGCCTTGTACTGTCAGTGGTTATAGGAGACAAGGTCATAATCTTTAATATAAAGTAGTAGGATTTTAGCACCAGTTCTGTCAGCAACATAATATCTTAGATTTAGATTTAATGGACTATGATGGCAATGAAGAGATTATTTCTGGGTCCAATATTAATATTAGGGCCTACATAGGTATGTGCATGCCTCATGCACACACTGATTTAATCATTTTGAAGCATCTGCTTATCATTTTAATCTTTTCACAGTACTGGACAGTGGATCAGTCACCAAAATTCAGTTTTTGGTTATAAAACTCTGACCCTGACATCTGTTTCCAAATCTCCCTGGAAAATCAATTACCATTAAAACTCTACCCTAGGAACACTCTTTGGGAATTTAATGGGCCATACAAGAATTTTTAATCATCAAGTAATGGCAATAATTTGCCATTTACCAGTTTCAAAGTGTCTGTCAGTGTCATCATAATTTGACTTAAGGAACACATGCTGTTCTGAAAAATAATTGTCTCTTGCCAGAGAGATAATGGTTTGTTTTCCATTAGCCTCTGATAAAATCACTGGGGTACTGGGCATGCCGGCTTATTTTTATTTGTTGTCATGTTTGCTCAGACTTTAAACACCCCTTGGTGAGCAATAAAAGCATGCCATGCAAGGATGAATGGGCATCCTGGGCATCCGCTCACCGGCTGTGTGCTCAGCACGAGTGCATCTGCAGGTGCCACTGCAAGCTGGGGGCTAATCCCTGCGCCTCCCCATCTTTGCCCACCTCCTCTGCCTACGACTCCTCCTCCACCATATCCTCCTCTGCCATAACACAGACAGGACGTTTCTCATGACTTCCTCCTTCACATTCAGCCAGGCTGACATGTTTCCCTGGTGGATGTTGTTGCAGATGAGCCCTGTGGCCACCT
Source organism: Limnothrissa miodon (assembly GCA_017657215.1). Taxonomy (NCBI): domain Eukaryota; kingdom Metazoa; phylum Chordata; class Actinopteri; order Clupeiformes; family Clupeidae; genus Limnothrissa; species Limnothrissa miodon. Next base: position 498,467 of record JAGFZM010000231.1, read on the forward strand.
GCGTTGTGTTGCCTTGTTTTGGCTTTCAGCATCATCATACCTAACCAGGTTGCCAGATAGACAAATGAATGAACAAGGCGCCATACTTTGCTGTATTTCCAGATAGACCAAAGTGATAAGCTATGGGCATGCATGTATGCCTGGAGCTGTGGGCAGAGGATGATGTCATCTTCAAAGCCTTTGAGTGGGACCGGTCTCCTGTGACCAAAGATTCCATCAGCCTGACCCAAAATAAGGGGGCCCTTTTGAATCTGCCTTGAAGGGCGTAAATGTGAAGTAATGACAAAGGCTGAAGTTGAAGACTTCCATTCCCATATCCGAGGTCCCTGCGAGGTTATTTATAAGCCAATAAAATAAGTGCCCATTTAAAAAATATTCTAAGGAGGAGAAGGATGTGGCAAGCATGATGGCCAAGAATGACTTGATGATTTGATGTAAGCCAGTGTAATTTCGTCCATATGTTTGTGTAAAATGGATTGCATGATTCCAAGCACATGCACATCAGACTGAGCAAATTGCCATAAGAAAAGCTGCGAATTTGTGACAGCGCTCAAGTCTGCTGCAAATGAGCTGTAATCTTGTATTTGTCAGTTATTGTATAACAGTTTAGCTTTGTTGGGGTTCTGAATCGAAGGAGACACGCACACACTTACACACACACAGTATTTTATCCAGGACAGTGGGTTTTTAAAGCTCCCTGGCCATTTTATTGATATTCTCTGCCATTTTATGTTCCAATGAGGCAAATCTGGATAAATTGTTCATTCAAAATGCTTGATCTTAATCTTCTATTTAAAAAAATGACAAAACTCATTTAAATACAAATAGGGGAAAGGCATCCAAATAAAGTTAAATAGAATACCTCCAGTGAAAAAGAATCTCATACAAGGACAGGGAGGAAAAATACACTGAAATTAAGGTTAGGTGGTCAGTGGCACTTCTCAGACAGACTGCATTTGCAAAGCTTTGGAGATTTAATTGAATAGATTCCCATTGTCTGTGTATTTATGAGCATTTCTTTTGACCATGGCTGTGATTATTGTTATCTGGCCAAGAGACCAGCCTCAGGTTAGGCTCCTCCACAGGTCGCAAGGGCTAGGACAAAGCTCTCTCATATTGTATTTTGTCAGGACTAGATTAGAGAACACCAGCGCATTCAGTTGATTTTAATGGAAAAATTAAAAGTCAGAATAAGTCGTTGGCTGCCTTTATCTTTCACGTCCTCTCTCAGACGCTTTTTATCCTTCACCCCGCCAGTCTCTACAAATGTAGGACAAGGTTCACAAACAAGTCTTCTTGACCTTACTTTAATACATTTGGTTATCAATCTAAATTCAATTTTCTGAATTAAAAACACAGTCTGGCTCTGTGCCGTAATGGCGCAAGAATATGAATCTAATTTAAATAATCTCCTCATGACTGTAGCCTTACGCTGAATGCCAAAGAAAGCTTGTGTCTACCTAGTTTCACTCTCTATAAGCACACTGTGTCTATGCACTGGAATACATTTTAGACTCCCCTCTGAGTTGTCTTAACAAATTCAGAGCTTGTTCTGAGGCCTGTTTATAGAGTGAGTCATAGGCCTACTTATGCACTGGATGCCTCTGGCCTGAAGCTCTTTACTTTGCTTAACACTGATCTCCCTCCCCTCTCTCTCTCTTTCTTTCTCTCTCTTTCTTTCTCTCCCCCTCTCCTCTTACCTCCCTCTCCCCTTGTGAAAGCGGAGAAAGGTAGGTGATGGGGCAATTACTTTCCCTTGTGTCAGGGCCAGGATGGCCCTTTGCCCTGTAGTAGCCCACTGTTAATCAACGGCAAACGCTGTCAGTCTGCTAAAGACGACAGGATACCCAATGAGATACCCAATGACCTCAGCGGACACTTAAACCCCATCCATCACTCCCCCGGGTCAACAATTTGTGTCACATGACACAGGAGGGCCGGTTACATTATGTGAATTATGTACACAGTGGTGTGCATCTTTTCTCTCTGTCCAGGTGTGAAACAGGACCACTGTTTTATTTCCCCCCACCCATCATGGCGTCAGTCTTGTGCTTTTAGAATTCGTAGTGTTGGCCCTGTGCTCAGGGCTTGCTGGTGAATAAGCTTTCACGTGGTGCCGTCCCATGTGGAATGTGGGCTAAGGCAGGCAGTGAATGGCGCTTTGGCTCCCGTGGCCAGCACCACAGAGCCTCTTTGAGAGTGCGCAGCAGGGCAAAGCGCAGCCGTGGCAGCGGGTCCACAGGAACCGTGGTGAGCAACAGCAGAAGAGAGAGTGTGGGGCCTGTTTTGGAGGGAGAGAGAGAGGCAGACGCAGAGAGAGATAGAGAGAGAGGAGAGGCCATTCGGTTGTTACTGTCAGCCCAGTTTTGGATGGACGTCTCTTTTTCCAAATCCTCGAGAGATCGCCGACTCCTCCTTGGCTTTTGTTTCATTTGTTGGAGCTGGAAATTCTTGTCCATTTAACAGGATCTTTTTTTTTATGACATCTGCATGTAAGTATTCACTCGTGCAATGGCCAACGATACACTCCCAGGGCCATGAAAGTATTTGTAAATTGCATGGAGAATGTATTTATGGGGTAACTGAGGCAAAAGTTCACACTGCTCTAGACTTCAGCCTCTGGGGTCAGAGCCATTTTAAGGTAATTCGGCGCTACCAGGGGACTCCTATCCTGTCCACAGTTTTGCTGAGTTGCTCAACTTTAGATTAAAGATGAAATGTGGACCACCTTTCAAGTACATCCAAGGTTAAATACCGTTGCTTTGCCCTTGCTTTGGTTGAGCTGAAATACAGGGATACAGGGCCATCATAGTCATGATGATTCATTTATATGTTTCATGTGTCAAGAATGCTGTATTTTTGGCATAAATATCAGGGTGAGCAAAGTGTTGTGCTCACTTTCTTTTTTTTTTTGTAAAATCTCTTCTCTTTTCGCAGTCTCCTCAAAGCTGCTGTTTCTGTAGCTCTGTTGTGCTCAGTGCGTTTTAGCTCTTGTGATAATCCAGACCAGGTTTGAACTGCACTTCAAATGCTGTGGCCTTTCAAGATGGTGCAAATTCACCCCATTTCATCGATCTTGGAATGAAGCCCGCTGTGCTAATTACGTGAGAACCATTGCTGTTTTCAGAATTGGAGAAAAACATGACGAATGATGTGCAAAGTGTGTGTTGGTGAGCTGCATCAGGGTTGTGAGTATTTATGTGCGTGTGTGTGTGTGTGTGTCAGCCCTGTAATTAGACATCAACAGGTGTAGCAGCCGCGCTCTGCCCCTGTGGAAGAACGAGCCACTCGTGCACCTGCCCTGTAATCTGTGTGTTAAACACGGGCAGGAACAAGGCGGGCTGTGAAGATCTTTTCTGGCTCTATTGTTTGCCATGAATGCGCAGTACACACACACATACACACACACACACCTTCCAAGCACTCTCCACTCCACTGCTCTTGTCCCCACACATGCCGTACTGACAGCTGCCACCCCCGGATCCAGAGCAGACTGCGAGGCTGAAGTCTCGTTCCGCTCTGTGATCAGCAAGTGGTCAGCTGTTGTTCAATGGTGCCATTGGGAAGTGTGTGTGTGTGTGTGTGTGTGAGAGAGAGAGAGAGAGAGAGAGACAGACAGACAGACAGACAGAGAGAGTGTGCAGAGGGCACATTTTTAGTTCCAAGGAGAAGATAGTTTTGAGAGATCAAGCGTCAAATGTTGTTTTTTTGTTCGGCTCCCACAAAATGTTCCTTTGCACTCTTGCCAGCACCCAGAAAGTTTTCTGTGACTGCTATGTCAGAGGCCTTGGAAGAAAAAAAAATGTATCCGATTAAATCGCTGCACCTGTGGTTTTGTCCTGTTCCCCACTTGCCTGACCACAGGGTGTCCGTCTGCGGGCATGCTTGACTGGGAAATCTAGAAGATTGTTCCCCGACACAGCTCCCTTTTGTGATGGGTCTGACCTTTCTTCCCTGTGGCCAGGTGAGGGTAATGTGTTCTTTGGCAGTGACCGCCTGTTGTCCTGGACCTCGGGAATCTAATTCTGCCCTGTCAGTCCACTGAGTCCAGAGCACCTTGTCTGTGGTTTCCTACAGGAGCCAGGGGCATGCAGTGGACATAGGCATGCAATGGTTAGACAAACAGTTCTAAAATAGGATTGCTTCTAATGAGGCTGAACCTGCTTGCGGTGGGTGTATGAAATTATGAAGATCCAACTTGTTTTTTTTTGCAGCTTTTTGCAGACTTCCTGTTATTTTACAAAGGCGTTGATCGACAGAGCTGTACCCAGCAGGTGTATTTTGAAGACTCTTGTACTCTGCCCTCTTAAAACCCAGCTTTAGTAAATAGCTGAGAAGCTGTTATTTCTGCATAGAAATTTATTATTGTCTGAAAATCGACAGTCCGCTGGCTCCGAAGCATATTTACAACACCCACGAATCCACTGACTGCATGATTATGATGTATGGAAAGACAAACACACCAGATGCATGGAATGCCTTGCCCACTTGTGGTTTGCTCTTGTGCTAATGATGCCATCTCCCAGCACATTTCTTCACCATATAAAGAGGCGCTTAATAAGCTAATCCTCAAGGAATCTGTCTCGCCAGCCTGTAGGAGTCCCTCACTCAGAGAAGTCCTTTTCTCCAGAGGTTTAGCGGCGGGAGCTTTGTAGTTGGTTTCTGGCCTTTGTCTGTCTGCTTCTGGGGGAATGTGTCGCGGCTGCGTGGGAAAGCTCAGAGAAGTGTGTAGCTGTGTATGTGTGTGTGTGTGTGTGAGTGTGTATGCCAGGGCCACTGGCGTGGTGGGTGTAACTGCCAGCCTCCATCTCTGGAGGCCCTATTGGGGGAGGGTGGCAATGGAAGGGAAGGAACGGGAAGAGACTGGGGTGGGGTGGGGTGGGACAAGAGGAGATGAGAGAAGGGCGCACTTTTGGGCCAAAGAAGCATTAACACGATACATGGCAAACCGAGCAAAGTGCAGGGGAAGACTAGAGCTGTACTCTCTGAACCAGCGCTGGCTTTATGTAAAATGAGGAATAGTGCCCGTCTCAGAGTGGTAGCAGAGGCGGTGGGAGGATAACTATTGAACTCCATCACCCTTTCCATTCCTCGCACATGATGTATGGCCACTCAGTGCCGAGAAAAAAGCCTTCCGAGAGGCAAGGATTAATGTGATTATTTGTTTCAGTCAAATAAAATCGATTTTCATCTTCTCGCCCGTAATTTGTTTGTTGAATCGGAGCATAAATATTTATCAATCGTGACATTTGGAGAGCCTTGCTATCGTCGCTCGCAAAAGTGTAAGAACAGCGTGATAACACACAGCCATGTAGCGGAGAGCACTCTCAACAGTCCAAAGACATAGACATCATTGTGTGGGGGCAGACGATAACAGATAAAGCAAAGGAGGCTTTTGTTCGCGTCGGCGGCTCGGTTAGCTCAGCTTCGGTTTCAGCCGCTCACTGAGGGAAGCAGCCAATGCACCATCAACAAAGGAGGATCATGGTTACGTTTTTCTTGCCCACAATAGAAGATGGCCATCATTGTCCATTCCAGGATCAACAAAAGTGGTCCATCCTGTCTCCTGTGATTACACTGAGGCCCTTCAAGTGGATGCAGAGAATATGCCCCATGATAACTGAGCACCCAACCCACACATTTCAAGCACTCTGAAAAGCAAATGTAATGGAATGGAATGTCCTACCCCTGGCCACTGAGTGTTATGACATCTTAAACAGTTAGTTGAAAATATACCTGGTATTTATTTGATATTTTAAATTTTTTTATGCATTTATAAGAGCAAAGGAGTCAGGTTTTAACTTGTCACACAGTAAAGCTTACCCTGAGATACTGTAGGATTACGTAATGTGTTTTTCAAATTGAGATTTGGGTATGCTGAAACAGGATAACCTGAAAGTCCTTGTGGCAAGTGGCAACAAGTCAGTTAAATTAGGCATTGCCCCAAAGAAATGACAACAATGCGGCGGGGAAAACACTTTTCCCGCTCAGCACTGTTTTGGTATCATTTTTAGTGACAGAATATTGTCAATGTATTCATTGCCAAAAGTGTTATCTATGTTGTGCAAATATAGACTGTGAGGCAGTATGTGTATGTATAAATATACTAAGCATGTCCATGGATGCCCAGATTTGGTAGTTATGTTGTGCGAGGCCACAGTGGTTTTGGGTTTGAAGTACTGTTCTGTGCTCATCGTTTCCAACTCAAGAGAGCGCCCAGACTTTTCATTTGCACTCGAAGCTGTAATTATCCGAGTCCAGTCTGGGGGAGACCACCTGCTTTGCGTTGGTGCATCTCGGTGACCTAGTTACACAGGACCGTTTGAAATGGGAAATTCAGCGCTCGCGGTCAGTGCTACTTGCAAACACAACAGTTGTGTTCATGCTAGCAGCACTTTTAAAAACTTGGCCATGCCGATCCTTTTAAATTCAATTATGAGCCACATGGCCCAAGTTGCAAATGTTGAACAGAGGAACTCTCTCTCTCTCTCTCTCTCTCTCTCTCTCTCTCTCTCTCTCTCTCACACACACACACACACATACACACACACACCCCAAACTAGCATATAATTTGCGTGTCCTTCTAGTTTACACTCTGACCATGGGGGCATCATATGTGCTGTTTAAATGAAATTGATGTGAGGAGTTGGACCTTTTCAAGTGGAAAAAAGTGGCTGAAGGCCCTTCCAATGAATCATGTGTGTTCTGTTTGAAAGTGCCACTGCTGTCCTTTTACACGGCCTCTTCTGAAGCTCTATAAAAAGACTCCCGAGCATGGTGGCATGCTTTGCACTTGGCCCACCTCACTGCCACGGGACCCCGGCGTTGAGCGAACAATTAAAATGGCCCCTGGCTCATCATTTCTCACCACATGGCAGCATTTCTAAAGTCACCCGCTATAGGGAACTGGACCCAAATCGGAAATGGACTCTGAGATTTTTCCGGCTGTGCGACGGGCCACTGCGCCATGTGTTTTCAGTATGCCCTTCTGATTTATACAGTTTGACATGAGGGAAAAGAGCTCTGGCAGGGATTCTGCGCAGATCTTTGTAAACGTCTGAAACCACTCTTGACTGTCATATCAGCAAAACATTGGGACCGTCTTTCCTTTTTTTCTCCCACATATAGCATATAGGGCCATCGGACACAGATAGGCCTGTCTGAAATAAATTGTGAGTGGACTGAAAAACTATGCAAAATGGCCCCGATTCTGGCAACACGACCTGTCATTTTATGGGCTTGTGAGGAGGAATCAAAGCTGCTAGACATTTGGCTGCATTTGTCAAAAGCATTTGGCTTTTCCTGCAATATCCTGTGATATAATCTTAAATATTTCCTTCCAGAAAAGATTTTCCCCCAATGAATTTGAATGTACTCACTTGACTGCAATGTGATTAAATGGACAACCAATTGTGTCCATAACAAAGTGTTGACACCATGCCAAATAGCATTGTTGGCATGGAACTGGAGTCACTGACATCAGTTGAAGAAAAGAGGACAAGGTGCAGATTGATATCTATACTAGACAAGGACCACACAACACATTCTCCAGACTGAGGAGTATGTTTGGTGGGAGACTAGTATCTTTGACATTCAACCACGGGCCATAAAGCTTTGCAACGCCACACAGATGAGAAGTGAGATTGATTGGTGTGCTTGATGCTACCTGGCACAGTGCCCCCATATTCTATGCCTTGACCTCACCTGGTCTACGTTTTACTTGCCAACCAACCCGCGCCAAGACAGGAATGGACTGAACTTTAGCACTACTCTCTTAACTGCTGAAATTGCTCTAGGTGTTGCACCAGGTACACTTTTGCACTATGGTGCAACACCTAGACCTACTATGGGAATCTACACTAAAGTAAAAACTAACAGGAAAAGCAAAGTACAATAGATAAACGTGAATAAAAGCACACACAGGAAAAAGAACTTACTTCTCTGTGAGCGTGGTAGGCAGACACCTTGAGGTATGTGTGTGTGTGTGTGTGTGTGTGTGTGTGTGTAAGTGATAAAGAGAGAAAAATGCACTCATCTGAGGAAACCTAGGCAAGGTTTTTCTACTATATACAGTTTATTGTGCAGTAAAAATTCCTGTGTTCATTCTGTATAATTAGTGCACCTGGGCACAAGTTGCAATGCATACCTACAGTATACGTAACCTACAGTTCATAGAGGACATACCAATAATTCATACCTACAGTGTATTTACATTGTCTTCAGTGATATTTGTTACACTGTATCATGTCATGTGACCTTGTTTTAAGACCAAGTTATGAAATCTAGATGTGCAGGGGCTCTTTTTATGGAGTCACTAGACCTGCCCCAGTGGTACCTTATCAGACAACCTACAGTAAGCAGAGGCAATTAGAAAAAAACAAAACAATTTAGCTCATTTTGCATACTTATTCATTTATCGTTTTATAAAAGGGAGCAGTGCCGCAATTGAGATTTCCTGATGGAACTTCCAGGAGAAATAGATCGGGGGTCTACTGTGGTCAGTGAAGATTCCTTAATAAGAGAGTGATTAAGCACGGACTGGCTTTGATTGACAGCAAAGGTACTCATCAAATCTCCTCATGCGGCTCTCGTTAGGTCAGCCGAACACAAGGGACATTTTCAAAGGGAAAACCAAGCTAAGATCTAACTCAACTACTTCTACAAGATTTAACTCAACTACTTCTACTACCTCAAAAGCAATGTTCTCTGCAATATATATGTGAACATAGGCTGGATGTAGGGTATGTATTATAAGAATTTAAAAATTAATCTGAGAATGCCAGTCTGTCATTTGCTCCAGTGAGGCAGCGGGCAGTGGGCACCGCTGGTGCCTATTCAGTCGGCTCTCATTACCTACTGAATGGCCACAAATGGCCAAGAACAGTCACAGACGTAGCCGCAATGTGTGGGGAACAAGGTGCACAGTAATGAGATAGAATAAGCCTTCCAGTGCTCAGCAGAAAGCTACTCTCTTCTCCAGGTGCCCTTTCGCTCACCAACCCTTCTGTGTTTTTTGCACAGACTGGAGAAATGGCACACACTAGCATGAAAGGCTTGACAGACATCTCATTGTATTGAGAGACAGAGAAACAAAGGGAGCAGCGAGAGGAGAGAGAAAGAGAGAATGGAGAGAAAACAAGGAACTGAATAGACCAGTAAAGAATTGAAATAGTTGGCCAAGGTGGCCACTTGGCAAAGAGCGGATGTCGAAACGAAGGCATGTGCTTCTGGAGCGTGTGGCACGGCGCTAGCCTGATGCTGTGAGAAGGAGACACACTGTGCTGATCAAGGCCCACGGTCGCCTCGACTAGACTTGGCTGCCACAAAGCCCGCACTCCTGCTGTCTCAATTTCTCCACAGCGCTGGCAAATCAGGCCTTGGGGCAGCTCTCATTTTATCTCGTAACTTTCCGACATCTGTTCCTCTCGCGGCAATGGGCTGTGTTAGACCGCTTGATTCTGGCGAAACTGTCCTTTTTTTTTTTTCTTATATGGCGGCCATGCTTTGAAAGCAGCAACTCTTAAAATAAATACTAAGTTGGTCTGGGCACTTTGAGGATGATTTATCTTCTGAGACACTAACCCACCCACTCATTTGAATGAAAAAAAAAAACTGCTGTAATCAGTGAGCAAGTCAGAACACTCAAAGGAATGACAGATGAAGGCTGATTTGTGCGTGTGTGTGTGTGTGCAGACAGCGAGACAATTTTGTGGTTTTGAGCATTGAAGTCTTCTTTGCCCAACACCCTCCCCACCCACTCCTGTCTTTCCACTTTTCACTGACTTGGTCTTGTTCGTCATCTCATTTTTTGGGGTCTCTTTTTCCATCTTTGCAGTATTGCATTTACATAGTTTGATTGGATGGGCTCATGTATAGAGGAGGAGAACAGAGAGACCCAGCTCAATCCTGGGGGAGGAATGTGTGTGTGTGTGTGTGTGTGTGTGTGTGTGTGTGAAAGGTACCATGCTGCTTCAGAGGAACATTCACGCTGATACATCTCAAGGTGAGATAGATGAGGTTTCCACAGGGCCCTGGGCAAAACATCTGAAGGACTTCAATCAAATTGCAGGCCTCAGCTTCTCCGCTGCCATGGCATTACAGTACATACCTTCTGCAGCTATCGTGGTCCCTAGTTGGTTGCTAGGCAGGATGTTCTTTCCAGGGAAACAGGGAAGGCATGACAACTGGAATAATCGGCTTTTGCTTGACACTTGGCATCCAGCTGAGAGGAGATATAGGTAGGGCGGTATTATGGGATGCGGCTTGATATAAGTCCCCTTGTTGGACATCACAAATCCAGTGTGATAGTCATCACTAGAAGTTGCTCTTCTGCCTCCACAGCTATATTTCACAGGAGATTCAGCTCGAGTGCTCATGAGTGTCGCTACTCAAGTTATTTATTCTACTCCACCGGTGGTAAACATATTTCTTCCAAAGCAAACTAGCAGAAGTGTGCGTCTTGCAAAAGCCCAACGTTGTACTCATAGCAGCGGCACACCCAGGTACATCGCCCATGCATTATGTATAAAACGTACTTAGTCTCAGAGCGCAGGCATATTAGAGGTTTAAAGATCAACAAACCTGTCAGACAGGAAGATCCGAACGAGATTAATGCAAAAGAGTGGAATTTCCATCTTCTCCGCACATCAGGACAGCGAACTAACCAACCGTTTAATGCTGCACATTGGACTTGCAAATGGCAGACAGTTTGGAAGGGCCCCGAAGATGCATGGCACATGGAAATTAGGTGAACCTATTAACATCACAGAGCTCTCCAGGAGAGTTATCAATGCCATGCATCAGTTCTGCATCCCTGATTGTCAGGACCAATTTATCAGATCATTTGTTTATTTATTTGTTTGGTTGTCATGCAACCAACCAATGTTTTCGAGCCAAATTCAAGCACAAGCGCCATCAGATGAAGAGGTTTGAGATAACCCTTTCTAACTCTGAGGTATTTGCACAACTCCCCGCTGTCTGAATATACAGCTCAAGTCCTTCACATCACTTTCTCATTGCATTCCAGTCCAAGGACAGTGTTAGTTACACAGTGCCTGGGATCCTACTTGCCTCCTAATTTGATTGTGCTCTGTCTGGGCAAACAGGGTGCAAGGAAGTCTTTGATTATAGCTATTACTCTTACTCTATTTTTATGGCTTGTTTCCACAGAGCAGAGTGTGCTGAGCATTCCTTAGATTCTTCTTCAGACACGAGGCACAGAGACACGAGGAGGTTTCGAGAGGGTGGGCGGGGATGGCACGATCCTTGTCCCAGACAGCGGGTCCCCACCGGACCTGCGCTCGCTTTCCCAAGCCCTGGCTGCTCTGCATTTGACAAGTTCCATCAGCGCTAAGCGTGCCCCTGGGAAGAGAACTTTCAGCACGTCTTAACTAGGTTCACCTGAGAGTGTCTGTTTTTCAGAGGCGTTGCAGTGTCTGTTTCAGAGCCCCTCCGTAAAGTGTCAGGTGTCACTGTCAATGAAAGATACACTGGTGCTGATGGAAATGGCCTCTGGAACTGACATTGGCTTCAAACAAACACTGTGTGGACTCAGCATTGGTTCCAGGAGCCCCTGTAGTGTTCCAGATAAGAAGGAATCTACTTTGGCTTATACACCACAATGGAAAAAACAGATTGGCCTGGATTAAATTACAAAAATATTTATGTGAAGCATAATAAGTAATTACTAGCTTACTGTGGCTGAAGGAGACTAAAGTTAAGGCTTGTCATGTATATTTCAAAAGGTACTGTGGAGTGATGAAGCTCATTATTTTTTTCTTAAAGGTGCTCTAAGCAATGTGACACGTTTTTAGGACTAAAACATGTGTTGTTACATACAGCAAACATCTCCTCACAATCTGCTAGCTGCCTGTCCCCTGAACACACTGTAAAAAAACGCGGTCTCTGTAGACAGCCCAGGCTCCACAAACGGCAACATAACACAGTGGGCAAACCTAGCATAACAAACGAAAACAAAACATAACAGTGTTCCAGCCAATAAACGACAAGGTTCATGAGTCTTTTGGGAGGCATGGGAGGGAGGGGGAGGAGTAAGCTAACTTATAACGCTTGAACCCTCTCTGGAGCTATCGTCCGTTTTGTTTGACAATACTTCGAACGTCAACAAGAAGTGACGTGAAACAGCATCGCTTAGCTTTGCTCTGTGTGTGTTCATGTGTGTGTGTGTGTTCATGTGTGTGTGATCAGAGCTCTCAGCTTTTGGTCCCTGCTGTGCTCTGGTGAAAGGCGGCCACTTAATGACCCAGCATGTCTCCAGGGAAACCCGTCTCATCACTCACCTGACATCCCACACCCCCGCCTCCAAATATTTCACTCCACTCCACACCGCCCGTCTCCAAATATTTAAATCCATTCCAAAACAATAATTGAAGTTTTAAGCACTAGTCAAGAAATGTGAGGTGAGTCTTTCCCCTTTTTTTAATATTCTACCAGAAGCAGTGGTGGACACATGCAGGGTGATGCATTAATCCCAGAACTGAGTTGGAGATTGGGTTGGAGGGGCGGGTGGGGGAATACAACCTACATGCAAAGCAATGCAGTGACAGGATGGTTAATGGCCTTAATAAAGAGCTCTCTCTGGTCAAGCCCTTCTCTGTGAGGATGGGCAGGCTCAAGAACTTTCCTCCTCTCCGATTTATTGGCTTTATGAAAACTTTTTTTTTTTAATTTCACATACCACATTTATTTTCTTCTGCACGTTGAAGACAGAAAATGTTTGTGTTTTTTTTCCCTGTGTTTTCACAGTCTTTCCTACCCAATTATTCTCTGACAAAAACCTCAGAGAGGGGAGTAATAGATTGTATTGTGCAAGTGGATGGTATCTGATAGGGCTGAGACTCTGGTCCGGCACACACCTGATTAATATCCACCGCTACATCTCCAGCCCGTTTTAGATTCTCGTCCCGTAGAGTTTTGCACACTAAAGCTCTGTGATAATGATCTGTGCCTTTGCGTAGCCCCCGCGCACGGGAACCAAACTGCGCGTTGTTGCCATTCTTCCTTGGCAACCTGGAGAAATCGCTGTTTAATTGAAAAAGTAATTAAAGCATTTTCTCTTTCATCTGATTTTCGGTCGGGGAGCGCTACGTGAAATTGATGTGAAATTGAGAGATTCTTGGGGTTGAGGAGGAGGAGAGGGTGTCCCAGAGGAATGCTAGATCATTTGCTCCTGCTTGCGACAGCACCATAATGTGCCTCCTAACTCTCTCATGGGCCAGTTTCATCATTGTCTGCTTTTTTTTGTATCTATCCCTGTCTAAATTCCTTCCCAAGTTTTTGAAATTGTGCATTTTTTTCTCTCTCTCTCTTTGCTTCTTTGGTTTATTCTTTTTCTGACTGCAGGGCCCTTACTGTTGTCAGCTCTCCCATTGCATAATGAGGCAATTTTCGATCCGTTTTGTTCGCTGCCTTCCCAGAGTTTCATCATGATGGGGATTATAGGCAAGGAGAGAGAGAGTGAGAGAGAGAGCGAGGGAGAGAGAGAAAGGTGTTTCGTGAAAATAAACTCTTCCCTTGGACGTAAACGGATGGCCTCTCACAGCCGCATCTTATCAGCGGAGGCGGAAAGGAAAGCTCTCAATCCATACTCAGCAGCGCGAGTAATAGCGAATCTCTCCTTTGGTGTGGCTGACAGGTGGGAGCCCCTGCCGCTTGGAGACTCTACCGGTCTCTGTATGTGTTTGTGTGAGGATGTGAGAACGGGTGTCAGCGGGTGACTGGCTGTGATGTGGGATTCTGTATGCACCTGTGTGTGTGTGTGCATGTGTGTGTGTTTGTGTCTGTTTGAGCATGCATGCGTGCATGTGTGCGTGCGTGCAGAGCCTTTTTTGTAGAAGCGGTGGGGTGGTTGACATGTCAGGCATTGACCTCCAGCTTGTTTTTTTTTTTTTGTTGTTTTTGCCCTGGGCAACGTGAACATGTTAGAGCGCAGAGCGAGCGCATTGCTTCTCAGCTACCTGCAGTATCAGGTGGACCACTATGCGTCTGTGGGTGAAAGGAAGGGGAGAGCTGAAAAATGGCTATTTTTCAACGAGGCCCTCCTCCTCTTCCTTCCTCTTTACCTCCACCCCTACCTCATCCTCCCTTCCTAGGGTACATATTAGAGGGGGCAGGGGCCTGGCAGATCTCCCTCCCTAGGAGCGCAGTCAGGGAGTGGCGAGTCAGCAAGCCTCCCAATGGATGTGCACTCATCTCTTGTCCGCATTGATGGCATATGACAGGGCCTGATAGGCACTGACAGCTGTTGATGTTTAACACCTATAAATACATCCGCTACCCATCTGCTCTTGTCTGCCAGAGAGTAATTTAGAGACTTATTAATTCTTTTTACCTCTTCTTTTTCTTGGGTAGGGAGAATTTCTATCAGACGAGGCATATTGTGTCGGCCGCAGTGAATAGGCGTGAGTCTCCGTAATATAGTTCCCCCTGCCCCGGAGTTCTATTTTAGCACCTCATGAGGCTCAGGGTGCTTTTTGATCCTTCTGAGTAAATTGGCTCAAGCTCTCTGTGTGCGGGTCTGCTATTGTAAAGCTGATGTTCCCAGGCAGGCTTCTGAATGGTGCCCAAGCATTTCACTAATGTTTCGCAAAGGCTGCTGCTCTGAGGCTGTTCGATTTCCGTGGGGGATTTGTAGTGTCTCCTGACTCTCAAAAGCAGCAGGGTCTGTCCCCGGCACAGGGGAGTTCATTTGAAGGGTGAGGGTCTTTGTGTTTTGGCTTGAAAACAACCCTCTGTGCTTTTTAGACTTTTACTTTGCTCCAAGGCCTTGTCTTCCAGTCACTTACACAAGAAGCTTTCCAGCTCAGTTTTTTTGTTCATCTGTTTTATCGCAGCACTGCAGCAGAGGCGATGTGAAATGGAAATGCAAAAAAAAAAAAGAAGAAGTGGAAGTCCCTGGAAGTCAAGCTTCTTTGTTCGCACAAAAGAACCTGCAGCAAACTACCTGTAGAACACAATGTTACAGCGCAGACAAAGCTGTGGCACAATGACGGTTCCCTGTTGAGCGTCTGGGCCATGGGCGCAGTGCTGAGCGTAAGGTTTCTCACCTCCGCAGGGGCCATTGTGCTCACCTCAGGACTCGCAGGTTCTCAAAGCGACCCATAGGGACCCGCTGTCTAAACCACTTTATCTGATAACCCCGATCTCCCTGCACCTGCATCTGAACTAGACCCCCCCCCAGTTCTTTTCCACTCACATACATACACACACAGTCTTTCTCTCTCATTCTATCAATCTCCCTCTCTCTCTCACACACGCACATTCACTCATTCACTCTCTCTCTCATACACACACACACACACACCTGTGGCCAATATGGCCAATCGCTCTTTTGCCAACAGCCTTTTGTGTAGTCAGTGAAGGTGTGCGAACATTGTTGGCAATGACTACTGAGCTGGAAAGCGTTTGTTTCCCTCTTGCGTGAACTGCTGAGCAGACTGGGTTCCATTCGAGAACGCTACCCAACGCTGAGCGGTATTCATTTCTGCTGTACCCTTTTTTTTTCCCCTCTGCAAGCTCGTTTAATAAGCGAAGCGCATGCATTCACCTTTCTATTTTGGGCCTCATTCAGACGTGTCTTAAATGCTCTCCTCACTCTCTCCTCCAGCCCCAGGTCCGCACCTGTGGACGGCAGAGTGGGTGTTGTGCTCTGTTTGCACGGGAGGCGTTCTCCTCCGTCAGCAGGCCAGCGGACACTAAGGCAGGATTAGTCAGTCTGGACGAGCCGTAAAAATAGCTGCTCAACACGACAGGGCCGTCTGAGAGCTCCGCGTTCCCCCTGTGCAAGAAATCCAAGCTCCGGCTATCCAGCCAAACAATCTCTCACATGCCGAGGTCTCGGCTCGGAGAGATCCCATCAGGAAGTTGTGGAAAATAAATAAATAAAACTTATTAACGGTGGCCAGGCTCTTGAGTGGACATCATATTTTTTTTTTTTTTTTTTGCGAGGCCTCCCAGAAAACAGGATCCCACTGGGGTTTCTTCAGAGGTCACTTGACTTGAAATGTGGAAGGGGTGGAGCGGAGGTCTGGTCCTCTTTTCCAGCTGATGCAGTGGTCTTGAGCGACGAGCGCTCCGTATTATTGCAGGCCATATGGAAACGGTTAAGGGCTTATGCTTGGTGTGTGTGTCACGTCAGCAGAAATTCTCCTTGCCTCTGAAATCCGCAGTGTGTGTCTTGTGTGCTACCCCTTCTTCATCTCTGTGTGTCCTTCTGTGTGTGTATGTGTGTGAGACTGTGTGTGTGTGTGTGTGTGCAGGTGTGTGTGTGTCTCACAAGGGCACTGCTTACATTTGCACCCCTGTATACTTTAGCAAAGGGGAGCTGCAGTGCTGTGGGCGTCGCTTAGTGTACTTAGTGTAATTCATGCTTTTAAAGGTTCCGATAATTACACAGTGCTGTAGGCCTTATGCACCCATTTTTAGATGAATAGCTAGATACAATACTTGGGAAGGAGGCTGTCCTTGGAACACCGGTGGCTTTGGTTTCCCCCTGTCAAGTGGAGGTCAGATAAGGTACACTGTGACATTCGCCGAGAGGAAACAGGAGAGGAACTCCCTTTCAGGCGTTGTGTTTGATGTTCCTCCTGAGGCGGGAGTGCTCTCACACAGTGTTACACAGCTTTCACTGGCCTGCTGAGCTAATAAAGTCTCTCATAACTGGTAGCTTGGAACATGCTAGGAAGCTCCTGTAAATAAAAAAAATATATATGCGCGACACTGTTTTTCTTTTTTTGCCCCGGGGGTTTATTTGAAAGTTTTTATTGTACGGGGGGAAAAAAGGGCCTCGCAAAATAAATGGTTCGGCAGCTTGGGTTTTGGCACAGCACCTTGTCTGGGTGAGTCACACACACTGGTGCATGGGAAAACTGTTTCACGTGAGAAATGTCTTGTTTGATTCCCCTCTGACACCGGCGCTGTGGCATGAGGGCTGGAATGAGAAGTGGAAGTGGGTTATCTGGACAGATGGTGAGTCCTCTCCACTCGGCGTGCGGGTCAGTATCTGCAGCCTGTCGCTCGGCTCCTGAGATATGTCCATCCGCTGCATTTTATCTTGTTGCATTTTCCCAAACCACCCCGTCTACCACTCCCACCCCCCTCCTCCCTCCTCCCTCTTCCCTCTATAGGAAAGGTGATGTAATGCTAACTGAAAGGCAAAGGCGCTAGGGTTTCACTGAAGCCTCTGACTGGACAGTTTTGATGGGTTGAGCTTTTTTCACTTACTGCGTTCTGCGGCACGCTGATTCTCAGTGCGGCCCGGCGCAGACGCACACACCACATGTCGGACAACGGGGAGGTGGCGGGGAAGAGTTCAAACCACAAAAGAGCCAAAAACAAATCTCCCTTTTTAATAATGCAGACCTGGCCCGCAGTCGGTCCCGCAACTTCTGCTCGGCTTTGATGTTCACATTAAACAGTGTTACACCTTTGAACAGCACCTTTTAGAGGCTGCCTACCACCCTTCAGCACAAGATGCATTCTGCTGTCAGCACCTGCCTCCTGTTCTGCTATCAGATTGCTTATCATCATCATTTGGCCAAAAATCTACTAAGAATATAGGTGCAATTTACCAGATGCGTGAAAAAGTAATGAGAATCCCTTATTGCCAATATGGACAGGGGCACGGGCAGAGAGACAGGCTTGTTTTCGTGTTTATTTATTTATTTGTCGAGATAGAGGCGGCTTATTACTCTCACGAGTCCTCATGCACAAGCTTTTGAATTAGGCCATCTTCCCCTCACCTCAAAAACAACATGGAGCATTTCCCTTGTGTGCAGCATATCAAACCCCTTGAGCTCACGGGTCTACACACATTCACACACACACACACACACACACACACACACTCACACGCACACAGTGCCATGTCAGGGCATTTTTTTGCCCTAGCGTGAGTGCCATGTGATTTAGTAGACGGCTGTTTCCTGAGCTATGTGGGTGCACAGAGGCAGTGGCTGTGGATGTTTCTAATAATTCTCTTTGTATCTTTGCAGGGATTGAAGTGAATGCCCTGTAGAGTGGGGTCCAGGCAAGGGGAAAGAGAGAGAGAGGGAGGCAGGGAAGGAGAGAGAGATAGAGAAATGGCAAGAGAATAAACTACTGTACTTTTGTGATCAGAGTTGGAATCTTCCAGAAATATTGCTCCTTGGAGAAGAAGTCGAGGTGTGCAGGACTCCTCTCCCCGAAGGAGACGCTGACCCTTATCATCGGACCTAAGGGACTCTGTCACATCCATACACCATGAAAGATCCCAAATAAAATACACACCTTCCCTGGCTCAGGGCTGTCTGTTATTTCTTTTCTGCTTTGCTTTTTCGTTGCCTCTCTCTGTTTTTTTGACCATGACGAGAAGATGATTTACTAGCCAAGAGCCTTCATCCTTGGTTTTAACTGCCATGCACAAATTGCTCTTGCACCGGATGACATGTTGCCACATTATGAGCAGTTTCACGGAACACATCAATGCATAATGCATGAGTCGGCGGCTTAGACATGGTGTGGGTGGCAGGCTGCGGTCTGGGAGTGAAGAGGAGTTTTGCAGAGAATTTCACACCTGTTCCATAATTACCATCTGGGTGGGACGGATAAGGCCGAGCCTAGAAGAGGGGTTTAATCATGTTAGTGCAAGCACACAGCCCTCCGGTAACACTTGTGTATGGCGTACCTGGAGGGGTAATGTGGGTTTACACACACTTGCATACAGATACTGTACAGGCTTCTTGCTGCATGAAAATATCAAAATAAAAGGGAATTTGAGTTTTATGTAATGCATTAAAAACTAAAATGCTATTTTTAGCCACATGTTGTTTTCATGTTCCCACTGCTGGATTTTGCGATTCCATAAAGATTTGGATAGATATAGACAAAGTAACTCCCAGACTATTTTATTTGCAGAACCCTCACAACTATCACCCTGTCCCTAGAGAGAGAGAGCGAATAAGAGACAGAGTCAGAGCAGACATTTTTCTGAATGTTTTCAGCAGCAGCAGTCCTCTCTTTTTTCAGATGCAAATAGTGGCACTGGCATCTCCTTGAGTCCTTGGTTTCATTCCTCTCTCTCTCTCTCTCACACACACACACACTCACTCTTGTTTCTTTGGATTTCAGGTACCTTGAGAAACTTCCGGTTCTTCCCAGATCTTCTGAACTGAAGGATGAAGAGCTGTGTTGCTATGCTGCTGTTACTCATGTGCACCGCCCTGTCTGTGCCCATCACTCAAGCTGGTAAGCCTGTGCCACCCATGTTCATCACTCAGGCTGGTAAGCCAGTGCCACTGTGCTCATTCTAGTAAAAACAACAACAGCAACAACAAAAAAACAACAACAAAGAGGCCATACTTTGCTTGGATTCTCTTATTTGCACAAACATGTTTCAGTGCTGTTGAGTCAGTGTGTTTGAAGGCAGAAGGCATTACCGAACATGTCTGTTCAAATGAAAGGATATTCAGTGTGACCTCTTTGTTTTTTACAAGTATAAGCTATTTAGAGCATGAGAAAGAGAAAAAGAGTGAAACCTGCTTCAGTGCCTGAGTGTCACCATGCTCAGGCCCATCCCTTGTGTTCAACCAGTACCATCATGTTAATCACAAGAGAAAACGGGACATGCCTCATTAGATGAGTTCTAATGTGGACTAGACACTGCCTTGACTGTGACTAATGGCGGATGTTGGCAGGCTAGTGAAGGGTCTGGACATTTATGTGTGTGTGTGTGTGTGTGTGTGTGTGTGAGGCATGGTGACACCCAGCTAGCTACTGCCTATGGTACTGCTCTACCTAACCTGGCATCTTAGGCATCGAAATATGGAGCTATTTAGCTCCAGCTGGTTGTTAAATTGTGACAGGTTTCTAAAAGCCCTGCTATAGCACTTGGGTGTTCCTAGGCCAATGTAATATTACATTTTTTTTTTGCTGGGGAGTGTGCAGGCTTAGCGAGTCTTTATTATTACATCTTGATTTGGCCCAGGAAAAGGAGCTTAGCGCAGCCGTAGGGGATCGATGTAGGGTGGCATATGTGGCCAGAGAAATATAATCAGTCATGCAGGCTGGAGAGTCCTACACGTCCTCGAGTGTCCTTATTAAATCTGCTAGCCCTATTCAGCAGCCCAGCAAACAGAAGTGCAGCAGCACTCCAGAAAAATGCTTCTCTTCAGCCCCTAAATAAATAGTTTGTTGTGCTGTGTGGGGAAAAGGAGAAGGGGTAGGGCTCCTGGTTAAGTTCTGTGAGCCTGTGAATTAACTTTCTGCAATTCTGTCTCTTGTTGGTCACAATGTGTGTCTGGACACCTCTGAGCTCTCTTGTGTTGTGTGGTGTTGTGTTGTGTTGGTCCTTCTGGGCCACATGTAGTTCCTGCTGCTGCTGCTGCCACGTATGGGAAAAGGAGAGAGAGAGAGAGGGGGGGGGGGGTTCTTCTGTTGACTTTAGCTGAGCAGGCTTGGCTCTCCTCCAGAGGCTATGGCCCGTCTCCTCCAGCTCCATTTTTAATTTTACCCTAGCGTGGAGAGGCTGACCTCAAAGCACAGAGGCCGCACTTAGCCGTGGCACACTGACTCATATTTATGGACACACATAAATAGTGGCCCTATTTTTTTGCTTTTGTCTTTGTTTGTGCCCCCCCCCCCAAACCAAAAAGCCATTTTTATTGTAATTGCAAACAGAAGTCATTCAGAACATTTTGTTGCTGTTCCTTAATTGCAAACATGACTGGGCCCACTGCCTTCCTTGAAGCTGAAATCTGGGCAAGAAAATGGAGCAAAAACAATCAATATGGACTTGAGAGTGTCTACGATGGTGCTGTGGTACCCTTGTTTGTCTCTTTGGCTCCCAGTCTTGCTCCTTGTTTTGCTGTAAAACAGCAAAGTAAATGCAATATGCTTCTAATTGATCTGCACGAATGTTTGCATGTCGACATGCCTGTGTTCAGTGAATCAAATCAGTTTTGGCACTGTATGGCGCTGGTGGTCTCTTTCACTTTGTCAGATGCCTGCTGCCTGGATTGTACTCACACGAGCCAGACTCTGCATTGACTGGCTAGACAATACAATTCAAATGATGTTATTCTGTCTTAGAATTGTTGGAATTTGCTGCTATAATCTCTCTTTGAGGAGTCAGTTACATAAAGGCTTTGAAGATTTACAAAATCAGCACGAAAAAGAAATGCCTTCTCTAATTGTTATCAGAGCCTCTCCTCAACTGCCAGTCCTCTGATTCATTTGGATTGTTTTTGTTGACTTGTTTATTTGTTTACAGTCTGAAGAAGAAGAACTATACTCTTTTGATCCCGTGAGGGAAATTCAGTCTCTGCATTTATCCCAATCCGTGAATTAGTGAAACACACTCAGCACACAGTGTGATGTGAAGTGAAGCACACAATCCCGGCGCAGTGAGCTGCCTGCACAACAGCGGCGCTCGGGGAGCAGTGAGGGGTTAGGTGCCTTGCTCAAGGGCACTTCAGCTGCTTTCCACTGGTCGGGGTTTGAACCAGCAACCCTTCAGTCACCAGTCCGAAGCGCTAACCAGTGGGCCACGGCTGCCCCTCTGTGTATATATTACAGCTGCTGCACATAGAGTAGTCTGAAAGTGTCCTTGGACTCTTGGTTTACCTGTCTCTGACTTCAGTTCAGGTTGACTGTGTCTGTTTTTGTGAGACTGAAAAAAATGAACCCATAACACACAGACACAAGTTCGGTGTTTCCGAGACAACACGGCCAGGCGGTGCAGCGTTGCAGTTGTTTTTCGAAGGAATATTAACCACTGAGTCAGAATTCACTTGGCATTCATGCTAGCCCAAGAATAATGGTGAAGTTATTTGCTGGAGAGGAAGACTGAGGGGGAGTGTGGACTGGCTGAGTAGTCGGTGGAAATGAGAGAAGGACATTGGCTCAAAGAGCAAAGTCAAGCCGACCTAATGACCACACAGAGAGAAGAAGGCAGCACTGTAGCGAATGATAAAACTGCCAGGTCAGGAGGTCAAGCCAGTGTGTCTTAACTTCAAGAGTAGAAGCCTTGCTAGATCTGTGGTTGATTTTGACCTCTTGATTTGCAGCCACACCACACACCAGCCACAATAACAACAGCAGCTTCAGTAGCGGGCGTCTCTGGGTACTGTGTGCACTGGCAGTCTGGCACACCCATGGGCCTGTCGAGACCTCTCTGGCACCTTTGCACCCTCTTCCAGCAAAACGAACAAACTGTGTCAGTGATAAATAGTGTAGCTTCTGTGTTGTGCATTCATAAATTCTTTATGTCTGCTTCCTAGGGCTGTTTTGCTTTGTCTGCCTGGAGCTCTGGTAGATTCTGGGCGGGTAGAATTTGGTCTGGCAGAAGTCAGACTATGGTTGAACACATCAGATTTGTTGTTGACGTGTGTGTGTGTGTCTTGCAGTGTGTCCTGACAAAGTCCCGGGGCTGCAGCCATGGACCCCCGGACACAGCGAAGCCCACCGCGTCACCATCAGTTACGGCCGCAAAGTCCTCCTGACCAGCTCGGCCACCGTCCACTCCATTGAGATCCTCAACGGGGGTGAGCAGCCATTGTTTCTACCCTCTGCCATTTCCTTCACTGTTAAAGTGCCGTAGAGATTTATCTCCTCCCATTAGCAGTCAGCTATGTCTCTCCTGCCACGTGGTGGGGGCCGCGGAATGCTCCCCTTAAATCAAAGCGCCGATCACTCATCCCAGATCACCTCAGGCTTGTCTAAGTCGTGTCAGGAGGATTTCCCCCACCATGAAGCGCAGCGTAGAGCAGCGCTCGTAAAAAAAAATAGACAGAGTGAGAGAAAGCTGAGCAGCTTTCTTGGTGGGTGACTGTAGTAGACCAAAACATGGCCCCATAAAAGGAAAGGAGTCTGACATGCCGCTTGCATGAAGAGAAAAAAAAAAACACACCAAATAATAAAAAAAGAAAGAAACGGGAGACGTCTGTGTCATGGGAGCATTCTCTTTCTGCAGGAAAGCTTGTAATTGCTGACACCAATCGACCCATCTTGCTGCGGGCCAAACATATTCTTATTGGGAACAGGGGGGAGCTGCACATCGGCAGTCCAGCCTGCCCATATAAAGGCAACCTCACCATATCTCTCTTCGGGAGGTAAAACAAACACCGACTTTAATTAAGCATGCCAGACAGTGAGCAGGAGAGTGCGGAGTTCATGGTGTCATAATGCTGCTCTCCTTGTGATATTGCACAGGTCTGACGACACTGACATTAGGCACAGCTACTTCGGCCGAAAGTACATCGGCGTGGGCACAGGGGGCACGCTGGAGGTCCACGGCGCCAACAAGCTCTCGTGGACGTTCCTGAACAAGACGCTTCTCCCCGGCGAGGGCAATGAGAACAGCTACCTCTTCGAGAGAGGCTGGGGAAACAGAGGCATCATCTGCCATGTCATTGACCCAAGCACTGGGAATGTGCTGCACAATGAAAGGTTGGTACAACAGTGAGATGCTTCTCTCCCATGGGGCATTAAGTGAACGGTATCTGTGATGCAAAAGCACAGCTTGATGGAGGAGATAAAAAGCACATTGCAGTTGTGTATTCGTAAGCAGGTTGATGTAGTGCTTTAAGGCCACAATGCATTAATCTTCATTGTACAGTAATTGCATTTCTTGTGTGTATGTACTCAATAAGTCTCTCTTGCTTCAGCCCTCAGCTTTTGATGTGGCTGTTTTAAATGTCCTCTATGTGTCCTCAGTATTAACGATGTACCTGTGTGGGGTGCAGGTTTGACACGTACCGCAGCAAAGACGAGAGCCGGCGTCTGGCTCAGTACGTCTCCGCCGTGGAGGACAGCATGATCCTGGCCATGGTGGTCAACGATGAGGGCTCCAACAACCTGGAGGACACAGCCAAGAAGGTGCTCAGCAAACTGGGCAGCCGCGAGCTAACCCGGCTGGGATTTCGGTATGCGTTGTCTTTTCATTTTTCATTCTTTCTCTCTCTCGCTCTCTTTCTCTCTCTATCTATCTGTGTCTATTTACTGTCTCCCCATCTTTTTCCATCTTTTGGTACTCTCTCACTCACTCTCTCCCTGTCTGTGCAGGGAATAGAGCAATGATTGATCAAGCAGATGAACCCCCCCTACACACACACACACATCCCACCCCAAATATCCAGAACTGGCTTAGGACGGCAGTGCAAAATAACTGAGGTTTTCCAAACTTGATTTATCCCCTGCTGAAGGATGGCTCGCTCTTCCTCCTGCCTCTCAACCTCAGATTTACTCACAGAGTATCGATTCGTGTTTGGGGTAGGCCAAATCCCGCTCTGTTCCATCGAGTGTTTCCATCTCTTCCCGCTAAGTCTCAGACACTTGAAAAATGACTAGTGTGTGGATTCAGCATTAAGGTCAATACCGCCTGGGACATGGCAGCTCGCCAAAAAAACAGCCTCACCTTCCTTACGCCTGGATGACAGCATTCTGGAAACATTTCTTTAATTTGGGCTAGACTCTTCCACACCCAGGACTTGTGTCTTTCCAGTGGAATGCTCTGAAATCACACAATACCACTGGTTAAGTTCATAACAATACCTGGGTCCACGGCGCCAAGCATGTGCCGAACTGTCGGGGTCACAATTATCACAGGCCCTCCCAGCTACAGGCCTCTGGCAGTGGTATCTCTGCTGTGGATGGCTGACTGGCTGGCTGGCTTGCTTAGGAAATTCCAAAATTGCTTCCGAGGATCAGCTTGCCGATTGAATTGTGGCCAGTGGGCCTGGAGGAGGGGTGGGGGGTACGGGGGCGAGTAAGTTGACAAACATTCTCATTAAAATATTTCCACATGGCTTCTTGTGTCACCTGCTGCACTGCACAGTCATGCCAAATCACGCCTAAAGGTTGAAGGTTTAACCCACAAGGCTTTGGGGTAGTCTTTTAATAGCAAGTAATCATGCGGGCATAACGCCAGTGAGGTAATTGTGAGATTATATTACGCAGGCGAATTTGCATGCACATACCATAACTTTCTTAAATGCATCCTGGGAGGGAGATGGAGCTTGGGCGTTTTTTTTTTTTAATTAAGCATGCTGTTGCCTGCCCAGAACTGCACCATGATCTTATCCCACCAGTCTCTGGGTGTCAGCAGGGAGAGCCTGACTCATCCAACTGATTTTCCTGGCTGACAGTCGGAGCAGGTTTTGACTGCCAGTGCAACCTGATGGTGTTGTCAGGCTGTCTGTACAGGAGAGCCCCTAGCTCTGCTCAGTCTGGGGCTGATGGTAGTTTCTCTTTCCCTAACTGTAATTACCCAGAATGCCGCTGGCCGCCAATCACACCTTGTGTCAACATCATTTACAGAACTGAGTGTCAGAGTGTTTATTTAATGGAGACATCTCTGTCTCTCTCCCTGTCTGTCTCTCCTGTTCACTCTGTCATTACACTCTTTCCTACCCTTCTACTTTTTTATCCCCTCTCTCTCTCACCCTCTTCTCTCTCTTTTTTCCCCATCTCTCTCTCTCTCTCTCTCTCTCTCTTGCTCTCTTTCCTCTCTTTCTCATGCTCACAGTCATTCGTGGAGTTTCATCACAGTGAAAGGAGATTCATCCTCGGCAGTGGAGGACCGTGCCATCTATCAAGGTGAGGCTCTAATCGCCTGTGTTTGCCCAGTGTCAGATGGCAAATATGACACATCCTCTGTGGGGGCTCAGAGATCAGTCCAAATATGCTGAGGCAGGTCCGCTGCACAACTCACACTCCACCGTGTGTGTGTGTGTGTGTGTGTGTGTGTGTGTGTGTGTGTGTG
>JAGFZM010000232.1:0-17156 GCA_017657215.1 Limnothrissa miodon
CCAAAACCAAGGTTTTGAACCAGTTCAGAAAACCAAAAACTTTTGATATTTTGCTAGGATCAGAAATGAAACCAGAAACTTTTGTTTTTATGTTCCAGATCAGAACTGTTTACCAAAATAATGGTAACCGTTTAATAAAGGTTCTTTGATTTCTAATCACAACATAAGTCATGCTCACTTATGGTTGTTCAGTCCACAGAAGAAATGAGACGCTCTCCAGATTATTCAAACTTGTTTGCCAATAAAAACATTTTCTTTGTCTTAATTCTTGTATAATATTTAAATTATGCTTGTCAAAATTAAGTCTGCTGATGACCTAATGTAGCCTATAATGCTTTTTAATGTTTTGAGAGGATTGAGACATTTCATTTCAAATTCATCATGATCAGCCATTGTTTTCGTTAAGACCCACAGCTGACATGGAACGTTATTAACCAGTTCAGGAACTGAATTTTGTTCTAACTGGTTCAGGAACATCAATTTTAGGGTTGAAACGGGAAATGTTAAAATACTGTTTTTGTTCAGAACGAACCAAATGGGGAAAAAATCTGGTTCAAAGCCCTGCCCAAAACTGTTGACCCTTTCTGTACCTGCACTGTCAAGAGTTACGGTCAAAACTTTGTGTGTTCAGTTATTGACTGCCTACAGCAGTAAAGCATCTTGAAATAATACAATAAACAGCTTTAACAAATACTATGTTTATTTACATCCAAGAACTTAAATTTAACTTTTCTTTTGCCAAGGTTCTGGCAGTAGTGATGGCAACATGAGGCTTTGTTGAAGCTTTTCACCAAAATGTGTTGCTAAAAGGTTCATTTCATGAGGCCTCACTTAAGTTTCAAATGCTCACTAAGGCCATCTACTGGTGATTAAATAGGAAACAGGAAAGAAATTGCACCATGCTTATTTAAGGAAGTTTCAGGCACTTTACAAATTGTGGTACATTTCTTTAAATACAGGAAATAATATATAATTATATAATGAATAATATATAATTATATGTTTAAATTATAATTGGGAGGGAATTTGACATTTCACCTATGGATATATTTTACAAGTAAATTTAACATAGGATGACATTAAACTACTGAAACTACTGATAATATCTTTACATGTTAAGTAACACCGTCTAACCTTTTTAACTTTTGCAATACCACCTTATTGCGAGAAATCTGATCAAAGTACTCCCAAACTTCATCTTCTTGTTCAACTCCATTGGTAGTCTTAGTAATGCACAAGTTGCAATCCACCATAAAAAAAAAAAAAAAACACTTCTGAAAAGCTGTCTTCGACCACTATCATTCGAAGTCTCAATACGATCTGGCCATCACTACCAGGGAGTGTCTGTCCACGTGTTCATTCGGCACCCCCTCAACAAGGTCAAGTGAGGACCTGAAAACAAAGTAGACGATGAGACAAGTTACATGATGTACACTACATTTTAGAATTATGTGAACACTACACTATGGAAGCACAACATTATGATGTCACAAGTAGACAGACTAAAAAGGGGAAGGAAAGGGATATCTGTATGCATAGATTACCTAATGTCATCCTCTTTCGCACAGCCTTGATTTCCTCTAAAAGGCAAAAGGAAAAGACAGAATTTAAAATATGCATTTCTGCTGAAGCACTAAATTGGATACATATGGCTGTGGTATTGCCAAAAAGCTATTGCATGCATTGTATGTATGAATGGAGGAACATTTTGGCAAGGGAGGATTAATGTTGAGTCTGGTGTGCAGTATGAAGCAAAGTTATCCGATGAATTGGATGATGGAGAGAAGAATAGCAAGATGCAGCATTACCTATATGCAGCAAAGATACCCTCAGAGCAGCCAGTGAAATTTAAATGAAAGCTCTGCAAGCTGCTCTAAGAGCAGCATTAGGATATAAAGTATGGAGCAAAGTTATCCTTAACTAATGAAGTAGATGGTTGAAAGCTACACTATAAGGTGCTCCAAGAGGAGAATTATCACATATGCAAAGGTGCCCTCAGAGCAGCCAGTGAATGTTACATGAAAGCTCTGCAAGCTGCGCTCAGAAATAAATACTGTGGTATACTCTAAGAACAGCATTAGAATAGCCTATATGTAGCAACATTGTGCTAAGAACAGTCATGGTAGTCTTTTGCTTGTAGCTGATGAAAAAATCTTACAAAGAGAGAAAACTTTTGTGAAACTCTACTTTAAACAAACTTTAACATTATAAGTTGCAATGACAGGAACATAAAACCAGGCAGGTTAAACTAAGTAAGGTAACATTAGCCATCATCCTATTATTGCTAGCGCTAACAACTATGCTATAAGCTAGCGTATTACATCCACATTTAATTAAATAAGAGGGACTTAATAGAAACGAGCAGCATTTCATTCCCTCATGTTAATATAATCTTATTTAGAGCTCTATAAAATACAGCACTAAATCTGCAATAATCTCTTAATGTTTAGAAAGGTTCACTGTTAGCTTGAAGTTAGCTTAGTTTGGCCAGGGCATAGATAGCCAGTTAAGTAACAAACCTCATTTTAACACACTTTAATATATTGATATTTTACAACATAGTTCATCATGAACATAATTACCTCGAGCGCAACGATTTCCAGAAAAATGTTGTCTCCAGTGAAGTTCAATCAAAGATCGTATCAACTGTCTCTGGTTCTATTCTGCTGTTCATAGATATACATATATCTATGTCTGCTGTTGTGCTGTCCAGAAAAATGGCGAATCTTGTTAAATTTGAAAAACTGAAAATCCCGCCTCCTGCTGTCTGTGATTGGGCGAGCGAGAGAACCAATGGCAGGCAGTGCTGCCCTCAGAACGTAGCTCAATAACTAAAAGAGGCTGTTGATTGGCCAGAATTCCCACAAGTCCCGCCCAAAGACTTAAGGTGATTCGCTGAACCACACTAATTACTTTTGAGACACATATCTCAGTTGGCATGTTGCAGAAGTGAGAGCAGCTGAAAATAGAATTTGAGACTCGTAGCTGCACATGGGATTTGTGTACCTGCAATAAGGAATTTGTGGACTTGTAACCTCTATGTTGTATTTGCAGGGCAGAAAAAAAAAACTCTGCAACTTCAGATTTCATGATACACATTTGTGACTTTTGTGTACAAGTGCACAAATTCTATGTACAAGTGCACGAGACTTTTGACACAGATTTACTGCTGTGATAGTAGCAAAACTTCGAACGTAGGAAACCTTTCATTTGAGAGGTGTAGCATGGGATTTGTGTACTTGCAAAAAGGAATTTGTGAACTTGTAACCGCAATGTTGTATTTGCAGGGCAGAAAAAAAAACCCTGCAACTTCAGATTTCATGATACACATTTGTGACGTTCTTGTACAAGTGCAAAAATTCTATGTACAAGTGCACAAGACTTTTGACACAGATATACTGCTGTGATAGTAGCAAAACCTTGAGCGTAGGAAACCTTTAATTTGAGAGGTGTAGCATGGGATTTGTGTACCTGCAATAAGGAATTTGTGAACTTGTAACCTCAATGTTGTATTTGCAAGACAGAAAAAAAAACTCTGCAACTTCAGATTTCATGATACACATTTGTGACTTTCGTGTACAAGTGCACAAATTCTATGTACAAGTGCACAAGACTTTTGACACAGAAATACCTTCATAGAAGACCTCTAACTAGCTACGGCATAACAAAACGATTGGTTGTGCTCAACTAGACGCCAAAATGTAATGTGATCTCCATTTTGTTTCAGTAAAAACGTCTTTTTTCTGCGATTTCCCTTAGAAGTACTTCAGTACCCATAATCCTGAGCAATCCCACAATCCCAGCAACGCATCTGATTCGTGGACAAGTACGTTGCCATGGATGTGTTTGTTGAAGCCCGGCGGGAAAGCAAACAAGTTCACGAATGTCACCGTAGCCTACCTCACAACCATGGTTTTGCTCGTTTTACTGCTCGTTTGACACGACCCTTAAGCCTAACCTAATTTCAACTAGACATCCTTACCATGTCATTTCCATTTCCCTAAGATTTATAAATTTAATATGCTCATTTTCTTACCTTGCTGGATTACATTAGTTTTTCTCTGTATCTGGTGATATGAAGGGTATGTAACGTGGTAAATGGCAGTTGGGCTAATTAAAAACAGTAAATTCAGTTGTTGTGGTGCAATCTCTAACAAATGGAAATGACCACAAATCCTGATAAATGCTTTATTGTACCCATTATTATCAATTCTTTATTCAGGGGAGCTTGACAGAGGCATTTGTAGGGAACCGGTGGAAACTGCAATGGTGGACACCAAAGCGGTGGTTGCAGTCGGGTACTAAATACTGTACCATGCTTTCGGTTAAAAAAACGGATCTAAAACTTGATTGATGCAAATCTGAAGTTATATACAATATTACAACACTATTTACACAAACTACTGAGGAAATACACCAAAATTTAGCTATTCGATTGCAAGAGCAACATCGCGTGGCTGTCGTCAACTCCAGGAGATTCAAAAAGAACGTTGGGCGCAATCGTCTTTGGGATAGGGTAAGTACTGGCTTTTGGGATATGTAGTTTCTAAAGTTGGGGGTAAAAATATGTACACAGTCTTGTACCTTTGCCTTTTTTTTAGCCTTTTCTTTAGTTTTTTCACTCTGAACGGAAGGTTACACGGTCATCACCTACCCCGTAGCTGGATAGAATGAGTCGGGACTTTAAACGCTTTTAAAACGCGATTTTATGGAAAAGTCAATGGCAAAACGGGAGCCTTGGAACCACTTCCTGGTTGGAAGTTCCGGGTTCACTAGCCAACTCTATACAGAGGCATCTGATGGACGCAGGTTAAGCCCGCCTCCCAGAAGACGTTTAGTACTGTAGGATGGCCATACTAAGCTCCCATGAGCTTTGTCGCGCAAGCCAGGCTAGGAGGATGAATGGATTTATATGCGTTTTTTTTTTATCGTAGGCTGTGTGCAGGTTATGCAAATAGTAGCTGTCCATCGTAATAATGATCGGTGTGCGTTCTTCTTTCCCTCTGTGGTCAGTCGGTGTGTGTGTTGAGATGCTAGTTGTCACTGTGCATGGTTATAATAGTGATTGTGTGTCCTTTTAGTTTTTGGGCATTGAGCTGTAGAGCTAGGCCCTATGGGAAGTGGATTTATGTTTCTCGCACAGGGATGGGTCGTGGGTTGGGGCAGTGCCAGGCTTGCACCGAGGCATTGTTAGTTTTTTAATTACATTTTAAAAACTATAAAACCAATCACATATGTGGATCCAAATCAAATCAGAAAAAAATATCACACTATTGCTGCTCTGTGCAGAAGATTACATTTATCAAAATGTTTACTAGGAGGGACAAGCACAATATTCTATAACTTGGATTGACAGAAGCTTGGCAGCTGATCCCATTGTCCAGATCCTTTTGTTTATCCAGATTGATGTGGGGCTCAACCTGCTGTACTAGTTCTAGTGACAAACTGTGATGTGTTTGCATATCATTATATCATATAATGATATGTCAATATATCATGGATCAGTGGCTCTCTTACATAATGGAATTACCATTATTTTCTTGTTGCAGGACTAAATACATAAAATTAGAAGAGACTTATCTCAAAATCCAATGCAAAGATGCAGGATGAATATTTGCTTTCACAGTATCCTACAGTATCCATAACAATAACATGGTATTGTTCCTTTGTGTGTGGGCAGCACAAAATACCTGGGTAGAGTGATACTTGCTTTTCTGTGCTGGTCAGCCCCTTTGACCTCGTATGTGGGAAGGTCAGACCTTTGGTTGGAGAGAGGACGTTCTGCAGGGCTTTTCATCCATCCATACCAAGGGCCACTGGCAATTAGGCCAAGACAGCCTTTAGAGACACTGTAGAGTGTGTGGCCTGGGCTGACACCCACACACCTTGGAGTAAATCACTTGAGAATGGCAGCAACTTGCCTCCTGGTGAATTGAATCCATTAACCATTACACAGGTCAAAGGTCAAAGCCAGTGGGTCTGGCTCCTGCTATAGGCACACTCTGCCCACTACAAGGCTATTTCTCAGGTGTTTAACAATGCAGCTAAAGATTATATGGCTACTTTTGTTGAGACCTGGAACCAGAAATCTCTTGGACTAAAGCAACAAAAACATTTTTGTCACCTTTTGAGTTTTCTTTCAGTATTTTTTCCAGATAGATTCAATACATTGAGCGGAAGCTCTAAACAAATATAAATGATCTAAAAAGATGTTTATTGCACTGTTTATATCCAGTCAAATATATGGTCAGACACAACTGATACAATCACTAATACTTTTCCAGAACATGTTGATGTAACCAGTTACATGTAGGTCATGTACTGTACATGTAAAAAGCATGTGATTGGGCTACTTTTTCCTAAAATAAAAAAGACAGAAATTTCCTTTTCATTTCAAAAGTTGAGTGTCAAGGACGTCAGGGCAGTACAGTAAAGCATTCGAACCCATCACAGACACAGAAAAAAAACAAACTCTACTTGGATGGAAGTGATGGTCAAGCCAGTTTGCTTTTTGTGTGGAAAACTGCTCTCTAAACAAAGAAAAAAATCGACCGACGTTGATTTTATGAGTGTAAAAAAATTGTTCATCATTAGTGCTCTTTCTAGAGATACTCTCACATGTAAAGTAGCCTAACCAGTAACCTACGTAACCTAACCTTTATTATTGACTGTTCAGAGGGGTGTATATGTCATAAATAAAATTGCAATCACAATATTGGTTGAAAAAAATGTAACACAGCCATTTTATGTCTATTTGTTAGTCTAATTTCATACATATACTCAACTGGGCACATCAATTCCTGAAATGAAAAGCAATTTAGTGTCTAATGATGAACAACTGTATTATGCTTTGGGTGTTTAAGAGACTCACTACCTGTATGCTGTGCGCCCCGTTGCTATGGTAACCTGTGGTGATAAGAGCTCAGAAGGGAGTTTGAAGGGCCAAGGCCCTTTTGAAATTACAAGCTGCCGAGGAGGTATCTGTACTAACTCGCAGATGGGAAGCCTTTGGACTGGAGTGCACACACTCCCACTCATGAGCAGTGTGAGGGAGAGGGAGGGAAGTTAACCGAGTTGAACTCCACATTGTGTTTGTTTGAATGGTGTGTGGGCAAAGGTGCATCCGTAGCTCTCCACTCGGCTCTCTAACATGTGATGCAATAACACACTAAAGCACACACTTGTTGTTTGGCATATATCTTCAGCAGCTTTTGCTGTAGAATTACTAATAAGAACAAACACACACACACACTCACACAGTGCCTATAGTGTATACAGCAAATAAAAAGTGGATAAAATTGGAGTAATGGTCTTAAGGTTACAAAATATGCACTGATCTAGTGCCATGATTATAACAGAAAGATGTAGAGCCCCATGGTGTTTGTTTCATCTTAATGCCATTCACCTTTTGATTAGTGAATCCTCTCTTCTTCGTAGTTTAGTGATTAACCTGTTGAACTATGTCGCCCATGAAATTCTATTAACCCAGCTGTATTGTATAGTGACAAGATGTTTGAGACACTCAGAATGTGTATCATTTATTGGATGGTAGACTATTAGATTTACTGACTTTGTTTAGCTATCTCTACTGTCGGTTATGTGAATTGCATTCAAGTCAGCAACTCTTTTATAAAATCACAGTCTACCAATCAACCAGTCTATGTGGCCACAGTAGTAAATATTATATAGGGGGTTGCAAAAAAACAGCTTTCTGTAGCTCATTTAAAAAGGAGCTCTGTGCTTGATGGAACAAGAAGATTATACGTATAAGATAACAAACTCTTCATTCCATCTAGTATGACTCACTAGCTCACTGTCTCTGACAGTCCCTAATGGTCTACATCTTCATGTCAAAGTTTCTAATGTGACATATTTCCATTTTCCAAAAGCTTTTCTATTAAAATGCCATCTTTATTGAATGAAAGGCGGGTTGTGATAGTGATAATGCTCGATTGAACAAAGTACATAATGTCTGTATTTACTTTAACTCCTCCTGTCCATCTGTTTAGCAAAGGCTCTAATAATTAGTCTCTCAGTGCAAACAAACTGAACAGCTAAACAGGACCTCCCTGTCCACCTAGTTAGGCACTGAGTCTAGGAGAGTGTTAAGTGTTATCGGTGTGGTGCAGGAGTAAAGTGAGGAAGGAGTGAAGAGCGTTTTCTTTGACATACCTTTTGGCCTGGTGCCTCTTTAGGAAATGTGTTTGCTTGTGGTCATACTTTGTCTTCTTTAGAGCATGCTGTTCTTTTAGCATGTTTTAATGAAAGGAAAACAAAAATAATATTCAGTTTGTTTATATGAATATACTAAAGGGGTTACAGAATTGTGTTATTATTTCATTGTGCACAGATTCTTTTATATTTAGTGTAGTTTGGCTTATTAGTTGTTCTACTACTACTACTACTACTACTACTACTACTACTACTTATAATAATAATAATAATAAAAATAACGTCATCCATGCCTACAGTCTATGCATAAACATTGTAAACATATTGAAATAACATCAATATCAAATTATACAACTCATGCAGTCAATGCTTGCCATTCCACAGTGTTATGAGGCAGTGAATTTCAGCGCCTTTAACAAACAACAACAAAAAAACATCAGTCATCGCTGAACCTATATTTCCCTTTGGGTAAAAGCAATGTAACAAAATGACCTTTCACCCATGGTGTTGTGTCCCATGCGTGGTATGCTGAATCCCGGAGGAGGACTATAGTGCAGTGCAGGGGTGTAGTCTTCAGGAAGATAATAGAGATAGATAAGATAATGAAGCAGGCTGGGAACATGTGATACACAGTATAGATATGAAATGTGGGTTGATCCTTGCTGACAACAGTTATCTAAAGCTGGTTTCTGGGAGACATCATTTGTAGGGAGGCACCACCTAGATTTATCAGTGACCATAAGAGTTATGAAAGAGAGGGATTGGTATACATGATATTAAAACATCATGCTGATATAATTGTCTATGATAACATGTTTGCCTTAATTGTTCAGTAATGTCTGAGCATATAATGAATATGTCCTAGTTCATACAGTATGCATGTGTACTACTTTATAGTGTAGCTTTTTCTTTTCTACAGGTCAACCCTACAATTAGTGAAAGCCTGTCTGTGCTTTCTGAGTCATATTCACACCATTCTACCTCCTTGGACTGAGCTGTAATGTTCCTTTGTCACTGGTAGGACCCCAACACCCTCCTCTTCAGAAATAATTGCTGAGAAATAAAATAGTGAGCACCTACTTTCTCCTAAGCCTGAAGAAAAGAACTGAAAACTACTTCACTTTTAGTTTTAATTAACAATTTCACATCTCACATTGTATTAAATGCCAGTTTACATGACAGTAATTGTGGCCTTGCCTATGGGCAATTTTTGAGGCAAAGCGTTCCAAAAGCGCTAATCGCTCCAAAAGTGCTAAGCGTTCCAAACATAAAGTTACGTGAGGACGGGGGGGGGGGAGTTCTGAAGGTGCAACGGCAAGGCTTGAAGGTGCGGCGGGCCGCCGTAGTCAAGTGTACTGTACATAGGGGAAACCCTGCGCTGCAGTCTCTGTGACAACCTCTTAAAGGCCCACTATGCAACATTTTTCATTTAATTAATGGTAAATGGACTGCATTTATATAGCGCTTTTCTACTCCTACGAGCACTCAAAGCGCTTTACAATGTATGCCTCTCATTCACCCATTCACACACATGCATTCATACTCCGGTGGCAGTGGCTGCCATGCAAGGTACCATCCTGCCACCGGGAGCAATCGGGGTTCAGTATCTTGCCCAAGGATACTTCGATGTAGTCAGATGGAGTGGGGCTCGAACCTGCAATCCTCCGGTTACCGAACGGCACCTCTACCATCTGAACCACCATCGCCCCTTAATCCGTTTCATACTGTTTAGGATGCTAAAGTGAGTCATTACACGGCAAACAAACGGTGTAGAATGCGCCACCGTGGCCTATAGTGGTAGATACAGCACTTACAATGTTCAGCAGCACGGACCGCCTCCAATAGTGCAGTGCTATACAATGCAATACAGCGGTCTTTAGAGGGAGCTTGTGAGAGGAAAGAACAGAACGTTGCTTAGCTCCTCTTTAAGGCTACACAGAGTTATGAGCAATAGGAAGCCATATGCATGATTGCCATGGCGATGTGTTCAGCCATTAGCTGTCTACTCACTCCTCAGCTCAAGAGTGGGAACTCCACAGAATAGTCGTAATGACGTTTTATTAATAAGCACCCTGTGTTTGTATTAGTGTTTGGGTTTGTTTATGTGTATGGGTGAGAACACACACTTGCCTCATAGGTGGTCCATTAACTGCTTAAGGGGCGCACAACGGTGCAAAATACTTTGTCCCCGCCTGGGGATCAATGCTGTTGCCATGCCATTTGTCGTAAACACCTTGAGATGTTATCCGACACGAGTACACTGATATACAGGCAAACTCGCACACTGTCAACAATCCTGAAACACTTGCAGACTGTCTAGCAGGCATGCACTGTCTAGCAGGCATGTAAACAGAGTGAGAAAAATCATGCATTTATAATCAGACTACAGCATGTTTTCACAGTGAAGTGTATAGAACAAACACTTGTGCACACACAGAGCCCAAGCTAGATCCTGTGCGATGAGTGCTTTATGCATGGATAGTGAATGAGTAAACGCATGAAAGAGGGAGAGAGAGGGGGGGGGGGGGATTGGCAATGACAGTGGAGTGAGCAACAGTGAGAGACAGCAAGAGACGCAGTGTGATCAACTGGTGAATAGAGCTACAATGCTTGAAGAAAAAACACTCAGAAGGAGAGGAGGAGAAGAGCAGTCTGTTTCAATTGGGTGTCACACTTCTGGACTTGGGTATGGAACTTGTCCCGGGATGCGATTTGAGAAGAGGACCCAGGAAGATGATTGCCTGACTATTTGTTTTTCTGAGCAATTGCACGCAGATACACGCACATGTGCATGCACGCACACACATGTACACACATACACACAGAAAGACTCTGGGGATAGCTTTCTTCAGTACTCTCCTTTCCTTTGAGAAGCATCTCTCCTGAGTACAAAGTGAAACTGCACGACAGCCCTTCTTTGCGCATACACTCACACCCACCCACCTTGCTCCCACGCACAGCACATCCCCATACTTTGCAGCACCTGAGTGGGAGATCAGTGGTGTGCCGTGGACGCGTGCTTAGAGGAAAGATGACAGAGCCCAGCTCCAAGAAGCAGGGGTTTAAAAAGTGCCGGAGTGCCACATTCAGCATTGACGGATTCAGCTTTACTATCGGTGAGTGAAAGGAAGTGGATCTGATTGTGTGTGTGTGTTTGTGTATGTGCGTGCGTGCAGAAAACTATGGAAAGCTTGTTTACATCTGTTTTGGATGTTGTGTTAGTACTGAGTACTGATTAGTTTGAGGTTAGGTAGATAAAACTAGACACAAATGGTTACCAAAGAACTTTGCATATACTGTAGTTCTAGTATTGTTTGTGATTTATTTATAAGCATGTGAGGATGTAGACCTGTTAGGATATTAAACATGCTCTGTTACCAAGAGAGGATTTTCTTAATCTTTAATGTTTCCTTTAATAATAAGGAAAACATTGGGCTGGGTGTTTCAACACAACACAAAGCATTTCTTTACAGTGAAATGCATGTCTGTGTAGTAATTTGTGTGTGCCATCAACGATGGAGAATCTGTGCT
This sequence comes from Limnothrissa miodon, assembly GCA_017657215.1. Lineage (NCBI taxonomy): Eukaryota > Metazoa > Chordata > Actinopteri > Clupeiformes > Clupeidae > Limnothrissa > Limnothrissa miodon. Next base: position 11,704 of record JAGFZM010000232.1, read on the forward strand.
TTTTCTTTTTACCTATTTTGAGTGCCAGTTGTTCAAATGTGCTCATCAAAAGTACATGTCCTCCATATCTGATCTGGTAATGTGATGATGACTGAAAAGCACTCGTCTGAACGTTATTTTGATTAGTTGCCTCTTCTCGTTGCTGCATTTTAAAAGAATTTGATTACATAAGGGTCTCATTTAATTCTTTTTGTTTCTACAAAAATGACTCAGAACAACTTCTGACTTCCCCCTCTGACTAAATTATTGTCACAACTCTCAGGCTTACAATCACACACACACACACGCACATACATACACATACACACAGGCACACACTCACACAGATCTCAACAAATTAAACAGACAGACTGAAAACACACTTTGCATGTGGTGTTTTGTGAGAACACTCTTTGAAAAGAGGTGATGACAACGGCAACTAAGTGGAAGAAGAAAAGCATGACTTGTTGTGAAAGACTATGGAACGGCAGTAATTACATCCTTTCCAAAGGTCAAGTGGAGTGGGTTACGTAAGAGCCCAATCACCCTGTACAGAGGGAAGGGTAGGGGTGGAGACAGGGAGAGGAAAAGAGAGAGAGAGAGAAAGAGCTTGAGTGAAAGACAGTGAGAGGGAGGATGAGAGGGGGACACCGATAATGAGAAAGACAACCTGTCTGTTAATCAAATCATACTGATGAACTGCAGTCCTGTTTGCCCTCCGTCATCCCTGTCATTGTCCCCACCTTGCATGGAGCTTTTTTATGACTAGCAATACTGTTTGCCATTTTTCTCTTTATCTGAGCCTTTGCAAGAGCAGATAATGCCATTGTTCTGTTGTCCTAGGGCCATGAGGGAACATGGTGGAAGTCATCCCATCTTACATCCCTCTCTCAGTCCCTTCTGTCTGTAGGGTTTCTCATCCTCAAACCTGTTGACTTTGCCATGTCTTTCCCCTGCGATTGCCGTCTCCTAGGCGATAATGAACATGTGACGTCACTCATCTCTGGGATTCCGGATTGTGTGTGTGTGTGTGTGTGTACAAGCGGGGAGTGAGGGGCAGAGGTACTTCTGGGGGGGGAAAAGTGTATATTCAGTGTGTGTGTGTATATGTGTGCTTTGTGTGAAGATTAAAATAGTAAGTTGTATTGCTCTTTGTGAAGGCGCATTAGTGAAAAGGTTCGATAAATGTGAACATAGTTGCCTGTCCTGGCCAGGGGCAAGGGTTGCTGGGATGCGAGTGCATTTCCATTGCGAGTCCATTCGGTAGTGGAGGCGATGTGAAGAGCTGAGTGGATGTGGGTTAGGAGGGAGGAGGAGGTTGCTGGGTGGTAGAAAGAGTGGGACAGAGGTGTTGCCTTAGCCCTGCTCCTCAGGGGAGCTAAATGTCGTCATAGCATTAGAGGAGACATCCGTGGGGAGTCATTATCGCTAATGAAGTGTGCTCTCTCTTTCGCGCCCTGTCTTTTGTGCCGCATCAGCATCACCACTGCTGCCGCTGTCCCTGCCTCTTGTGCCAGCCTGGCAGTCACAGTGAGCCTGCGCTTCGCCCATAGACCTCCCATTTGCCCTCATTAGCCACCACCCCCCAGGGGCTAGCAAAGCACCACTTAACAACCTGCCATCAGCTTTCTCTCTCTCTCTCTCTCTCTCTCTCTCTCTCTCTCTCTTATCTTCTCATCCTCTCCGAACAAGCAGTTTTTTTTTTTTACCTTCCTCTCTTACCTGCTGTCTCAATATGTTCCAATCTTGTTGTTGTCTTTGACATTTTCTAGCATATAACACTAAAGCAAATATCTCCCTTTTACCTTCTAGTTCTTCATTTCACTTAAAGGAAGTTGTGGTAAATTGCCTTGTAAGAAAAAGTGCCATTCAATATATACTCAAGAGCTACACCTATTTCAACCCTTCTTGATTGAATAACAGCAATTATTAATATTATTTTAGCTATCAATTAAATACTATAAATACACAGGGTTTTTACTACTTTGGAGCTTGTTGACTTTCTTTTTTTCAAATTCACCAAATTTGATTAGACATATTACAATTTCTTGTTACCTACTTTGATTCTTCTTTCTTTGGATGTTCTGTCTTTCTGTCTTAATGTTTTGAAATAAATACACATATTTGACCCTATGATATAAATGACACTACTGTATACTACATATAACTTATGTTACACTCAGAGCTTAAATGCCCCATCCATGTGTCTTCCATTTTTGTGCAGTTGATGCTTTGTGTTCTACCCCCAACATTGGACTTTTGAACTTCCTGTCCCTGTTACCGTAGTCTTCACAATCCCGGCCTATCTTCCCCATACAGTACCAACACCAAACAGTGAAGGTGTAAAACGTTTAAAACAAAATGAATATACTGTACTGGTCAGCAATATCATCATTGCTAATAGATGTGGGAGTGCATAGTGCTACATAAGGACCTGCTGTGCTGTACTGTTTCCTTTGGTGTCTTCCTGACAGTGACAAAGCTAGAGGACGCTACATGTATTAATCATGGACTCATTTTTGTAGATTTCATCAATAGGGAGAGTAGTAAAACGCTGGTCTGCAGTTTATTTGACCTGCATTTCATTTATGTTTTTATTTCCAGTATATTCCTGTATATTTTAGATATGAGATGGGAACCCCAAAAAAATTACAAATTAATTAATTGACATTTGACTTTATTGACATTTTTTTCACACTCAAGCCACCAAAGCTTCTGTTTCTAACATTCACTGGATTTTTCAAAAGACATTTAAAAACCTTCAAACTACCTACAATCAATATGATAAAATGGGTGTTATCATGATAACTAAAAAGATTAATCACAGCTAAATGAAATAAAGTTTTTATATGAGCTTGATTTCTAAGCTGCAGATCCATCTAGTCACCCCAGGATGGGGTTGATTTATGTCCTCCATCATGCAAATGAAATTTAACTACAGCCCCAGGATTCATTTTCACTTTTGAGCAATGCTCATAAACATTAAATTCCATTAATTTGTGAACTGCTGTTTGGGCAACTTGCGTTAAATACACATACTTTTCACATGAACCCCCTGAAGAGCTATGAAAACATATATATGAACTTTCTGCGTATAAGATCCCCTGCCAGTTAGTTAAAGTTTTTTTTACATAGAACCGCGCACAGGCTGTCCCGTTTCTTACGAAAAGCTGAATGCTGGCCTCAAACGAACGGATGGGCACAGGCATCCTGCCGTTGGCATCATCAAGCTCAGGACCTCTCCAGATAGTTTCATTTGGCTTCAGCAGAAGTCTCACCTGAAGCCCGGCGTCCAACTTTATGTTTGTGGAGAAAGAACCTGTGGCAAAGCCATCAACAGCTTTCTCTGCAAGGATGTTTGAGCTTTGGTCATTTTGAAACAGTGCCACCGTCAAGCCATCTTTGTCAACTTTGGTGTCTGGTATGTTGACCCAGTTCACAATTGCATGCCCATCATCTGTGGAACTAACCGTCAGGCTCATTGGGTTCCAGTCACAGAATTCATTGTTGCGGTTACCCAATGTGCAGTGCAGGGTGTTTCTGCATTCCCCACTGACTCCGCTGTAGTCAGAGCAGTGGGTGCGGCTAAGACAAAGCTCTCGGATGGATATGTCGTAGTTGGCAAGGGTGAGGAACCACACAAGTTTCTGGTCTTCAAACATGTTATGAGCTTTCTCTTCCTTTGGTTTTAGAGACGGACAAAGAATGGCAGATTTCTGCAGCACAATGTCTCTGATCTCCCTCATAAGTTGTAAAGTAACCTCAAAGCTGAAATCATGTTTCAAACCAAGACCATTGTCAGTAGTCTGTGTGATATAGAGCTCTCTTATATGGGAGACACCGGAGATTACTTTCAGTCGGAATACAATTCTGTCTTGGCTCCTGTTGGTCTTGTATAATTGTGTGGTCTTGGTGGTGCTGTCACCATCTTGCACATTACAGTAGGGATTATAATAATCTTGATACACATAGGTGGGAAATTTAGCCGCTATATGGTTTAGACTCCCAATGATATAGTAAGTCTCACCTTCAGTGTTGCGGGGGATCTTTGGAAAGAGCCTCTCTGGGTTTGTATATTTTTTGCACCCATAGTCCCCTCGAGTGGGATCAAAATCTTTAGGCTGCATTGTCAATTCATCAGGAAAATCTGTATGCAGAGTGAACCAGTAGAGTAGCATAAGACCGTTGCTGGGGAACTTTGTACCAAATGTGGTGCTTGACAGATCTAACATGTTATGAAGTCTTTTGACGGCTAAGACTGGCTCCAGCCAGAGAATGAATAAGGTGATGGTAAGAACTGCTGTTAATCTCATCGTCCTAGGAAGAGAAAATGGGTGGCTATGATTTCATTTTACCCCATTTCATGAAATAAAAATAGTAATAATTAAAACTCAACTGATATTCATGGACTCCCACTTATAGAGGGAGGATGACAGGGTATATGTGTTTTTAAAATAATTGAACACAAGTAGATCTGCTGAAAAAGTTCAATAATCATCATATGCAGATATTCTTTGAATGGTATAATAAAAATGATTATAAAATAATTCATTGTACTTACAGAGCAAAGAAAAAAAAGAAGAGAAATATTTTACTGTTGAATTTGTTACTTTAAAAAAGAAATGCCTTACTCAGTATGCTGGTGCCGAAGTAGGTTCTGAGATGGTTGGTGCTCTAGTACTTTTATAATGGAGTTACAGTAGCTTAAGTGGCCACCTCCCCTTGACATTGTCATATCAAAATTGCTCCCCTCCCCCCCAGCTACCCCCTTTGACATTGGGAAACTGACAGTTTGATCACAGCAACAGCACTGTTGTTCATGACATTATGATTATCTAAAAAATGTTATTGATTTTAGATGTCTAGTTGAATTCATATTTTTAGTTACTACATTTAGTTACTAGTTAATACATTGGCAAATGGCAACTCAACATTTTTCTACGATAGAGGACCCCTGACTGTGGCATTACTAAAATGTGATTAAAACATCTTTTCAAGCTCAGTGGTGACAACAATTTTCTGGTAATTTACTGTTAATTTGTTTTGTTTTAGTAGAAAACAGAACACCACATCAATTTTAATTATAAATAAGAGTATAAGGAGTATTTCCTTAAAAAGATGTTCTTTTACGAGGTGATTTTGCTTTTATTTACAAAATATGTAAATGGTTTCCAGCAGGACTTGGGGTTTAACTTTGTGGTCAAATATAGCTGCACAAGATAAAACTAACAAATTGGTTCTGTCACAATTTGGCTCATTTACTGTATAATCATCTCTGCCTGATTCAGAATGGCTTGATTTGGGCATTAATAATCCCATCCTGTAAACGTTTGTTGGTTAAGGTGGCACCAACACATTGGTGTGCCCTATTTATTCACTTTTAAATAGACCTGGGATCAATAATTTTGCATGCTTGATTTCCAAGCATGCAAAATGTCAAATATTCAAAGCAATTACATTAGCTTACAACAGCC
>JAGFZM010000232.1:17166-28370 GCA_017657215.1 Limnothrissa miodon
AAAGTTATTAGTGTTTATTACAAATATTATGTTGGTGTAAAATGCAATAGATAAACAGATATAGAAAGAATAGATAAAAGTAAATGCGTTTGAAAAAAAACATTCAGTTTTTTGACAGATTTTAGGGAAAAATCAACGGATTGGTGAACAGGTTGGGGTGTCTGGAGACTACAACAACTCAAGTGAAGACAACATCCTACTGTGCAAAAATAACATTTTCTTTTTCATTTACCTTTTCACTTTCAAAATCGAAAAAATCTGAATAAATTTACCCTGAAATTGCCACAAGATGATAGACTAGCAGTAAATAAAACAGATCACCTTATCCTTAGCAAATCTAGACAGGTTGAGTTGGGGAGGGGGGAGGGAGGGAGCAAAAAAAGAAAGCCGACATGTGGCAGGAGCTGCGTGAGCCTGCCCGTAGGCCATGGAAATTTAAACAAGTGCAGCGTTTTGGGAACAGAGGTGACAGGTTCACGTCACAACCTAATTACAGCGTAACCTGAGTTTTGTGTATGAACTTGATCATTTATGTCAGTTAAAACGCACTGTGAACTGTATGTCATGTTTATGCAGGTCATACTATTCAAATATTACATTTCTATATATATAAAAATCAAATATATCAAATATAAAATATCAAATGTATCAAATATAAAAATTCCTACAGCCATAGGCTACACCTGGCAGAGAGGACCATCATTTTTAACCAATCATCTGTGAATGCTGTTTAATGAACCTGCCTTATACCCCATTTTATCGGGGGTTACAAATGTGGGCTAAAGCAATTTGGTCCATGTTACATTGTCCCAATCTGACAATCCCTGCATTCCTAATTTCATCCTGTTACGTGTGTGAGTACAAATGACAGTACAATACAGACAAAGACGTTTCTTGGCAGATAAATACTTGTAAACATTTGTACTGGCAAAGCACTGCTAGCTGGGTGTAGAATATCACACAGCGCCTCCTTTGCTTAAATATAGTCTCACATTTTATATGCCTAAACGCCTACTCTATTTTTACTCATTGGGAATACATAGGTCACAAGTTATGTAATTTGGGTAATAAGAATATTTTTGATCACTTTTTGTATCGCCCAACATTCCAGGGCCAATGCTACATTAGGTGGTCGTGTTGCCAGATTAGAAAAAAATGCATGGCCCAAGAATTTAGGCATACAATGAGGTGTTGCCTTGACAGTCATATCATAGGATAGTTGAAAATAATTCATTTTTATTTATCTTTAAACATTTCAAACCAATCCAGTGTCTTTAACCCCATGTCAGCCCACTGCCAACCTTTTCCTCAAATATGAACTGATTTTATTGTGCTTTAAGGTCTTGGAACCATTATATTTTTAAACTTGTTCCCAGATGGACATAAGCAAATGCTCTGACCCAAGGGCACATTAGGTCTGATTCACTCATCGCCTCTCTCTCTCTCTCTCTCTCTCTCTCTCTCTCTCTCTCTCTCTCTGTGTTTCTGTTCAAAGTGGCCAATGAGACTGGACAGAGCAGCCCACAGCCCCGGAGCCGATTGGCACGTAAGTAGATTCCCCCCAAAATTCAAATTTTTGATTAAAAAGAAAAATGTCTTAGCATGAAATCTGCAGTGCGAGGATCAGCAAAGTGAACGAGGGATGCAAAATTATGCTGCTAGTTTATCTATATAGAAACAAGATATCATCCCAGGATAAAGATTTTACACCAATACACATGCATTAAATGAAATCATACTCACTATTGTAGATATAATAACTGTAGGTCTTAACTCTAATAATGTCTAGATTATTAGATTAGATTTTTTTTATAGATTCCTAAAACATTAAGACCATGTTTTACCTGTTATCGCTTTCAGTTGGCAGTGCCAGTGTTAATCAAAATGTGACTAGAAGGCGACATCACACAGTTTATACATGGAAATGTGTAGTTGTACACATGTAGTTGTGTAGTTGTGCCACATATAGGCCTACATGAAATCAAAGTCATTTGTGCATGCAACCACGAGATATTTTGTGTGTGTGTATGTGTGTGTGTGTATGTGTGTGTGTGTGTGTGTGTGTATACAGTACATGCTTGTGCACCGATGTGTGCACAAATGTCAAATGCAAATGTGTTTATGACAGATCCACTTTCCTCCTGAAGAGAGAAATATGGTCTGTGGTCCTTCTGTTGAACAATAACATTATCCTCATTTAACACATACTGTAATCCTGAATCACATCTCTGCTCCCACACCAACTGAGTTTGCTCCGCACCCCTCAGTATATCAGTCTAATACATGCTGTATGTCTGACATTGCAGGCCTGTAGGCCCTCAGATAGACTATAAACCACAGTCGCATCTCACTGTCCCCAGATTAGAGTGATACTGAGGCTTGGCCTTGCAGTCTGTTCTGTGTCATACTCTGCCACGCTCCACTATGCTGATCTAACAGCAGAGGGAGACAGACACACACACACACACACACAAACACACACACACACAGCAATCCCCTGATAGCCATAACCCTATATGCTGTTTCACACAGAAAATATCTAGAAATTATTCCCCAATAACTTAACTTGGAAGGAAGTTATGAGTTGAATAAATGAATAATCTTGTACGGATTTAGAAGGTTAAAATAATCCCCTTTGATTTCATATTTAATACTAAACAGAGGATCAGTCAAAAATGGAATCAATGAAGTGTTCCTGGTTGCCGCCACTGATTATGTGTTTATGTGATGTACCAGGCTCAAAGTCCCAGAATGCATTATGGAATGCCATAACGGCTGGCATTGGTATCAAAGACAAAGACAAACGGGGCATCCTCATTGACCCCCGCAGCCCTGAGGAGATCTTGGCCGATGAACTGCCCACCGTAGATGCACCTGATGCCCTGGAGAAGACAGCCATCAGGTCAGGTTTAAAGTCACCCTGCTCCACAACTCTCTATAATTTCCCTATTTTCCTTGTTGAGGTATATCAATGTCATTTGTATCTAAACACTATAAGAATAAATATTTTGTAAAGTAGAGTTTTGACATAGTGGTCATATGGCTTTGGAATGAACATTACGTATATGTATCTGTTGTTGAGTGTGTGGAGTATAGTACAGTTTTTTAATGTTTTGCTTATTTGGGAATCCGGGAATTTCTGCCGAAAACTCGATACAGTTGAACCCTTGCCATCCTCAGAATAGATAAAATATTACTGTACTGTAGCCTGGGTATTATAGCCCCAATATATTTTGAATATGTATTACATGAATGGCTACACGATAACCCTTTATAAATGTACCGCAAAAACGGTTCAAGGCTTCTAAATGTTAAGAGCCATTGAAATGGCATCAAAAAGGCTAGAGTGTCCACCAAGACCACACTGCATACAGTGAGGGTTATGCTCCTAATGGACCTTAACTCTGACGCCTGACAGTGTTCAGATTGTGAACTGTGAACCAGTGATTCGCTCTTCCTTTGGTCTGTTGTCAAACAGAGCCATGTTGGCTTAATGGACAACCTGTCTCCCCACACATCATTGGGCAATAGATTGGAAAGGATTATAGCCTTTCTGATGTGTGTGTGTGTGTGTGTGTGTGTGTGTGTTTGATCACCTGCATGTTGGGATCTTATCATGTTGGTACCACCTGATTGGAGTGTATTGATTGGGCGTATTGTTGGTGGATTGATGCGTTCAAAGCATGGTCCAGACTGACTTGTTGCCAGGGGCTCTCTCTCTAGCTGTAGCTTCTGCCCTGGCATCAGACCAAAAAAAGTTGTTTATCTGATACTGAGTGTGTTTACAGCACACTAAAAAAAAAATTCTGTGTTTTTGTAGCTATCTGATTATTTTAATTAAGTGCTCATGCAAACAGAATAAAACAATATTCATTATCAGATCTCTGATGTTATTGGTTTATCAGAAATCAGACACACCTAGTTTTCTGACAATATTCTGACTTCTCCTACACACCTCATGTACACGCTTCATGTATACACCTCAATCGTCATTTGATTCTTTCACATCTGCATGTCCAATTTTGGTTATCTGTATTCCGTTAAACCTTTTAACACCTAAACTGATTATTACAGATACATGAATATTGTCAGTTACTGACATTATGTAAACACAGTCATAGATCTCTGTCCTCTGGTGCATAACTATATTTATTTTCAAACTGAAGTTTCACTTGTTCAACTCTGCAGTTTTTGAGAGAGAGAGAGTTAATGAGAAATTAATGTTTACTGCTTCCTTAGCAAATAAACAAATATCTTTGTGGTTTAGTAAGTTGTGCAATAATATGTTTGATTTTTCTTTTGACTTTTTCTCTTGTCTCTCTCTCTCTCTCTCTCTCTCTCTGTGTGTGTGTGTGTGTGCGCACAACTGTCACCGTCACTGGGGTTTAAATGCAGTATAATTCTTGTGACCTTTCAAGAGATTAGACAACATTATCTTCATGGTAAATCTAATGTGTGTGTGTGTGTGTGTGTGTGTTCTATATGGGATATGCTATTATAGTATGTTGGTGGCTCACATGCAATTAACTTCAGATGAGTCAGAAGTGTCTGCCTGTCCTGTAGAGTCAATGTCTACATTGAGACATAAAGATTTTTTAACATACTTTAAGATGCATGTCTACTCAACTACACAGACTATACTTGTCAACTTACTAATGTTTAAATAAAGGTCAAGGTTCAAGGAGATTATTTGTCACACATATAGAAATACTTTGTACTAATGTAAGAAATGTATTAAAATTGCATTAACTAATGTAAGACGTGTATTGAAATTGCATAAGTTAAACTATTAGCTCATTATGAAACATACAAATATAGCATAAGCAAATGAATGGCATTAGTCCAAATTGTATTCAGGATCCAGTAGACTCAGTGGACTCAGACGTGCTGGAGATGTCACTTGGCCCACCTATGAATTACCTATAACCAGCATCAGTGACCATTAGTACAGATAACACGGCCACCTTTCTTGGGTTGGTGTGTGTGTGTGTGTGTGTGTGTGCGCATGTGTGGGTCTACCAAATGGGTGGAAATTGACAACTGTGTCAACAATTGTGCTTAAAGTTTAGCTTGTAAAATGGAATACTTCCACTAGATTCACAAATATACTGTGATTTCTCTCTCTCTCTCTCTCTTTGGCGGCTGGCAAGTGCGCCGCCCTGATCGACAGGAAGTGGCGGGAGGCCCAGGTGAGCAGCTTGTACGGCAGGCGAAACAGGTCCGGAGAGCACGTGCCGCCCTGGCGATTGATATACGCCACAACAGTGGTGTTGTCTGTACGCACAAGAAGGTGTTCTCCTCCGAGAAGAGGGAGAAACTCCTTCAGAGCGCAGAAGACAGCAAGGAGTTCTAACACATTGATGTGTAATCTCCTGGAGGCTGTGCCCCATGTTCCCCTGGCGGGGCGACCGCAGCAAACGGCACCCCAGCCACTCTTGGACGCATCGGTGGTCACCGTCATGTGTCTGGCTATAGCGCCCAGAGCGCCGCCTTTGGTGAAGGACGACAGCCTGCGCCAATGCGCGAGGGCTAGCCACATGCGTCTGGACACTAAGATCCGACAGGCGGGGTTCGACCTGGAGGATACACCTAGTTCCGCTAAGGCAAGCTGCAGCGGGCGTAAGAGTAAGAGGCCGAGTGGGACAGCGCCGCCTGCGGCGCATAAGAGGCCCGTCAGTCTGAGACACGGCCTGGCCGAAACGCAGGCACCTAGTCTGAAGTGGCGTAGACACGCCCTGACGTCCTGAAGCCTCTTCGGCATGAGCGTCGCTCTCATCGAGCGTGAGTTCAGCCTCACGCCCAAAAACTCGACCTCCTGAGAGGGAGAGAGCATGCACTTGCTTAGGTTCACTAAGAAACCCAGACTGTGCAGGTGACGCAAAACAGTGTGAGCCTGTGACGTTAGGAGCTGTCTGGAACCCGCCAGCAGCATCCAGTCGTCCAAGTAATTGAGGAGTCTGATACCCTGAGCGCGTAGAGGAGCGAACGCCGCCTCCACACACTTGGAGAAGCTCCGAGGTGCCAGAGACAAACCGAAGGGGAGGGCTGTGTACTCGTAAGCTCTGCCCTCGAAGGCAAAGCGTAGAAAACGCCTGTGCCTCGGGACTATGCCTTTGTGAAAATAGGCGTCCTGAAGGTCTATGGTGACCATGTAATCCCCCTGGCGGACTGCTCCGCCACCATGTGCCCCGTGAGTATGCGAAAGGTGAGAGGTTTGAGCGAAGCATTGAGCGCTCTGAGGTACGCGCTGAATAGCGCTCTCTCTCAAGAGATCGCGAAGCTCTTGTCTGAGAGCAGGGGCCCTGGAGGGGGGCACCACTGACTCCAAGACACCTCTGAAGGGCGGGGGTGGCCACCTGAACTGCCGTTGATAGCCTTTCAACACTGTTGAAAGAACCCAACGCAACGTTGTGCACATCGCCCAATTCTGCCTGAGCAGAGCGGCGGAGTGAGGAGGCAGCAAGGACAAACGAAGTGCTATGCTGCCCCCGAGTGGCACTAAGGGAGCCGAGGTCAATGGCTGAGGCTGTCTGCGAAGCTGAAGAGCGTTCGACTGACAGGGTAGAGACCCGACATAACGTGGAGGCTGAGGGCAAGGCAACCGTGTGTGAGACCCGTGGGCGCCCACGCGGGGTTGGCAAGCCGCGCACATCACTCGCGACGCCCCGTGGGGCGGCCGACCTGGAGCGCGCGTCAGCGATGTCCGTGGTCGGTGAGCTGCGCACTGCACTCGCGACGCCCCGTGGGGCGTTCGACTCGGAGCGCGCGTCAGCGAAGTTCGTGGTCGGTGAGCTGCGCACTTCACTCGCGACGCCCCGTGGGGTGGCCGACCTGGAGCGCACGTCAGCGACGTCCTTGAAGAGGGGGGAGAAGTCTCCCGTTCGCCCGGTGGCAGAGGTGTCAGACTGAGCAGACAGCTCTGCCCGTACTTGGGCGATAAGTCGACCGACCGAAGCGGCGAGAGAGGTTGGGGAGGGCTTCTCGACCGTGAACGACTCCGACGCGTCGCACGTCCACTGCTTGGAGGCGAGTGAGACAGAGGACGCGGGGGCCGTGCACATCGCCCAATTCTGCCTGTGCAGAGAGGCGCGATGAGGAGGCAGCAAGACAAACGAAGTGCTATGCTGCCCCCCAGTGGTACTAAGGGAGCCGAGGTCAGTGACTGAGGCTGTCTGCGAAGCTGAAGAGCATTCGACTGACAGGGCAGACACTGGTCGTAGTGCGGAGGCTGAGGACCAGCCGACCGTGTGTGAGACCCACTGGCGCTCACGCGTGGCTGGCGAGCCGCGCACATCACCCGCGGCGCCCCGTAGGGCGGCCGACCTGGAGCGCGCGTCAGCGACGTCTGTGTAGAAGGGGGAGAAGTTTCTCGACCGTGCGATGGCAGATGCGTCTGACTGAGCAGACAGCTCCGCCCGCACCTGGGTGATAAACTGACCGACAGAGGCGGCGAGGGCGGCGAAAGAGGCTGAGGAGCACCTCTCGACCGCGAACGGCTCCGATGCGCCGCATGCCCACTGCTCAGGGGCGAGTGGGTCAGAGGACGCGGAGGTCGCAAAGTCAGTAGTAGCCCTGGCGCCACCTGGGCGCCGCTGGGGCGTGACGTCACGCAAGGCGCAGAGCGCACGGCGTGCGTAAGTTGAGTGCGCGGCGGGGAAAATTTTTTTTTTTTTTTTTTTTACACCCGTCGGATTGTGCAGGTTGATGCCAAGCCGACCGTGTGTGAGGCCCCAGAGCGCCCACACGTGGATAGCGAGCCGCGGTGCCCCATAAGGCAGCCGACCTGGAACGCGCGTCAGCGACACATTCACCGACTGAGGAGAGACCCTGCTCCTCTGTACGTGCGTTAGCAGAAGCGTCCGAGTGGGCGGACTTTTCTGCTCGCACCTAGGCGATGAAAAAACTGACCGAGGCGGCGAGGGCGGCGAGAGAGGCTGAAGAGCGCTCTCTGTTTGCGGCCGTCTCAGATGCGGCGCTCGTCCATTGCCCGCGGGCGAATGGGCTGGGCGACGCGCAAGCCTGTGCGGAGTGCTGAAGAATAATGCAAACTCAGCGCCCCACGAGGGCGCGAGGTCAAGAGGTTTGCCGAAGCGGGGGAAGCGTTATGAGCTGAGGGCTGCAGAACGAAAACCCGTGCCTCTTAAGCACTCAAGGCAGAGCGGACAACGGGCAGGAGCCGCGTGACATAGCCTGCCGCACGTCCGCGATCGCTTCAGGATTGCTGCTGACGTCTGCGTCGCTCCTGGCTCGACGGGCGCGTGGCTGAAAGCGCACGTCCACCTGAGCGTGAGCGTTGCCAAGGCTGTTGTTGACCCGATGCTGGCGCTGGCGCCGGCCTGGGTGTATCAGCCCTCTTCCTGGACTGCTGCGCGCAGGCGCGCGAAGCGGGGGAAACGTTCTGAGGAGAGAGCTACAGAACGAAAACCCGTGCCCATGAAAGCACTCAGAGGCAGAGCGGACAGCGGGCAGGAGCCGCGCGTCAAGCCTGCCCCACACCAGCGCTCGCTTCAGGATCGCTGCTGACATCTGCGTCGCTCCTGGCTCGACGGGCGCGTGGCTGAGAGCGCACGTCCACACGAGTGTGAGCGTTGCCGAGGCTGAGTGGCACAGAGCTAGCTCGCTAGCAAGCTGAGCGGCAAGAGTCTTCTGGCCGGGCGGCGGCGAGTCAAAGGCGGCTAGCCTCCTAGGGGAGGGTTGAGCCGTGGCTAGCTGGCTAGGGACTAGCAGCTAGGTAGCTGGCTGCCGGCCGCGTTGTCGTCGAGAGGAGGGAGGTAACCCCATCTTCGTCGACGGCTTCGATGGCGGGATCATCCGCCTCTTCAGCGTGGTGGAGAACCAGCCGCACGGGCAAGGAGGCCCCGATAGGGCTAGCTGAAGAGCTAGCGAGCTGGGCTGTAGCTAGCTGGCTAGTAGGCGGCTGACTAGCAGCTAGGTAGCTAACTGCAGGCCGCGTTGCAGCCGAAGATTGTCCGGGCGACTCAAGCGAAGACGCCGGGGAGCGGAGCTCGGCTGAGAGAACACCAGTGGCGTGTTCCATCCTAAGGCAGAAGCAGACAGCATGGCGGTCGGCAGCCACCATTAGCCGTTTCCAGTCGGGACATCTAAGCGTTGCCATCCAGCGACTCTTGGTACCAAAATTAGGGACCGACGTGAGTGACTTTGAGAAGGATGGATTCCGGAAGTTTTGAAAAAACTGTTGAGGTGGGCTTTCAAAAAAGCCGTTGGTTTTAGGAATATTTGCGATAGCAAACGAAAGGCGACTCAGAAACACACGCAGTAGGCGAGGTGAAAGAGGCAAAGAGGACCTGAAGCGTAAGCGCAGTCAATATATAGACTTTCTGACGTCACGCAGGGCTGTCTAAGTAGTTGCCTGCGTGCGTCAGTGCGCTTACTGCCCTTTTTTCAAAGGGTTGGTTAAAAATGACTTCAGAAAAGTAGGAGATGATAGGCATCATCCACTCGTACGTTTCGGCTTCGAAACGAAAGAGAACCGACGAGAGCTGAGGCTATACCCTAAACCTCCAGAGGGGGGGCCCTAATAGGAGAAATAAAACTAAACCACTGACACATACCACTAGGACACACTGCCACAGGACCGCTTCCTCTTCTTCCCTTTCCACTCTCCCTCTCTCTTTCTGTCTCTCTCTCCCACATGCATCACTAGGCAGGCAGGGGACATTAGGTCATAATCCATAACAATTACGCTGTGGCTAAAGTGATCCGTCGATTTGGAATGGCAGACCGGCTCGTATAATTCCCACCATTAAAGTCCCTGTGAAAGGGGACAAGAGACTCCTATTGTGTTGAGAGGTAATTGTGTGTTCTTCGAGCAGCAATTTAATCCTCCTCTTAGTAGATTTGTGCGTTTGCTTTCAGCCAAGAGATCGGTAGTGTATGTCGGGTACACCATATACACAGACACACACACACATACACACATGCACATATAAACATTATGCATACACCAGTGAATAGATGGAAACACACACACTCGTACACTTGTGTACACACACACACACACACACACACACACACACACACAGACACAAATGCTTACACCCACATGCAATTGAGTTTTTTTAGATGATGTGTTGAGTCATTGTGACTTGGCTAGGATTTTTTAATTGTCACAATGACTCCGTTTATGTCCTGGGCATCTTTGATGTAAGGTCCAGAATAATTTCATTGGTTCAATCCACCAGTGTGAAGTGACATACAGCAGAGTTTACAGCATCAGTTTAGGGAGGGATCTAAATGAAACAAAATGTATGTTCATTAATATTGTTATTTTATATATTAGCACAATATATTATTATTATTATCATTATTATTATTATTAATATTATTATTATTATTATTATTATTATTTCACCATCATTAGGTTAATTGTTATCATCACCTAAATGATTCATGATTGCATTGCGGACACATCATGATTAATAGCTGTTAAGAGACTGACAGAGATGGGCAACCAACTCCCTGATTAGTTATGTCCATTGCCACTTCATTGCAAGTATTTCAGAGGTTGACCTCATCCTAAAGTGCAATTTGAACTCACCAAGGCTGTACTGAGGTACCACTTCCTCGTCGTAGTTTCTAATTCCCGTTGGTTGAATTGCCAGCTGTGGTCTAGCAGAGAAGTGTGTGTTTTAGAATGACTGTCCTGCACCACAGCAGAGGACTATAACAGAGAGAATGGGCAAGAAAAGCAGCAAAAGAGCAAAATAGAGTTATTTTTAAGCGAGTGAATGCTACAAAGTATTGTAGCTATCTAGTGCTGTATAAAGTTTTTTGAGCAAGGTGTGATCTCTATCACAGATTTAACATTATTCTACAGTTTATTGTGTCAGTAATTTAATAATAATTCGTCACTGTCCACAAGAGCTTGAATAAGAGGAGTGATACTCAAGTCACGTCCATATTTCTCTGAACAACCGCTTGTTAATGCATTTTTTTTAGCGTAATGTGTTATTCTATTTTCACCACATCAGATTGAATTTGCTAACACACATTTTTTTAGCTAATTGATAGATGGGACACAATGAAGCTTACGTGAGCTCATAATGACGTAATTTATATTCCAATGAGTATGTGTCTGCCTACCAAGCCTACCAGTGAGCTTTATGACATTGGGAGGTGAAAAACCATATATACATGTATATATATATATATATATATATATATATATATATATATATATATAT